>VZTI01000214.1:491128-596497 GCA_013397865.1 Struthidea cinerea
CAGCTCTGGGAGCCGGAGGGACGGGGCCGGGCGGCCGGCGGCCGCCGCGCTCGCCTGACCTGCGTGCCCCGCTGGCCGCGCCGGGCTGCCCCGAAGGATGTCCGCCCAGTCCAAGGGGACCGCATCCTCCTCCTCGTCGCCGTCCGAGGGGCCGCCGGCAGCCTCCAAAGCCAAGGTGAAGGAGCAGATCAAGATCATCGTGGAGGATTTGGAATTAGTCCTGGGGGACCTGAAAGATGTCGCCAAGGAACTTAAGGAGGTGAGAACGAAGGGCTGCGTAGGCGGACCCCAGTCTGCCCCGTATGGGGCAAGAGCCCCACAGCCCGCAGGTCGGGGTTCGGCTCCCCCCAGGCTCCTTTTACCGCTTCTTCACCGCGGGTCGAGCAACTGGTGTCCAGGCTGGGCACGGGGCAGCTCCCGGCCGTGCTCCGGGGCGGGCGGCTGAGCATCGCTGCGCTGCCCGGCGCCCTGGAACGGGACGAGGGACGCGGCTGGAGCCCCGTGTCCCCGGTGCCGTGCGCCCCGGGACCGCCCGTGCTCCCCTCGGCTGCGAGGCGGCTCTGCTCGGGGACTTCCCACCTTGGCGCACCCCTCGGAGTTTAATAGTTTTATTTTTCCCGGGGGGAGCCTCTCCTGAGAGGTACCTGCTGGGCTAGGAAGGTGTTCTGGGGAGCTGCGGGACCCGCAGCGCTGCCCGGTTCCGGGCTGCGCCGCGCCGGCATCCCGGCGGTGGGCGAGGGGTCAGGAACGACCCCACTCCCGCTCCAGCGGGTTTAACTTTTGGGTTGCGCGGTGCAGCGCCGTGCTCGCCCCCAGCAGCAGCCCCGCTCGCATCTCCCCAGCGCTGAGGGCTGAGCGGCCCCGGACCCCGCACCCGCCGCCCGTGGCGGAGGCTCCGCGCCCGGCGCGGCAGCACCGGCGCGACGAAGTCTGCTTCAGCCTCTGCAGCCTGCTTCGCCGGGAGCTGAGCGCCCTGCTTATCGGCCCTATCTGGCAAGATTGCCTTTGCAATCTCTCTTTTGCCGGCGGCGGATGTCATCTCCTCTAGGTCAATCTGCAGGCAGAGTGCGATTACCGCGGGCATGTTCATAAGCAGGGAAATGCAGTAGCTGAAGGAAAAGAATTTGGCTGTCCTTTTGGAGGTTTCCACGTTATCTTGATTTTGCTACACAACTGGTCGACAGATGGTTGGATTATGCATCGAAATTCAAATCCAGAATCTCTATGTATTGTTTTATAATCCTATATTTAACATTTATAACAGGCTTCGGTTTTTTACCATCAAATATTAGTTTTCTATTTTAACGACATTGTCAACAAGTTTCTTTCAACAGTCTTTCGCCATCTGAGGCAGTCTGAAATTCACCCAGTGCTTTGTATAATGTTGAAAGATGTATAAACATACGGCTCACTAATCACAGCTGTTAGGCTCTTTTTTCACCCACAATTCCAGGTCTCTCCTTCTCTCTCTTTTTTTTTTTTTTTTGTTTGTTTTAATAGTATACCTATAATTTCTCTTTTCCTTAATATGCTGCTGTCTGTGCTTTTTAGTTTTTGAGGTATTTTGAAGAGATAACCGCTGCTGTAGAGCAGCTCTTTCAATGTTTTTGAGACCAATAGCGCTTCTGCTGCTGCAGAAGCACATTTTCAGGACCTGGAGAGGATGTAATGTATTCTGTCCCGTGAATGTAAATCGTTCCCTGCACATAATCAGTCCTAGCTTTCTTCTAGTGAGCAAACAGGACCGCTGTTAAGTGGAGATCATATATCATCATTTACTGTGGCATGTTTTAGCTGAGAAAACTTGTCTGTTCTGGTTGACTGCATCTGTAAAAGAGAGCTGGATTTACCTCTGCTTGATGGGGAAACTTGTAGAGAAATGGAGCTGTAACTCTGTTAAGTACTGTGTACCTGTTGAAGGGTGCAAGCATTGCCAATTGCGCCTGTTTTGAGAAAATAAAAGTATTTTTATAAAAAGAATAGTTAAATCTTATTTCTAACTACACATGAGGTTTTAAGTCATGCTTTTCACCAAATGTGACTTAAAAAGATGGTAGCTGTGATACTCCAACAAGTAAGAGTTGCATACGCATACATCTGCTTGATTGCAATATTATCATTATGTGTTAGATACACTTTGTGTGACATTTATTTTGGAAAGTCTGCAAAGGTGTGCCATCTGAGTACCTTTAGTTGTCTGCCTTTATAGGATGGGCTAAATCTGTACAAAAACTCCTCACATAAGTACAGTTGATGCTTGTTATGTGAAAGTGAGTTAGTTGGTGATATTATAAACTAATAATCAGTCTCTTTCACAGGTTGTTTGTAGGTGTTAGAAAGCATTGACAGGCTCTTTGTTAAAACATACAGGAAGTTAGTCTATAGCCAGTTTTGGTGTATTACACATAGAAATATAACTGTGCTTCATTTAGGCTCCCTACTGTAGGACCAGTCAAAATGATGAAATAGAGGATGTGAGTTCACACTTTCCACTTTCACTACAAATTGTGTATTTTTGGAAATGTTGTTGCTACCTTTTTTTTCCCCCAGGGTGTTTGCTGCAGCCCAGCTGCTGTGCTACAACCTTTTGTGTTTTTTTTTTTTATTTTTTTATTATATAGTAATACAGTATTCTGTAAACAGCATTTCATTTTTTTTATTACTATTTAAAAATTTTCAATTCTGGTACAGTGGTAGGGCATGAAGGTTTTTTAGCCCTTTTTTGTGTAGTTCCAGTATTATTTAGTTGGCTTAAAGAAAATATAATGTTACAGTAATATTTATTTGTGATTTACATCGTTTTTAAAACACTTTTTTAAATTTTCATGCCTACATATTTGTTACCCTTAAATATAAATTATGATTATACTTAATGGATCACTTTAGTTATTGTGATAGACTGAATATCTATCTTTCAGTCTACTGTTTTAAGATTTCATGGTCAAAGTACTGTCGAAATACCACTTCATTGCTTCCACGTAAACTGCTCTGTAACAGTGAGTAGCATGGCTGCACAGGACTTGTATGTCTTATTACATTTAGTTTGTTATGTTTTACTTACATTAATGTGTTTGCATCTGCCCTTTATTCTGAACCTTTTTCTAATTGGCTCTTCAACTTTTTTTTTTTTGTTGTTGTTTTAAAAAAGGGGAAAGTGAAGGGTGGGTAGAGGATGGCGTGTTAAACCTGGATGGACAAACCATGAAGTTTATAAATGTTGTCTAGAAGCACGTGACTGAACCATGTGGACTAAAACAAGTACTTTTTATGAGTTACTGCATCTCAGAAGTGCAACATCCCTTTCTTCCCTCCCTCTCTCCCCCTTATTTATTGTTCTGGTCTGCTTAGGCTAAGGTAATCACAGAAGATTAAGGATGGAGAAGGGGGATGACTGGGAGACATGGAAGGATGGAGCGGTGCTGAGTCCAGAGTCTGAGCTGGTGTATGGCTAGTCTTCTCTGTGGTGCAGTCAGTTTAGGAGAGACTTGGCCCCTTTTTCCTCCTTTCTAAAAAGAAACATCATGTGGAAGCACGGCAACAACAGGATGTGTTTTTGTGTTGAAAGAAAATAATGGATTTGAAATGGATTAAGTCACTGTTATTTGATGAATATTCCAAAGGAAAATCAAAGGGGTGCCAGAGGATTGAGTAACACTTTCTATTCCTTTAGTCCAGACTATTTCAAAATTAAGTTGGTGGAGCCTTTAACTTTGGTTCTTCTCCAGAGGATTGAATAAAATACCTTTTTCACTGGAGTTTGTCTAGAAAGATGGTTATTATTAAGTCTTGTTTTTGAGCTGATACTTATCTGTCTGTTACCTAAGTAATGTACTACTGAAAATCAGAAGATGTGTGCTAATTAAACTATTGCAAAAGGCATGATGTAGCCCTCTGATTACTTCAGAAGGGATTGTAGGGGATGTACATGTGCACCTGTGGACAGCAGGGCACAGAAATTTATGTAATCTTAATAATGATAATATGATTTTTAAGACTTCCCTGCTTTCACATTTTATGATAATGTTACACATTTCTGTAGTCCTGTGCTTGTTTTCATTAAGGAAATACTTAACTAAATAATTTGATAAATACTTTTTGTAGTAATAAAAATGCGTCTTGCAGAACAAATTCCTGGAAGTTATGTGTGAGACATTTGCATAGCTTTTAATTGGCTAAATATACTTCAACCTTTTATCGAAAGGAAGCAGCTGTGTAGCTATTGCCAGCGTTTAGAGTACTACAAAATGGAGGCGCAGTGTGGGTGCTAAAAAGCTAGAAGCAGAGAAATTCTTTAGCTTTTTCTCAACATTCTGTGAGAAGACTGTCTTTCCTATGTAAACTATTTTAAACAAGGTCACAGTTTCATAAACTTCTTGCACTCGCAAGCTGCTTTGCAAGATTGTTATGGCTTTGACTTTAAAAATATTATGGAATAGGTATCTTAAAACTTGGCCAATCCTCTCAAAGGGTGGATGGCCGAGGAACCAATTACCTATTGCCATTCAACGCACTTTTTGCGATCTATCCTATATAGTAGTCAAAAAATTATTAAAAAAGAAGCTTTGGCTTCCACTTGTTCATGAGCCTAGACTCTATGTTGTTTTCTTTATGCGCCTTGGACATAACAGCGACAGTGCAGGAGAAACAGAAGCCCTCATAGGCATTGCACATGCATCAGTGAATTTCCAGTCATTTGAATCTACCTCCTCTGCTTTAAATCCTGTGAAAATGTCTTGCTGACAGAATGAGTGCATAATCCTCTGTCATCTAACTGATGTGTTTATTTTCTGTAAAGGTATGATCTATTAAATTTGGGCATGAATTAATAAATATATTCCAAGTGATGATGACAGTAGCAGATACCAATCCCCCTCCCCCAAAATACCATGACAAAGTTCATTATAGGATAAGTGATCTGATTCTATAACCAGGCCAGTCATCACTCTCTGAAGTGAAGGGTGGTCATGTGTTCTGTGGCTTTAATTTCTGGATCAGGACTGCAGAAGTGTATTACAATTTCAACCAGAAGTGTTTTCCATTCCATTTTTGGTTTTGTGTTCTGGTAACTATCCAGATGGTAGAAGGTACTTCCAAGTTCTTGCCTGTTAAACCGGAAACTGCGAGGTGTCGTGTCCACCAAGAGGACTGGAGCAGCAATAGTCAATCATGTATCAGTATCTCTGGTGTGCAGGCAGTGCAAGCAGCAATATAAAAAATGTTTCGGGTTCATATTGCTGCATGAAGATGAGATGGGGAGTTATTATAGCATAGTTATGGGAGATACTGTACAAAAAACCTAAGGATAGGCAGAAAAATAGCAAAATGTTTTACTCCATTCCTTCTTCTCCTTCTGATTCTTGCCTCTTGTCCTCTTTGGATTCTGTTCAGGTGTCAAGGGCCTGCCACTCTTTTTTGCCAGGTAGTGGCAGTTAAAGAAAGTAGTTTTTATGCATGTGTTCCTACCATTAGAAATCCAATTAAATGCAGATTCCCTGCTCATGTCTGGATCCTGGATGCAGGCCCTCTTAACGGTGTTCCTTCTGGAGTCTTTTCTTCAATGCATGCACTGTCTGCACATGCAGATCCTGGTCAGTAAGGTGTGTGAGGGACTGAAGCTTTTTTGTTGTTTTTTTTTGCTGTGGTTGGGATTGGGATCCAGTTCAGGTACCAGGATCAAGGTATTGCATGAGTAAAGTAAAGCTGCCATTCCAAAACCTGCTAATCTCTCCAGCAGCAGACTTTTTTTTCTGCTCTCTTATTGCACTTATTCCTTTGTGCCAGATGCAGTCGTGTATTGTACCTGTGCAGAGTGTGATTCATTATGTAAGGGGAGCACTGCACAGCAACTTTATTATGATCTGCCCAGGGGTCCAAAGAGGGCCATAAATAGTCATTGCAGATAACTGCATTATATTTTTTATTTCCATTTTTTTCCTGTGGTCTGTGAAGCATTTATACAGTTCTAGACAATAAAACATACAATGAGCTAAGATAAAACTCCTCTGCTAGTAGTGTCAAACTAATGGAGCTAAAAGGTAACTGTGAACCCTAAAAAAACCCCATGAGTTAAGGTGGTCAGAAACATTTATATGGTGATACATGACAGGGTGAGGTTGCTCCACATCTGATTTGTAACCAAATCTACCAAGAGCTGGTAATTGTATTGTGTAACCCCATGAAAAGAATAGCTAGTGTACCTATGGAGAGTTGCTTATTGATATCAAGATACTTGACAGAGGGAAGCACACTGCTAATTTGTACTACCTATTTGATTTTTAAACTCATGTTAGCTACTTCATTCCTTATATGTAATACTGAGCTTCTGGTAGTAATGTGTATTGTGCAATCAGGAGCTAAATAGAGCATATATAAATTCAGTTTTCAAATAAAAACAGTACCACTGTTTTTGAATTTCACACAGTCTGTGCACTACTAACCGTGGTACAGAAAACAGAAGTAGTGAGGCACAAACTTCAGTCTGTTGCAGTCTGATTTTTTCCATTGACTTTGGAAGGAACAAAACTAAGTTTGAGTGATAGAACTTAGTTTTGAGTTACGTAATTTTTATTAAAACTTCAAAATTTAGAGGTGTTAGTTGCTGCTACACATGTTTATGAGTACTTTATGCAACACCAACGACTTGGTTAACACCAGCATTGAAGCTTTGAAGTCAGTTTCTTCTGGCAATTATACAATGTTTCTGTTCCCATTACTCACAAGTTCTGGAATAGCCTTCCTACTTCCAGTCAACAAAAACTTGCAGCCAAATTACTGCATATGTTGTACACGTGTTGTGCACAACTAATTAGTACTGCTCTTGGGAGAGCTGTGGGAGAGGTGCAAATGTTGTCCGTGAGCTTCCCACAGTGCCTGTTTCACAATACCTTTGTGAATGAGCATCGCTATTCTCTGCCAGTTTTAATTTCTTTTAGAGCTGAAAAATATTGATTGCTCATAGTCTTCTCTTAGTGTTGTACCTGTTCCTTGAAAGGATGGTGAAACAAAAAAGTGTTCAGTAGCCTCATGGGGAAGCTCATGTGTCTCCCGTGCAGTTTCCCCCTTTTTCCTTTTTCAGCAGAGGTTGCTGCTGTAAGGCAAAGAGAGTTAAGGGGTCTATTGTGCAAATAGACTTTCTTTCTCCCATAGCCTCTGTCTGACATCCATGCAGGTTGCCACTAACCTAGTTACCTATATGTAGACAGGGCTTTATTTTTCTTTACTACTAGTTGGGCTTTTTGTTTGTTTGTTTGTTTGTTTGTTTTGTTTCAATAGAAGCAGCAAATAGCAGTTAATGTGCATGGTTTTCTTGATGAGTAAAATGCTACCTCTTTTTGAGGTATGAAGGTATGATAGGGGCTGCAGCCTGTACTTACCTCCTACTTACAGCTCCTGTCCATCTCTATGCAAAATTGACTGGTCATTCTTGCTGCAGTGACCTTCAGTGCTTCAAAATGCCATTTATTTCTGTACCCAGGGGAAGAAGAAAAGCAGACCCTACTTTTGCTGTGGAAGGGTTGAGAAAATCCTCCAGCAGATCGCTCGCTACAGCTTCCCTCTGTCAGTTCGTGTGTGTTGAATGACTGGCATGACAGGGCTTGCTGTCTGAGCCGCTGGCGTTCTGGTTTAGTTAGAAATTGTTGCAGTACTGATGGGAGGCGGTGAGGAGCCGTGGCCTCTGAACAGCAGTAGTACTCTCAGTCATTGCTTCTGCAAAAACTGTGGCGTGTTCATGTGTCTTTAAAGGTTAACAAACCCATCCATTGTTTCATGCAGCGTGTGCCACATTGCATTATGAAGACTGAGAGCACTGATGTTGAATCATTCCAGATTTCATTGAAGATTATTTCTCAGTAATGTGAAAAATCCTATAATTTTAAAATTTTAATTTTTTTCTCCTTGTTTTTTTTTTAAATATATCTATCGCCATTATTCTAGTGTTTGACTCATGATGGTATTATATTCATCTCTTTCTTGTGGTCTGTTTATGGTTCTTTGAGTGAAGAGCTTCAAGGTAGAATTGGAGTAAGACATCCTTACTTGCAATATAATTGTTTGCCTTGTAAGTAGAAGAAGATAAAACTTAATACCTAGGAAAATAGTGTGAGAATTTTATTATGTATTTATTCAGTTTATTAGGTGAGACGAGCTGCAGCAGCTCCAAGAATTCGATGGGAAACCAAAAACTTGATCTAAACTTTTCATTCAGCTGCAGAATATGAGATAAGTGTTTAAAATATTCAAAATATTGGTATCTACTGACGTTTCGTACTTTACTGGAAATGTTACTGTGTTAAAGCAGGCAGCTTATCTGGCCTAAAAGATGCAGATTCTATAAACTTAGCAGGGTGAAAGCATTAAGAAATCAAGTGTTTGGACTTGCTTCTCCATTATAATTTTTTGGTTCATACCCATGTAACAGTATCCTTTCTGTATAAAATTATATCTGAAAATATGAATCATCAAGCTCAGTATGTTTTTTTTTTACTGCAGTGTGATAAAACAAAGTGTAATTATTCCTTTGTATGCTTTTTCATTGAAATTTTCAGCCAAATTAATGACTGGAAGTTCAGCAGTTATTGGACAAAGAATTGGAAAAGACATATTTATTTCTTAATACAGAATTACAGACTGATTGAGATTCAAAAGGGCCCCTAGAAACTGTCCAACCCATTCAAGAGTCAACTAGAGCAGGTTGCTTAGGATCTTGTTCTTGAATATCTTTAAGGATGGTGACTCCACAACCTTGCTGGACTATCTATTTCAGTGTTGAATCACCCTTTTTTGGATCTTGTTTTTAGGTCAAATTTCCTGTATTTCTAATTGTGCCCCTTGTTGTCTGCTTTACTCCTAATCGAGTATGTAACATATGTTCCAGCCCCTTCCAACTCCTTTTCTAGACTAGCTCCACTGTGTTCATATCTGTCCTGTGCTGGGGAGCCCAGACCTGCACACGATATTTCAAATTTAGATTCAAAAAATCAGGTGCATATTTAGTAAAAATTCTATGTTGCAAACATTTACTTCCCTCAATAAACATTTTTTTTAGCTGAAATTTTAAAATTAGCTGAAGAGTATATTGGGTACTTTTTCATTAAAGTTGCAGTAATAAGTGGTTGTGTACTTCTCACTGCCTGTGGTCTCAAGAAGTATTTTACTAAATTTCAGATGGAATAATGAACAACAGATTTGCAGTATAGCTCCCTCTATGAATATAACAGATGCGTGCCCCAAGTGCTTGGAGCTGGTGTTTGTGAGTGCAGCCACGGAAGCCTGTATGTCACATTAGGCAGTGATGATTGGAAGGGAGGGCTGCAGCCCCTTCTGCTTTTTATGGGAATGCTGCTGCTCCCATAACGTCTCTACACTAAACCAAGATGTATCCTTTTCCCCACCTTCAAATGAAATGGTCCAGGCAAACCCAATGTAATTATTCAAATTAGCTTTGTGAACAATTCAGGTTAATTTTGCCTGTCTGCTTAATTTTCACTTTCATTTTCCCTATGCTAATCTCGTAGTAATCCCTCCATTTCTCACATGCTTTTTGTTTTCTTTTCCTAGCCCTTTTCCTCTTTTCCCTCATAACAGTTTCAGGTGTTTGTGTAACTTTATTTACCTCACTACGAGGAGCTATCAGACGTCAGATACAGACGCAATCTGTGTTCTTAAACATGAGAGTTCTTGTCTCTCCGTTCTTGAAAGTTGACTCATGAAAGTCAACATCAGAGCTTCAAGATAGGTCTTAAAAATTTCGGATGTCTCTGACATTTTTCTCGGAACTTCAGCTGTTCTCCTCATGTATCTTCTGCCTGCTACTTGGAGCTTCTCATGTGTGGGCTCATTGTTACTAACTTTATTTTAGCTCAGTTTCTAATGGTGTGTAGATAGAAACTGAAAGCTGTTGTTTTCATGCAAGTTAACTGGTTGTCATTACAAGCAAAAGCCATCCACGATAGATTAAGTTAACATTGTGTCCTAGAATTTGCTTTATCTTTTCTCAAAATACTACATAACTGTTCTCTTAAATAAATGAGTTTTGGTTACCAACTAAACTGTACTTTATTCTCTCCGTGTTTTTACTGATGATTGCAGAGATGCTTTGAATGAGGTAAGTTCATCATAGCAGGTGGTCTCTGCTAGTGCTGAGAAGTTTTATCTCTGATGTCTAGGGTGGTACAGTCTAGACTTACTTGGCTTTCATTGCTTATAGGTAATTCTGCGGTGTGTTTTAAGGGTCAGTAAAACTATGACATTTGGATAAAGAAATAACCTGTGTATGAGCACAGTGTTTGGATAACTTACTAAGACTAGAAAACTATACAAGTATATCCACCTCTGCTGAAGTAATAACTTTCTGTTCCTTGAAATCAAGGTACAGGTGGTATGGTGAGCCTGAAAGACTTACAGAAAACTGGTGTTTGACCAGTCTGGGATGTTTATGCTTAAACAAAAGGAGGAGGAGGTTATGATTGTTATTTTTTCTTGTTCCCTGTTGACAATTGATTTGCATGTGCTTGTTTTTCAGTTGGTGATTATTTGATTCTTTCTACTAAAAAAAAAATCTTAAAAAATGAATGCTTGAATTGTAATAAATCATATACAAACACTTTGCTTAATTATTTTGTTTAAATGTCTTAACTCTCAGCAAGCAGAATGTTTGCTGATGTGATTCAGCTTTGATAAGGCTGTGCCATCTTGTATTAGCTTGGCTGTTGTGTTTAAGGAGTGCCAGTCATTCAGGACATTTGATGTGTATATATGGGTGCGAAGTTGGTGTCTTGGATTCACATACCTAATTTTAGGAGAAATTAGAACCCCAGTACTTGTATAGACAGTAATGTGTATTAATTGCAGTGATGAAGTTCCCATTCCTTTATGTAAGCCTGAAGTTCATGGCATACAAAAGAATTGTAGTCTAAGATTGATTAAAGCTAGACATACATAGAACTTTTAATATCAGGTAACTTATGGAAGTGCCCTTTAAAAAAAAATCTCTAAAAATATCTTCTAAATTTTAGAAGTTCTTAAGGGTAACTTTTAAACCTTCTGTTAAATAAGGAATATTTTCTGAGTGTTTATTGCAAGATTGTATGAGAGGTATGATCCTCATAGAAAAAATTGACTGTATTTCAATGAATGACTGCTGTATACTGTTTCTAGGAGATGAGCACTTGGCAGATATCGTGAATATCTACTTCAAGGTTCTTACAAATTAGAAAAAAATAAATCAGTTCTATCAAAGTCAGAGTTTGTTCAGTGTACAGCATCTTAGAAACAGGAGCTACTTTATGATAATTTCAACAAAATATTAAGTTTACCTGGTGAATTATTCTTCCTATAATCTGTTAGTCTTCTATAAATTTACATCTGCCTTAGAATATAAATTGTTTCTGAGTTTGTATGTTCAACAGGTATTAGTCAATCAAGAGCATAAAACAAGGTACTAGGAGAAAAAGTTAATAAATAACCCTCTGGATTTATTCTTTCTTTGGGAAAATGTAAATAACCTTGACTTGATGCTTTGCATTATGGAGTCAAGTGTAGTTAATAATAATAATCTATTATGATGAAAGGGAGATCTTGTAGATCTTGTGAATCATTTGCTGAACGTGAAATGTGCTTTTGTTTAGGTTTCACAGCTTCTGACAGTGACATCTCATGTTTTAGGACTGATGTCCTGGTGTTGTGTGACAGCTTTTCAAATGGCTTTTGGTTTTTTTATCACAGTCTTTTGGAAGAGTAGAAAGGCCCAGAGGGAATTTGGACATTGTTGTTCCTTAATTTTCTAAAAATCAAGTTTTCATTTAATAACTGCTTGTTTTGTACAGGCAAAGTACTTCTGCCGTGTTCATCTGTTATCTCAATTTACTAATCAAGAGTGAGGCATCATTTTTGTCACTGTGAATTACAGATATGATATGTCTTCCTTAAATGCATGATCTCTTGTGCATAGTGAAACAAATGTTACATCAGTGCTGGTACACTGCAATTAAGTCTTGATCAAGTGGATTTTATTTTAATTAAATGTCTATTTTGAACAGATTAAATTATTTCCTTGCTTTTTGTACAGTAACTATAGACTTGCAGCACTTTTCTAGCAGTCTTCCTTGAAGAATGTAGTATTAGACTTTTATAGCCTGTGTGGACTTTGGTGGCCTGTGTGGCTAGCGGACAAGACATCAGCATTTTTTGCATTCTTCTGATGTAGTGCTCTAGCAGGTGTATATGTCTTTAAGGTTTTCTTCCAATGAAGGAGATATTCTTTGAGTTTTCACGTGCTTCTTACTGCAGATTGCCATTTGATACAGACAGGAAGTGTAGTACAATGTTTTTGTGGCTGGAAACTGTTTAATTTAGGCCAAAAATTCCATTGGGCAAACAAATAAATAATGACAAATAAATAGCAATACCAAGATGGATGCAGTTTCTTTTTGCTAATGGTGCCACTCAGCTCTGGTAACTTGAATGGTTCTTTGTTTATATGTGTATGTTGGTACATTAGTAAAGAATATATTTTTTTATTTATTTGGTAGACTCTTTCCATTTGATGAAACAGAGCTTTTCTAGCTCTATTTTGATTGAGTTGTTCTTCACAGAAATGTGTACAATACTGTAGGCGAGATCTAATCAGAACTTTGCTGGAACTGTATTTTGCTACATTCTGAAGTTTCATTTCTATTTGGTGAGAAATTGCCTGCTGTCAGCCATTCCATCATGACCCCTCTGCAAAGAGCTCTATGAGTTACTGAACTTCCAGTCCGTAGCACAAAGATACTTAGTTTGTCCTCATGGCTATGATAATGCGCAAGAGGAATTTTATCCCACTTGTAAGTATCTGAGAGATTTACTTCATGCCTTGCGTATTGTCTATTAGCTCTGCTGCATCAGCAAATTTACTGAGAGCATTTGCAACTTTTGTGACAGGGTAATTAATAAAAATAGTGTATGATAGCAGCCAAAGTCTGGTTGAGGAGTTTCATTACTGTTTCTTCATGACCCAAGTCCACTGCTGTTGCATATCTAGGAAACAAGTTAACTATAAAGTAATCAGCAATCCGCCTGGAGTTGGCTTTTCAGGCAGTACGTACTTAAATTGTTGCTGCTATACAATATGAAGAATATGAGTTTTTATGCACTGAAAATGAGAGCAGACAAAATTAGGGAGAGGGCATTCTCTAAATGCATAGAAAAGCATCTCTGTTCTTCAGCATCTCCTTCTACCTAGACTTTGGTAAAGCCTTCGACGCTGTCACCCACAGCATTTTCCTGGAGAAGAAGGCCTCTCTGGGAGTGCAGTAGGTGTACTATTTGCTGGGTAAAAACCTGGCTGGTTGGCTGGGCCCCGAGAGTGGTGGTGATTGGAGTTTCTGGTGGCCAGTCACCAGTGGAGCTCCCCAGGGCTCAGTGATGGGGCCAGTCCTGTTTGATGGCTTCTGTCGATAGCTGTGTTTTTAAAATGCAAGACCTCTTTACATTTAGGGTTTTAAAATTATTTGTTTATTTCAGTCTAACTGTGTTACTCTACTGTTATTACATGCCAGAGCTTCTATGATTCCTCTTTTTACAGGGTCTGAAATGGTCTGCAAGTATATAATGTTTTATTGAAGCAGTGGCTACTTGAGAAGGATTTGTCTCCTTTCACCCTCAGAAATACCTGTGTATTACCATTAAAAGTAGTAATGCTGCAAGTGTTAATGGACATATTTGGAGTTGGGAAGTGCCAGTACCAGTGAATGAGTAGTTTCCTGGACAATGAAGTAGATTCTGTGGACTGGGTTCAAAGACTTACAGTTACCAAGCATTTTTGTGAAACAATTACTACAACACTGTTGTGTTATTAAATTACTGTTCCATAATTTATGTTAGAGAAGTTGAGCCTTCAAGGAGGTGAGTTGAAAAAGGCAAGAAAAAAGTGGAGGAAACTGATGTTGGTTTTCAGAATCTGAGCAATGTCTGTGTGGTCTGGCAAAGAAATCTGAAGTGTCAGGAATACAACCTCAGAAAGATTTTCACTGGAGTTTATCCTCTCTATTCTTTATCCTTGCTGTTCTTAATTTTATTTTTTCCCACCTGCTGTAGAAACTTTCTCTTCATAACCATAAATTGCCACTCTTATTTTCATGAAGGAATATGCCCACTTTGACTTTTCCACATTGGTAATCGTCTACAATTATTTATAGACTTATGTTTCTATTTCTTTTGGGATTCTTTTGTTAATATTTTGCTGTTTGGATATTCAAACATCACATTCTTGCATATTGCATCATTAAGAAAGCATATATCGTGGTTCTGGGTTTTCTCTGAATGTTTTCTCAGACCACGATTATTTTCCGAAAGCATATTTCAAAATGCCTTTTCCTCTTCTCCCTCTCCTTTCTCTCTCCATCTTAGAGTAAACAAAGGCTATTTACAGGACTTAAATTCTGTCGTTGTTCTAAGACAACGTAATGCTTCTAATTAACTAGCATTAGGTGTCCTGGCCTGTTTTGTGTTGTGGCAACACCTTAATTCTCTCATCAGGGCAGTGAACTTTTCAGAAAGTTTCCTGTCTCCCTGGAGTGTTAGGTTTCATCTGGTGTGAAACCATGGCCAGTGAGTAACACCCTGTTGGGAATAGAGTCTCCTATCTAGTAATCTTCCCCCCTCTCCCCTCTCTCCAGTCTTCTGGCCTTTTTTTGGGGCTCTGGGAAATGTTATATCAGCATACCCAGTTAAAAGTAAGAGTAATAATAGTTGAATACAGCAATTTAAGTGGTGTTCTTCTGTGAGGGAGTGACATTAAGAATTTGTCTTTGCATGTTGGTACGAATCTACTCTATCTGTGAAGTAAAATGGTGTCAGAAGGACCATTTTCCTATAGCATGCTGTATATTCATGTCAAAGGAGCACTGTCCAGAATGGCTGGGTACATTTACAAATGCCTGAAATGCCATTCTGAAGAGTTTACTTGGTTTTGTAGATTTAACTTTGCTTTGCAGACAAACGTAATGTTGCAGAAAGTGTAACACACCACTAGCTGCCAGGTGCTCCCCATTATAAAATACCACCTTCAGTTGTTTTGTTAAGGTCGAAGAGTTTAGACAGAATTTTTCAATGCTGAGTTCTGCATCATGCTGGTCTGATTTTTTAGAAAAAAAACCTTTCTTTTAGACTAAGCAGCTGATCTACTTCAGAGCAATAAGCCTGGGAAAACGTCATGGTTTTGATCATGCTTGTCATCTTCATGCTTGAAAGCTTCCCCCCACCCCCAGCCCCCTGCTGCTTCCTTTCTGTACTCTAGCAAAGAAGTCTAGCCTTTGCTACAGTATAGTTTTTTTTTGATCACAGAAGCCTGTCTGACATGACCACGGGATGTAAATGTTCCCTCTGAGCTGCTGTAACAAGATTCCTTTTTTTTCCCCCTCCTCTCCTGAGTAAGCCATGCTACTATGCTGAGCTGACTTGGTGGAGAGATGCATACCTCCAATGAAGGGAGAAGGCTAAGGATAAACTGGGTTTAAGATGTTGTGATGCACCTAAATTGCATGCACAATTTACCTTTGCATAAGGAAAGGTTGTCAGAGAGGGGTGGGAAAATGACTGTAAATGAGATAGCAATAGTATCAGCAGTAAAGTCGAGATCAGAGATATGCACGTTAGATGGCTCTGGGAAGAAGAGAAGTTTGACTGGAAGTTTGAGAGTTTTTAGCAGAATCCATGTACTAAAGTCCCTTTTCTTCAGAGTGCTGAATTAGAAGACACCCAGTATCCTAGACTCTCTTGCACTTTGATCTACAAGGGGTGACACCCTCTAGTAAAAGGTCCCTCAGGCTTTCAGATCCCTCATATCATGACTGTCAGTTCTCTTGTTTCATTGTGTACCAATGGTCTTACAACGATCTACACGACACAACTATCAGCGTGGTGCCAAATGATGGAGTAGGTCTTTTCCCCTATTTTGGTTTGCATTTTAAACTAGGAGATGCAACATAAACTTAGGGTATGTATTCTTAAAACGGTTTCTTAATTTGTTTTGACAGAGTTTTCAGTTGCATTCCCATAGCTGTTTTATGTGAGACTGCCTTGCTCAGTGTATTTTGTAATGGTTCATGCTTAGTAATTAGCTGTGTGATACTATGCTGCTATAATTATTTGGTGTAATAGCCCTGCCTTATACATAGCATGACATTCAGAGCTTTTCTGAATAAAGAATTAATTTTCTATTGGCCTTTTCTGTGATAAGTGTCTCTATGGTGCTGGAAAGTCTCATAAATGTTTAATGAATTTATTTTCATAATACATTTATGAGGTGAGGGGGTTTTATCTCCAGTTCACAGATACAAGACTGGAGGGTGGCAAATATAAAACAGTAAACACCTAATTTTTCAGTGTATTAAGAACTTTATGGATCTCATTACTTCAGCTGAAATAGGTTTATCTTTGAGAAATCAGATATGGCTATTTCAGGTTAGAAAATAAGAAACACACATCTGCAAGGTAGGTACAATTTTGATGTCAGTAATATCCTGTGGTATCACCGAGCTGTGTGACAGAGGCAGGGGTAGGATCAGTGTATTTTTGAAATTAATTTATTGAATTGGCTACTGGATCTTCCCCCTGCCGGCTCTTAGGGATTTTTTTAAGTCTCTGTTGCTTTTGTATCTTCCATCACAGTATTTCAAAGCTCTCTAAAGAAAAGTTGCTCTTAGGCCAGCTTGACTCAGTCACACTGGTCTTAGGTTGAAACTACTGTACAGTCTAAGGCTGGACCACAAATACATGTGCCAGGAGCTCCAGCTAAAATTCTAGGGGCAATTTTGGCCTATTTATCCTAATTTATGCCAAATTTTTAAGGTTTAGACTCCAGTAGAAAGGGCACTAAAGGCATGCAAAGTTTGACTAATTAAGTGGGCCAGGAAAACTGAAACATACATATTGAAAGCCAAATCCCTGACTGAGGTGAGGCTACTGATAATGGTAATTTCTGAGGTGGTTTATGGAAAACAAATCCACAGCTAGCTGAAATTAGCTATCAGAATTATGAAGAAGTGTAATAATTTGTCTGTCTCTTAGCTGTTCTCAGCTGAAGTGCTGTTGAAATCAGTAGGCATTAAAGGAGACAATATCACCAAAAAGCTGACTGTATTTCAGCTTTCTATTTGAACAATCTGGTGTAATGGAAGGTGCCTACCTATGGCAGGGGTGTCGGACCTAGATGACCTCTCAAGTCCCTTCCAACCCAAACCATTCAGTGATTCTGTGATACTGTTCTCATTATTCTGTGTTCTCAGAACCTGTTTTGGAGAAGGATCTTGTCGTGCTGATGTAATACTCACTGATCTCAAAGGTTTCAGGTATAAGCAGGTAGCTACTTTAAAAGTATTTCAGGATCTGAGGAGTATACTCAGGCTATAGAAATATCTTCAATTATGATTGAATAAAGTAACTGTAAACATTAATTTTAAATTATCTGAATTGCATAGTATTATTAAATCAACATTTTTCCTACTGATATATAATTTTTCCTCCTAGGCTCTAAATTATATAAGTCTCCTTGTTTAATTTGCAGTCCTGTTTTATCTTATTTCTCAAAGATAATCTCACTTATTTTCATTAAAAATTCATCATGTTCTTGATGAAATGTGCACTTGTTTTACCTTGTTAACTAGATCAATAATCACCTTTAATCATACTATGACACTCAAAGAGAATCTTTTATTCCCTCATTATGGATGATCTTGATCCCTTGCCGAAGAAAAGTTAAAAAAAAAAGTGCAATTTGCTTGTGCATCATTATAGTGTGTACTGTGAAAACAGACTGGTTACACTCTTTTACTGGAATTTTAATTAAGCAAAGCCATCAGGCAACTGGAGTAGATGCTTTTTAAAACTGTAAATTGGAATCCTTGGAAAAACTAAGCATATTGGAAAAAGGAAATTCTTTCTATAGGTGAACTATGTAAGACACTCTGTGTTATTTCCCCAGTACATTTGGTTTCCATGCAATGTACTTTTTATGTAGTGAAAGAACACTAAAAATGAAGATATGAGTATTTTCCTCTTTTTATCTCTGGTAGTCCCTTATTTCTTTCACTGGATAATATCAACATTTTATTTCTTTCTATAAAGGCAGTGCAGCTTCTGTGTAATACACCATTAGGAAAGACACTATTTAGCTACTGGTCTAAATTGGTTTTCAGTCCTGAATTGTGTTGCAGCATAAACCAGAAGTCAGTGATGTATTTTGTTTCACATATGTTGCAAGCCTCTTCACAGTTTGGGAATATGGGCAAAGGAGGGATTTTCTTCCTAAGTTTTTGTTATATTTAGAGGTGACAAATTGCTATCTTACATATAGCTAAAATTATGCCTAAGTCAGCAGTTGAAACTGAGAAACAGATTATATTGGTAGTTTGTTGACTTTTATGTAACTTTCGTGTTTTTAGGTTAGGGCTTTTAAGCAAAGCAGAGTTTAACACAGCTTTGATGTACATGTACTGCTGGCTGTTCTTTGTGTACATACCGTACACTGTCTTACTGTTTGGTTTCTTTTAAACATTTCTTTGAAACTAAATCTTTCAAACTGACCTATCCTTACATCACTCTTCTAGATGATCACTGTGACAGTATTCAAGGTCTGGCATGTTCAGAGCACATTTTTCAACTTTCTTGCTCAATTGTTGATGTCCTTCCATCGCATGTGCATTTGTTCAGACGCTAGGAAGACCATCTTTGTGGCTTCATTAGCTGAATGAGAATTAGTTTTAAATTCAGTGGGAAGTAGGAATTGTTGTAACAGCAAACATCCAAGACAAACCCTGGCTCTGGCTTTAAACTTGAGCTTCACTTAATTCTTCTCTTGAAAACCCATTTTGCTATGTGAATGTGATTTTAAATTTGAAATTAAACTCTGAAGTTAATAATTTTTCCTTTGTTGACCTGGCTGTGTGTTTTATTATAAGTATAGTGCACCTGGAAATACCTTCTGAAAAAGGATTTTGTAAATTAAATCCTGTGTAACGTTATAGTCTAAACTCAGCTCCACATCTGTGCACTTGGTTTGACTGTATTTCATGACCTCGCCAGGGAGTTGTAAAAATAACTGCAGTGAAGATTGTTAAATGCCTGTATATTATAGTAATAGGAGCCATGTAAGTGCCTAAGATAGATAGACAGATAGCATTAGTGCGTTAGAGGTTTCCTTGAGAACACTAACCAGATTAAGTGCCAGTGTTCTCCTATGTAGCAATGTTAATTGCCAATTTTTGGCAGTTGCACAGGCGCTAATTACTTTTTAATAGAACCAATGGAAGAAAATTTTCCACTAAGCTTTTATGGATAATTATTGCAATTTTTTTTCCTTCCAGGAGCTTGAAACTTTGCTCTTACAGCATCCATCAGATCTGTCTTGTAGATAAATGGTCGCTTCACAGCACATGCATTCTATATCTTTATATCATCCCTGCCTGTCTTTTAAATGATACCATTTAGAACCTAATCCTTCATATCACAAGAGTTTCAAACTCTTCAAACAGAGACTTTGTACAAATAACGCATTAAGACATTGCTTTGTCTTGTTCAAATGCATTGTGTTTTTACACAGTGCGTTACATAACAGCCACATCTGTGGGGTCTTTCCACTGTACCCAGAGCTTTTGAAGCAAAGCTTCACAACCGTGAGGAATAAATACATAGGATTTAATGCGCTAAATTTGCCACTGTCTGTTTCCTTTCTATGGCTCATTCTCTCATTATGTATTTGTGTTGTGCTCAAAATAAAAAGAAGAAATCGTTGCATGAATGGTCTCAGAAATACAAGATATACGTAGGTGCTAAGCATTAAACCGTGTCAAGAGGTGAGTGTGTCATTGCAGTTGGACTGGAACACTATTGGTATTATCTGACGTCACACACTTCTATTAAAGAGTTTGTCACAGTTCATTGGGATTTTGGTGTAGTACTCATCTTTCATAATTTTCATAAACCAGTATGTCATGCCTTTTCTGTGGTAAAGAGGCTAAATATTTGTGGTTTTGGCTGCAAACCGCAGTGTGGCTTCAGCATTCCCCATGGGTAAAGTGTCAGTATTGGGCCCAGTCCTGTTCAGTATCTTTTTTGATGATCTGGGTGAGGGGATCTGGATGAGTCCACCATCAGCAGATTTGCAGGTGACACCAAGCTAGGGTAAAGTGTTGATCTATTGGAGGGTAGGAGGGCTCTGCAGAGGGACCTGGACAGGCTGGATCATTGGGCTGAGTCCAACAATATGAGGTCCGATGAGACCAAGTGCCAGCTCCAGCGCTACAGGCTGGGCACAGAGTGACTGGACAGCGGCCAGGCACGAAGGGACCTGGGGGTGCTGGTTGGCAGAAGACTGAACGTGAGCCAGCTGTGTGCCCAAGTGGCCAAGAAGGCCAGTGGCATCCTGGCCTGTATCAGGAATAGTGTGGCCAGCAGGACCAGGGAAGTGATTCTTCCCCTGTACTTGGCACTGGTGAGGCCACCTTGAGTCCTGTGTCCAGTTCTGGGCCTCCCAATTCAGAAAGGACATTGAGATGCGGGAACATGTCCAGAGAAGGGCAGTGGAGCTGGGGAAGGGTCTGGAGCACAAGTCTTATGAGGAGCAACTGAGGGAGCTGGGCGTGTTTAGCCTGGAGAAAAGGAGGCTTGGGAGGGACCTTACCACTCTCTACAACTGCCTGAAAGGAGGGCGTAGCCAGGTGGGAGTCGGTCTCTTCTCCCAGGCAACTAGATACAGGAGAAGAGGACACAGTCTTAAGCTGCACCAGGGGAGATTTACGTTGGACATTAGGAAAAATTTCTTCACTGGAAGGGTGACTGGGAGTTGGAATGGGCTGCCCGGGGAGGTGGTGAAGTCACTGTCCCTGGAGGTGTTTAAGAAGAGCCTGGATGTGGCACTCAGTGGCCTAGTTGACAAGGTGGAGTTAGGTCATGGGTTGGACTTGGTTATCTCGGAGGCCTTTTCCAGCCTGGTTGGTTCTGTGATTCTGTGATCAGGTCTTCAGCCTTAGGAGGCTTCTTGAAGGGCAACACCTAGAAATTTAAAAGGATATTAGGGTTTGTACTGGTCAAATTCTAGTAGTTTACCAGAACACCATTAAGATAAAAGGTGTATGTAAAAGCAAGAGTGTTTTGGTGGTCTGTGGGCAGGTAGGGACAGTGTGCCCCAATCCATCCCCTCAGTGATGATTGATGCAGGGTTCACACAGGTATGCATGCGTCTTACATTCACTCTTGTCCTGCATTTGGCTCTCAAATACACCTCCGACAAGTCTGACTATTTGAAAGATCACCAGAATTTGGACAAAATATTTTGTAGGTTTTTCTTTCTTTTTATTGTTACCAGAAATATTAGAGGAGAGCTAGTGTTTACAGCTGAAGTATTGATCTTAAGGATTTTGTTCTTAATGTTGTTATATGAAATAATTCCAACCAATACACCTTAAATTATAAATTACATCATGATATGAAATCACAATCACAGAGTAAGAAACCCATGTTGTAATTTAAACAATAATTTTGTTAGCAAAGTTGAAGCAATGTTTGCTTAGAGACCCATTAAAAAGTTCTTCTAGCGTTTGTGTGTATATCAGGATGATGTGTTTATAATATAGTGTATACTCATTCTCTTCTCTGGAGCTAGTTGATTTGCATTAATTGTTCCCCACTGCTTCTTTATCCCTTTCTATGTGCTTATAATTACAAAAAGACCTCATCAAAACAAGCAAAAATCACTTCTCCTTCTTTCATAATCACCTTTCCCTTCCAAACCATCTTTTTTCACTGTCCTTGCAACGTAATGGTTGAACAGTCTGTATCACAAGCCTTGCTTACAATACTTCGTATGGCATTCATTTGCACATTTCATGGGTTTTAAAACTGCAGCTGCTTATGGTTTTGATCAAGATGAAAAATACTGTTGTTCTCCTGGAACTCAATAAAATAAATAAAATTGCAAGTTACATAGTTTGTTTCCCTTTCTGAACTCTTTTTCAGAATTACAGTATTTTAATCAGTTTGTATTGAAGTATTTTTTAGTCTTGTGGGTTAGTTATTTAGACAGACAGTCAAATGAACAGATGAGAGGGAATAGGAAGAGCATGGAGAGAAATGGCTTCTAGAGAAAGGAGATGCTTTTAATAGTTGAAATACATGGAGGATAGCTGAAGTATCTGTGTGAAGTTGCCATCGGCTTTGGGTGTAACTAAGTTGACTGCTTCCCTCATCTCCTAGTGTAGAAACAACTACAGATGCTTCAAAGACATGATTCAAATAACCAGTGCAGGACTGTTGGAAATATGTTTAAATCTAAAAAGTTCCATTTTCCAAGACATAGGCATGGAGCAGGAAAGCATAAACACCTAATCAAAACAGACAGATGCAAGAAATCCAAGTAAAACTGGGGATGAAGAGTGGTACTCCTTATAAATCACTCTACATCTTATAGCAACTTAATCCAGAGCTCTCATTAATGTCTGGGTGATGGGCTAAATGGCTAGCACAGGAAATAATAGTGGTATCATCCTCAGCAGTGGTCTTCTCGTAACTTGTAATTCCTTAATTGAGTATTGCAGAATGCTGATACATGTAGAAGTTTAATCATCAGAACAAAATCCTGATTGTGTGATCAGTGCCCACAGCTGGATGTAGTCCAAGGTAGTCCTGTCAGTTCCAGGCATTCAAATCATGGACCTCATTAGAGCCATCCTTCTGTACATTTTCAGAGCTGATGATGCCACTATTCTGCCACTTCTCCTGCAGTCTGTGTATGAAACAGGGGTGCACGAGGAAATTTGCTATATTTCTTGTGTGAGACTTTAGATGTTGATTGGCCATTAATATACAACAGACTTTGTGATGTGTGTTTGGAAGTAGGATTCCCTTCTACTTTGAGAAACCCTGGACATGCAGAAGGGCCTTAATTCTGTACCAAAGCCATTACTGTTTCAGACATGAGTTTGACATTAATTTGAAACTGAATTCAAAGGCAGTTCATTCTTAATTACAGTGAAGATATGGATCAGCTTATAATTCTTAGCAGGAAGGATTTCTTACAGTAGTGAAATGCTGGGGTTTGTCCCACATGGAATTTTAAGCCTGTAGGTAAAATCGAAGCAAGGACAGTGGGTACGTTTCAATAATTGACATAATTTTCTAAATCTGTGACTGATTTCTTAGAACCCACCAGCAGAGGAAAGTCTAAACAGCTGATGCCAAGTCTAAGGAAATCCTAACAGTAGTGCTAGAATTGACTGGGTTTCTGCTAATAGAGACTACATTCTCCTTTTCTTTATCAGTGTAAATTTATTAGGTGTAAATCTGCTGCATAATTTTAAATTATAATTTCAAGGAATTTTGGGAGAAGAGAATTAAAAATGTATAATTGTTTTGCAGTCAGAAGTCATCTTTGATGGTTTGAAATCTGTGTTTTTCTGGTTTTGATGATAATTACAAATTTTGTGAAGAGAGAGCCACTTATGGACTGTTCTTTAAAAGACCCTTAATTAGATTTAGTCTTCATAATTTTATCTCATTAGGTGCTAAATTGTTTGTCTCTAGTGACTATTTAACAGTCTGGATGATTTAGGTTGTATACTTAGTCTTTTTTGGCCCTTGCCTGAGGTAAGAGAATTGCAATGGCTGTAGAGGTTTCTGATTTTTTTTAATGACAGTTCAATCTTAAAGCAATACTGAAATTACTTTCTTTCAGGCCTTCTGAAATACTTTTCCTTCAAAAACATAGTAATTTATTTTATAAAAGTTAAAATGCTAAGAATGCTATAAAAATTATTTTCTGGGCATTTGTTATTTTATTCTTTCATTGTTCTGATGACAGCAAATCTACTTGACTGAGAAAGGAAACAAGCTCTGTGGGGTTGACCTTGGGTGGCTGCTAGCTGCTCTATCACCCTCCTTCTTCACCAGGACAGGAGAGACAATAAGAAAGAAAAGCTTGTGGGTCAAGATGAGAACAGGGAGGACACTCAGCAATTATCATCACAGGCAAAACAGACTTAGGGAAATTAATTTAATTTATTTCCAATTAAAAATATAGAGTAGGATTGTGAGAAACAAAAGCAAAACCTAAAACACCTCTCCCATACCCCTCCCTTCCCAAACTCGGCTTCACTCCCAACTGTTCTATATCCTCCCCCCCAGGTGGTGCAGGGGGATGGGTAATGGGGGTTGTAGTCAATTCCTGGTTTGTGGTCCTTTCTCTTATCTCCCCATGCTCTTCCCCTGCTCCAGCTTGGGTCCTCATCATGGGATACAGACTGTCAGAAACAGACTGCTCCAGCAAGGGTCCCCCATGGGTCACAGGTTCTGCCAGAAAACGTGCTCCTGTGTGGGCTCCAGGCTGCAGCTCCTGCCTGGACCCTGCTCTGGCATGGGGTTGCCATGGGTTGAAGCTTCCTTCAGGGCTTACCCACCTGGAGGGTGGCTTATCCTCCAAATGCTGCTCCACTGTGGACCTCCACAGGCTGCAGGTGACAACTGCCTCACCGTGGTCTTTGTCACGGGCTGGAGGGAAATCTCAGCTCCAGCACATGGAACACCTCCTTTCATCAGGACCTGTAGTGATAGGACAAGGGCTAATGGTTTTAAACTAAAGAAGGTCAGTTTTGACTAGATTTAAGGAAGGAGTTTTTTACAATGAGGATGGTTAAATACTGGTGCAGGTTTTTCAGAGAGGTGGTAGATGTCTCATCTCTGTAAACATTCAGGGTTAGGTATGACGGGGCTCTGAACAACCTGTTCTAGTTCAAGATGTGTCTGATCATTGCAGGGGAGTTGCACTAGCTGAGCTTTAAAGGTTTCTTTTGACAAATGATTATTCTATGATCTCGACTGCCAAGCTCAGCTGTGCACTGTGGTGGGTCCATTGGAGCTGGCTGGAACAGCTGTGCTGGCACAGAGTCTCTGCTCACAGGGGCATCCTGCAGCTCACCTGCCAGCACCTGGGCAGCTGCACCCAGCACAGAGGGTAAATCAAATGTACAACAGAATCGAGGGTACCTCTGATTAGTAGGAAACCCGGACAGTGAAGGCAAGATGTGGTGCAAGTTCTTGTCGTAATTAGGAAACATGAAACTATTCTGGACTGTAAGTTCCACTGATGACTCTGGAATAGGTAAAGGCTGTAATTTTTTTATTTAAGCATTCCCTCTTTATGTGCAAAAAAAAAAAAAAATTGGAATCATCTTATCAATGAGATGCTTCTTTGCATTACAGTTTCTTTTCTACGGTTGACATTGTTGATATAATTCAAAACAATGTGGAGGCTCTAAGATCCTTTCCTTTGCTGACTAATGGAAAGTCTGCTAGGTGAGTAGCTCAATAATGGCAATTTGATGTGTGCTCAGCCTGCTGGGATGATACCTGTCAGGTTTCTTTTTGGTGTGATACAAGATTTTCTTTCCCCTATCTCCTTCAATGGTATTAGTGTTAAAGCACCCTTGGTAATTTTTCCATAAATATTTTCGTCTTTGAAATTGAATACAAAGATAATGTTTTTTTATTAACATGTTAACAAAGCTTTGCCTTTTCAATTAACAGGGAATTAGACATCTTCAGTGTTATTCCAGTTTCAGGTTCAGGAGGACATTTGGGTTTAGGTTGCTGTAGGTGAGGGGCAGATTTGGACAAACACTTTGTTGCAGCTTTAGAGGGACATTTCAGGTTTCCTTGCAGAAGCAGTTTGCACTTATGTCACACAGTAAGAGCACTGGACTGACAGTGCATTGTGATGGCATTACACTGGGAGCTGAGACTTTTTTAGGGCAGGAAGCTTATTCTGACTTGCCTGAAACGTAATCTGTTCTCCAGAGAGGGAAGACTGTGGTTGTTAGTATAAAACTACTGTTTTAATAGGTCTGATAATAATAAGCTGCTAAAGTCAGCATCCTGAACAGCATCAGATTCAGTCCTTGTAAGAAAAACACTGACACCTGAGAGGCAAGAGGAGTAATATTAAATCAGTCGTGTGGCACTTCTTTTTTCCCAAAAAAAGTGGTTTTTAAAATATTTTGTGACCAAAAGGGAATTTTATTGATAATTGACTGATTTTAGAGCTCCCTAACATCAGCATTGTAAGGCACAAGCATCTGGAGCAGTAGAGGTGAGCAGACCCTACAGCTAGAAGCAAAGTCAAAAGAGTACAATGTATAAATTTCAGAAATAGACAAGAAATGGCAGTTATAAACCATTATGTGTGACTCCTTGAATCCCTTCACTTGAGAAGAATACACAAAGTATTTTATGTTGCACAAGTACACCATTTTTTTATTAATTGAATGTGTTTAACTTGTGAGCAAGTGCATGCTACAGTATGTCCTTGAGGGAAGCAGGTCTGAAATATTGAATTATTCCGTGCCCTGGGTGGGATGAGGACAGTAAAGTGAAATGGACTTGGCCTTTTTATGTTCTGAGATGTGAAATACTGTGGTTCAGGAGGAAAAGGCAAAAGTGAAAACAGCAGCCAGGAGTCTGTACACAGCTGTCTAATTTTGCTTCAGGGACAGCCAGAGCTTGCCATCAGGCTTCTTGGGTTTTGTACATGTATTTACCTTGCTGCTTAGAATAAAATACCTGAGGCTGGAAGGTGGAATAGGCTCACACGGTGGTTGGGTGATGAAGGGAAAGGAATCCACAGGTTGCTTCCACAAGTAGTTTGTGGTGCAAAATAGTTTATATTACTTGGTTATATATCAGGACCATATTCACCAGATATTGTAGAAGAATGTCCTCTCTGGTTTGCAGCGTGATGATATGACAAAAATCAATGGGAGAGTATTAACTGGAAGCACAGGAAAACAGTATTAATCAATATGATTAGTTCAGCTCTGGCTTTTTGCATATTTTGTGGGAGGATATAGAAGGAAGATAATGGTTTTCTGCAGATATATCCAGCCTACCTCTGTGGGATATCATTGGAGAAAGGTCATAAATTTTCGTTTGAAAATTTAACACTGTGGGATAATCATGGATATGCCACTCTTGCTGTTCCTGCTGCACAGCTGAGTGAGAGCTCACAATGGAGGATAGGGAAGGGAAAACAGAGCAGGTAACGCTTGAAAATGTGATCCAGTAGAGAGGAAATGCTTTCAAGAAGACTTTTTAGGTTAGCTGTCTTCCCTGCAATGTTGTGGATCGTTCTGGCTGAGGCAAATTTATCTTTCTCAAGGTCTGGGAAAAGGATGTTGCAATAATCTCTGCAACTGCTGTAAGACTTCAACAGTGAGATCATAACAGTATTTTTTGGCCTGTAGTGATTATGAAAACTGTTCAGCAGGGTGTATGAGTGTGAGTGCCCAGCACAGAACACAGATGTTACAGATCATGGAATAACTTGTTGTACTGCTGCCTTTTCTCCATCAGTAATCACTCTGTCTTGAGGAATGGAAGCCTGTATTTCTTAGTAGCTGCAGAACCTGTCTCTGAGAACAAGTGATTGCGGCACAGCAAGAACTGATGCTAGAAATGCTAGTGATGGCTTAACCTACTCCCAGTTAATTACTGCCTTCTCTAGTGAAGCCAGAAATCATAGTGGACAGAAAACATCACTGAGTCTTTCTTTTTTCCCCACTACTTACCCACCACAAGACCATAAACAACAGAAGTTTTCTCTCTCAAACCTGGCCCAGATCTGTTTTTGCAAATAATGTCATCCCCAAACACTCCAGCTCCTTTACTGTGTTTTTGCACTCTCAGATTTCCCAAGTTCACAATTAGTAACATGGTTTTTGATTTCTGTTTGTCTGGTTTTCTTAAAATCTCCAACCCTTGATCTCAGTGTCAAATGTTATTCCTGGCACCATTTTCATGGTGGGTGAATGCCAAGGATTTCAAGATCTCTAGATGTCATCAGTTCAGTAGTGTCTTTGCTGCAAAGACCTAAGGGAGATGGAGAGCTGGAAGTGCATATACAAGTGCACTGTTCAAAGCCCCTCATTTTTAACCTATTGGTGTGAATTCTGGAGGCTTTTTGAATTTTCATAGTTGGTTGGGTGGGCTTTATTTCAGCCCTTTATTCTGAGGTAAAGGTATCCCATGTGTTGGAGCAAATAGCACATTTTTCCATTAAACTTACCAGTTGCTGTTCTGGTGTAGTGCCACACCTCAGGTCTTTTGGTCACTGATTTCAGAAGCCCCCCTGCCTTGCCAATAAATAATTCCAACAAGCTGTGAAGAGTTTTCCTGAGGGAAAAGAAAGTGAATGGCTTCTGTCAGGATCATATTAAGAGTTTTAGAGCAAGTGGTCTTTGGAGGAAGTTGTCAGATGGGGCAAGAGAACATCCAGCTGTGATCATCACGTGTCATGGGAGTGAGTTCTGCATCATTTAAGGTTTCTGGAGGTGAGATTCATGAGCCCCCTGAATTGCACAGATATGTGTCAGGTTGTATGCAGTGTCTGTTTCAGGAAGACTGTTTTACAGATCCTAATTTCGGAAGACTCTTCTAACATACCGTTGATGTCTTGCCTATATGAAAGCTGTTGTTTTTTGATCTTTGTTCTCCAAGTTTAAAAATATCTTGTATGTTAATTGTACTTTTGATTTTTTTTTCCATTTTTTCAGATAGTGGAAGAGATATATTAAAGTTTGCGATGTACTGTATGTCTTCTAGGTTTACTTGTGTGTATGCACGGATCTGTTGCTGCAATCTATTACTTCTGCCTTATGCAGATCAGTTTGGAGGCATCTCCTCTTTATCCAATGCCTTTAAAAAACTAAAATAAAACCAAAAAGACAGACTGAATTTTTTTTATTGAACTAGCATCAAAAATGAATTATGCTTAGCTCCAGTGTATAACCAGAATTAATGTAGAGTTTAAATTGGCCATTAATGCTGTACCTTTCTTTTTTCTAGACCATGCAGGCGTGATTTTTCCTGTGAAACTCCTTTTAAATTCTTTACTGCTGTAAGTATGGCTTTGAGGGGGAAAGTGTTTTTCAGCATTTCACTGTATTTGCTGCATGACTGATGCAGCCTGATATGACTTACCACAACATGAAAAAAGCTGAGAAAACAAAAGTGAGTTCCTGGAAACTAATGCTGAGAAAAGAAGTGCTCTAAGGGCAGAGCAAGAAAAATACATGCTTTTAAACATGGCTTCTCTTTTCTCCTCTTGTACTCATTCCACATAAAGGAAAAACAGCTAGCTGATAGAAACTTGTCAAGTAGTAAACTTTTAAATCAGATCCTGGATTTGGAGGCTGTTTTCTACTGATCAGACAAAGGAAAAAAAATAAAGGATATTGCTTTCATTCTTTTTTTTGGGGGGGGAGGGGGCAGGCATTAAACTCTTAGTAGGGGAAGAAAGCTAATAATGAGCAAAATAATGTGGAGGTCGTAGATTTTAAATGTTGCCTTTTAGTGATCACTCTCAGTAGTCGGAAGGTTGAAAACATTTATTTTCTGTAGCCTAATCTTTCAAGATTGTTTATTAGCAATCCATTTTTATTATATTTATTATAATTAATTTTGTAAGTTTCAGTTTTTACAGCTGTTCTTCAACTAAAAAAACTTTTTAGAAGTCAGAAATAAAGCACAAATCGGAATATTCTTGATGGTTAAGTAGAAGTATTTAGTAATTTTCTACATATTTAATGATGTGAATACACTGAGGAGCGTAATCATTTTATTGAAGTTGTACTGCTAAGTTCTTGTATGGTAAGATAAGAAGGCAGTGATTAAAGCATTGTTAACTGGTGTCTGTAATGAATTGAATTCTGTACTTAGCTTGGTAAGAGTGAGTTTATCTCAATGGTAGTTACACCGAAAACAAATCTGAAGCATTTTTGAAGTTATTTCAAGGCCTCCAAGTGTTTAATGAGAGAACATTTAGTGCAGTCACAACCTATCACATCTGTTTTTATGTTTCAAAATATAGCCTGTGCCCAGGTCCCAAGCACTCAATATCATCTTTGCTGGCTTTCTGCTATTTATGTCACACACATAAGGTAGGATTCTAGTGCAAGGGACCGCTAATGGGAAGCTGATATGTAACAGCATAACTTCAAAATGAGTGCTGCATTATTTTAGCCAGATGCTTTCAGTTCAGGATGGGAGAGGGAGTATGAGTAGAGACACGAGTCCAAGTCTACCAGAAAACTGCTGGAAAGGAGACCTAAAGAGATGCAGCATGAATTCAGTAACCGGCATTTATATGTTAGGCGTATTTTGTGCATCATGCAGTTCAGTGCATAACTTTTCCTTCAGAAAGCCAATGGGCACAGAGGACAAATGAGGGGGGTTTTTAGTCCAGATGACTTATAGAGGTCCAGTCTTAATCTGTATTTTGTTGCCATTGGATCCTGAGAAATGTGAGTATTTGAAGTGAAATTTTCTCAGTTTTGGGTTAATTTTACTATGTATCACTCACTAGCATCTCCTAATTATGTATTTTACTGTAAACTCTATAATCATATAATATTTCTTAGTGCTATTCAATTACAGAGGAAGAACAGCAGGAAGCTTAAGACGTAGTTTAGCAAAAAATCCTGTATTAGAAATACTTTTCAGTTCCGTTTCCTTTCTGTGCTGGAATTTATACATGTTATTTTCTAGTTATGGGAATTAAAAGAAATTGACTTAATACTGTTTGATAATTCTTTCCAAATTAATTCAAAGTGACTTAATATACTAAAAAACATGTGAGTCATTGGGAAAATTTTAAAAGTTGCCTCTTTCAATGGATGTTCTTCTTGTTCTCTGAGTATATCTTTTGTTAGTGATATATGCCAGCTGCCTACTAATTTTTAAGGAGTTCTAGTGTATCATTGGTTAATAATTGCCTTGAAACTTTCAATAGATTCAGAGTTATTAAGGATAAAACTCAGACTGATAGTACAGATGGGTCCTTTTACTTATGTAGTGCAAATGCTGTATGTCAGCTCTAGAAATCTTACTGAACCATATAAATAAAACAGAATGCATTTGGGCTAACAATTAGTCAGTGTTCTATAAATGATGTGGAAAAGGTACCCAGCTCAAATTTAGGTATAAGTTGTTTTTGAATTTGCATTGGGAAGATGAAACTAATTGTTTTCTTATCTAATGTTGGTTAATTTTTTCATTGAGTCTCCCAGCATTTGTATTTCCAGCATTGTAGCAGACATTTGTTGGGGATTTTTTTTGCAGCTGGAAGATGTTTTATTTTGGCTGTGTTGCTGTTTTGTAGTTGGCAGCTCAGAAATTTCAGGCAGTTACTTTTCACCCTTATGAACATGTTCCTTTGTGAGCTCTCTGTGACTTCTCAGAATGTCTGTAGCCAGTTTAATTTGGCTCTGTGAAATATGCATCACCAACTTGTCAAGCCAGTGACTCTTGAAGACAAATATCACTAAGAACCCTGTTAAAAACAATGAACCCATAAAAATGTGTCACCTAGAATTAATTATTTTTTCAAATATTTTGAAGCGTGATTGCTCTTTCTCAGATTTTGTCTCTGTGCAGAATATGTGTGTGGGAAATGCTTCCCTTCCCCCCTTCTGCCCCCCCAAGGGTTTCATCTAGCTTGAGGCAGGGATAGAAAAAGAAAGGGGATATGGAAGAACATGACTGAAATACAAACACAGCTTTGAAAACAACTTTAGTGGTTTTATTGTCCAAGTGTTTTGGCAGAGGTAAGCCTCCCTTTCCTCGTCTAGACTTTATATATCTTATCGTATGAGTGGCATCTTGTTTCTTCAATTACCCTTCCTCCCATTTTCCTTGAAATGGATAAGAAATGTTTGTTCAGGAAATACTTTTCAGCTTGCTGGAACAGATTGACAATTTTTATGTTGTAATAAGTGGTGTTTGAAAGCTCGGTTTAGGAATCTGCAAATATATAAATTTTTTTCAGACATTGTAGGTAAATACACATAGAAGCTACCTGGCTTATTCATTTAAACAGCCATCTTAGGCTCATCACTTCCTTATTTCATCACTGTCTACCAGCTGGGCAATTTGGAAAATGTAAGCTCTCTTGGAAGCGCTTAAGCAATTTATTGACTGCAGCTTGGGTTTTTTCTAATGTGACAGTGCTGAGTAGCTATGATTCTATGATCTTTTCTTTATGGGGTTGGTGAGTCCACCTCTGGTATGTTGAAGTGGTTTGGTCCAATCAGTTCCATGCTCCTGTAACAAGATTGTGGGAACCTACTGGTGGTCATCAAGTTCCCTTTTCCTGTTGTAATGTCATTTTTTTTTTTCTGTGCTAAAGTTCACTTAAGTACGTTAAAAATGGAAGTCTGAAAAATTCTCTAGATCTCTAGTACTCAAAAAAAGTCTAAATTATTGTGATAATTAAAAACATTTATCTTGAGCCAGAGATCCTTATGCAAATGTCTTTAGCCCTCCAGAGCAAGATTTCCAAACTTGCAGCATAAAAGGTGAATCATGGAGGCCTAAAGAAACAGTGTTATTTGAGAGGAGGAGAAAAAGGACTCTGCTTGGAATAGGTGGTGTAATCCACAAAGGTGAAACTGCTGTCTTCCACAGAGCACTGAATATGAATCCTGGCTGTTTTACTGCCCTCCTGGTGGGTCTTGCTGAGGCAAGCAGCTGTGCAGTGCGCTGCTTTTGCATCCCGTATGTGTTGTCTAAGCTTAACTGATGAACATCAGCATGACCTGATGTTCACAGAAACAGTATTAAGTTTTTTCCAGGAATTCAGTTGTTCCATTCATGGGGACATTGTCAACTGTGAGAGGTGATGGTGTTGGGTCAGGGTGGTGTTCCTGAGGCTGTCCTCAGCCTCTTACCTGCCTGGCTTGGCAGTGCTCTTCAACAGTCCCTGGTGCAGTTTGTTCATCTGGAAAAGGTGTGATGACATACCCAATCTGCAGGGAGTTTTGTAGGGGGCTTTCTGTGTGGAATTTCTGGCAGTTTTTTGGGTCTCCTGTTTTGCATCCACTATTGTCAATGCAACTGGAAGCGTTACAGTTTTGCATCTTCGTAGGGTAAGTGGTTTTGGCAGAAATACTCCAGACGTTACAAAACACACACAAAAGTAGGTTCTGCTTAGCTTTCCATTTGCTCCCTATGCCAGCCAGAGCACTTTGGAGAGAGTCTACCAAAGCTGCTGTTCTTCACAAAGCTTGTGGTTTGCCTGGAATTCCCAGTTTTCTGCTCAGCAAGTAATAGTGCACTGTGTTACCACTCATGGAGTGCCGTTTTAGGTGGTGTGGTTTGTTGGGGTTTTTTCAGGTTCTTTTAGTAAATGAAGTAGAATGACATCATCTGGAATCTTTGTAATTCCTGATTTTTTAATTGATACATTGAAGAGAATGTGTGAGCAGGATGGTGGAGAAGGAAAATTTGTTTAGGCATGTATTTATCATTCAGAAATATGATTAGAGACAGGTTAGCAGATAGAAACTGAAGGACTTCTGTCTGTGCAACAGATGCGTGTTTTACTGTTTAATCTCTTCACAGAGTGTACTGCAGATGTTCTATGCTTGATTTAGAAGGTTAGGGATGAAAATGATAGCAGCCATAATTAAAAACTATTTATTTTATGAACACAGTTTTTATTTCTTCATTCTTTCCATTGACCTTATGATAGGGATGCTGACTACCTTCAGTTTCATGTTAAGTAAAATGGATGCATCTTTCATGTTCAGTGTTCCTCAAAGTTACTAAGTGTGATTTCCCTTCCTCTCTTTTAATCTTATATGATTTTAATATTTTATGGTATTAGTGGTTATTTCTGAGATAGAAATGTTAGTAGTAGTTTTTGAGAGTTATTTTTTCTTAGGTTAATAAGCATCTTAGGGGTGTTCTGGCTTCTTTGACCAAAGATGCATATGAGAAAAAAAAAAAAAGGTATTTTAATGCCTGAATGCCTGGAGACTGGCTTTGTTCTGGGGTATTTTTTTTAAGGTTTTGGAAATATGACATGACTTTCAGTAAGTTGCCTTTACATCATTGTAATTTTCATCTTACTTAATAAAACCTGTTTTTTCTTAAAAATAAACAAGATAAACTTGCTCTTCTCACTTCAGAGAATCCACTTTACCTTAATTAGACTTCAAATGGCATAAAACTAGGGAACCTAGGTTAAAATAACCTTTGACTCATTCCTTTCACTGTTCTCTTTGTTGGCCATGAAAAATAAAAATACTTATTTGCCTTAAACTTTTAAGTTTGCAGGACTTCACCTGTGCAGTGAATACATAAATTGTTCAAGTATGGGTCAATATTATCTAAATTTCACAAATATTTAGAATACAGAAATTTTCTTTATCATTCTTTGTTCCTTATTTTAAAATTTTATTCTAAAAGACTATTTCCTTAAAAATGCTCCACAATTTTAGTTCTGTATCTTGTAAATGAAGTAAATGAGGTGAAATTTGGTACATCCTAATTATTTGGCAAGGAGGACAGTGGGGCTGTCAAACCTGGTAGCTTATTAAATCATAATTTGTAACAATTTCAGCCCTGGGTAATTAACATTTTGGTGGAGGAAAAATCTTGTGCAGATTAGTAAACTGTCAGCATATGAATTAATTTGAGTTTAAAGCCCTGGTGACGGCTCTGCTTCAATAGGGAACTCGGAACAGATGAGCCACTGTGATCCCTTCCAACCTTACCCATCCTGTGATTTGCAAAATAATTTTAATTATGTTCAGGGTTTGTTTGAAACCCATAAATCTTACAGATTTTCAGATCAAATCTTACAGATATATTCCAATGCTTACTACTCTTCTTCCTCCGCAGGTGAATTCGTGAATTAATTTCATTACTATTTCTTACATTTTATGTTTGGGCATATTATATTCTTTGGAAAAGATCTGTAAACAAAACCAGTGTTTGTATGAAATGATGAATATCTAGCCTTTTTGGTGAAGTATACAGTCCCATTTGTTTTTTATAGGGCAAGGCAGTGGGAAGCTTGGAAAGCAAGCATAACTTAATTTGCTTTCAAAGATGTGAATGCCTCTTGAAGTGAAAAGACCCACTCTGTTGCAAATCTAAAATTAGATTACATATATTATACTCAAAGCTGACAAAACAGAATTACTCCATGATGTGTCATTTTGTTGATATGAAAATTATTTTAAAATCCTTTTTATGTGGGTTTTTTTATTTAAGTTTAAGCTCAGATTAAATACTTCAGACCTCTTAGTGCTGTTCTCTGATGGATCTCTATATTATTTTTTATCTTAAAATAAAATAAAAAGAAAGGGAAATGAAGAAGTTACTGGAAAACTTGATCCACATTCCAATATGTGCAGATGGCTAGATTCCTGACACAGCTACCACAGCCTTAACCCGTGAGGATTTTCAAGCCCTTCAATGAATAAAACAACGGAGGGAGATCAGAGCTTTCTGCCTAAACCAGGCATTTCTGCAATAGTCTGCTCCTTGTCAAACCCCATGGGAAATTTTTACTTATACTTTTATATAATTTTTATACTTACATTTATACTGTGTATACTTACATAACTTTTTATACTTACACTTTATTTTTACCTTGCCTTTATTTCAAGGTTGTCTCAGGTGTCACTAGACACTTGTGAAAGCTTAGTCTCTTAGGACATGGTACCTGTGAGGTGGGTGCCACCAGGAACAAGGTCAAACCAAGACCAGCCAAGGCAGGTATAGTTAGGGGATGCTGCACTACTTAGCACATCTTGTTTGCTTGCTTCTGAGCCTTCTGGGAATTTTCCAAAGATATAGCAGGTCTTCTTGTTGGATTTCTTAGATACAGCAGCTTTAATCAAAATATTGCAGTGTTTGGTACAAGGCAACCGTATCTTGCATTCTCTGTACTGTGGTACAGCAGGGTTCACTGAGACTGAAAGCAGTCCTCCTTCTAATATAGATAGGAGTTGAAAAAATGATACATCAGATGGGTGTGTCCCCTAATTCAGGCAAAGCTATTTTGGTATGATGCTTGGCCCAGACCTACTCTTTGTGGCAAAAGAAAATGAAATACGAACATACTATGTGAGCAATTTCACACCTACCTGTAGTATCTTTCTAGATACCTCTTCCACAATACATTTTTCCTGTTGATTTATCTTCCTGAGAATTAGTTTGCTGTTTCAATTCACATTTTGAGCATTATCTCACTTAGCAATGGCAGGAGACAAAGGAATTGAAAATGTACAGTTATAGTATTTTGTAGCTTTCTTACTCCTTGTCTTCAGCAGATGCTGGTTTTTGTGAGTGACTTTCTTGTTTATACTCTGTTTTTCTTTAACCCTCACATCGCTTGTCAAACACAGATTTAAACTAAGGCAGCTTGTTTTCCTCAAGGGGGTTCCCTTTATACCTTTTTTGGTATGCTGAGGCAGATATCTGAATGGGTTACCCATGCCACAGCTTGAGCATGAGATTGATTTCGGGACAGAAAGTGGGTCGTGTCAGTCTTGCCTGAAAAATACAAGATTTAGATCACCTGCTTTACCCAATGTTTTGATTGTGAGTTGCTGAAACAGTTCTTAAAATAGATACAATGTAATTTTAACTCTCCTCTAAATGATACTTTTGCCAGGACATGTATCAATTTAGAGAACATTAATGTATTCCCTCCCAGTTTATTGAAGAGCAGATCAGGTGTCACATCTTAGAGGGACTTAATTAATTTAACGGCTTCCATTTTATATGTCTATATCTATCTCTCTCTCTATATATATGAAGGTGGACTATCAGTGAGGAAAAAAGAAGTTCCTGCCCACTTGCAAACGTGTGCTTCTGGGAGAGCTGTGGTGGCACGGTAGCACAGCAGTTACTCAATCTAGCATAGCAGATAGACTTAGAGCTGCAGCTTGCAGAACAGGCATTCCTAATTTTCTCTAGTAGTACAGTTCCTAAATTCTATCATCAATCACTTCACATATTTAAACTAAGTACAGCAAAGTGTGGATTGCACTTATTGCTTAAAGATAATCGTAAACCTGAGAATAGCAATCAAAAAGCCTTGGTGAACAGAAGATAATGTGTATGGAATATATAGTGTAATTACTCCATATTAGTATAATTACTCCATATATATAGACATGGTATTGACGTATAAATCAATTAGTACAGTTCTACAAGACTTTGTCCCAGAGATTTTATACGAAAAACACTCCAGTTAGATAGATGCTTGGCTTGTGTTAGTCACTGACACAATTTAGGTTTGTATAAGATCATCTATGTAACATTTATTCTGGTAAAATCTTTATATCATGTCACTTGACTGTATGTGCACACATATGTGTGAGGCACTAAGTTCTGCCTGAAGTAGTTGTATTTCCACAGCTTGTTAGTTTTCTTGATTTGTCAGAAAGGAACTCATGCAAATAATATATTATTATTTATAATAAGGCATAAAACTAAATCGACTGTGCACTAGTGGAGTACCTAAAACCCACCAGGAAAAGGAGACTACGTTTATGCACCTTCTGGGTTGGATACCAGAATGTGAGGTTCAAAATGTTAACACAAAGTAATTAAAATAGAAAAAAAGGTACTAATTCTCACTAGTGTGAGAACGCATTGACTGACTATAAACCTTCATCTTCTCAGAGATGAATTAGTCACGGAATTTCTCTCATGCAAGGTCATGCCAACATCTCGGAAGAGAAGATGAAGTTCTTGCTCTGCCACTTGCTTTGCTCCTGTTTAAAAAAACAAATGAAACCAATCAGCCAGCCAAACAAACGGTTAACAAGAATGACAGATTTTTTTTAATACTTGTTTTGGTTTAAGTGACAGGGAGGATGTCACTGTCAGCTTGTCTGGGCTTTACCTGGATACAAAAAAAATGTATTTGCAACTCATGTTTTGAGAGTTAAAGAGTACACCAGTGCTAAATCCTTTTCTTTTTCAGCCCCTCAAAGTGTAATATAAACTCTATTTATATTTGAAAACAGTGAATTTTGACCTTTAGAAAAACCTGAGTTCAAGAAGTATAAAAAATGGTATTATGAGTGGAAGGTTTGCTGCAAATACAGGAAGAAAGGCATACACTTTGGAAGCTGATGTTTACATAAAACCCCTAAATGTTACACTGGTATTTCTATGATAATTAATTAACATCATGCCAGGGGTAATCATAATTCAAATGACTTGTATATTTCCTTTCTTGCTGCTGTGTTCTGTTCTTTTTAATACTTGATGACTTTCATCTAGCCAACAGCCTTTCTGAAGATATTTTTGGTGTAGTACTTGATGAAAATAGATCAGTCTTTTTTGTAGAATCCCCTTTAGATTTGTATGGGTTGTTTTCCTTTTCCACACCTCTACAAAGACTTTTCTATAAATTATCTCAAGACCAAGTCAATAGCATTGTAAGATTTTTTTTTTTTTTGGAAGCATGTTGTGACATACTAGATGCAATCTGAAGTGCTTGTAAGTAAAGCTGATTTGAGGAGACCAATGGCATAGAGTCAGGTCTTTCTTGACATTAGCACAGTGTTGTATTGCAAAATGGAGTGCTGTGCAGAGATTTCTGAAGCAGTGAAAACTAGTTAGTCACGAACCTAACTTGCGTACCATAGAAAAAGCCTTCAACATAGACAAACTCTTCATGTAATAATAAAAAGTATCTGACTTTTTTTTTGCTTTGAATTTAAAACAATTGGATCATAATTTTAGAGGTGGCATGCTGTTTTATAAACTGCAATAGTCCTTTGTTGTCATAGTGATGTTTTTATTAAATAGGTAAACCCAAAAAGTTCTGGGCAGTATGGTATCTGGAGGAAATCCATTGTCTGTAAGGGAAGTCATTGGCATTGGTTGTTCCTCCTGTTGCTCAAGGCATGAGAAGATTTCAGGGCAGCTTCTTCCTCTTGCCAGCACTGGAACAGAAGTCACAAATACAGGACTACTTCATTGGGGAAGGAGGCTGGGAGGTTGGGAGGAATCTGGTGCAAGGGGCGGAGTTAGCCAGAGGGTCAGACCAGACTGCCTGAGGCTTCATCCTGAGGATCCGTGGTCCCTGGACAGCATGTGCCAGCACTTCTGTGTCCTCCTGGGGAAAGGTTTTCTTACAGTCAGTCCTAGCTTGTCACGTCCCAATTCTTGACAGTTGTCTATTTGGCCTATACTGTTAATGAAAAATACAGTCTGGCAACAATAATGAAAATCCAGTATTTATATCGCCAAAACCAAGCTATTATTAAACGGACCTAATAAATCTAAGATATTCATCAAGAGTGGTTTTTTCTGCCTTGACATCCACTTAAATGCATGCGTCATCCTCTGATACTCATTAAATAATTGCAGTACTTAGAGGGTTACTGTTTCTTTCAATGAAAACATCACAGCTTGATCTGAGCATTAACTACATCTAGCAACAGGAGTTGACAGTGCAAGTAGGGTTCCTAAATGTGTTACGAGGATGTTTGAAACTCTAAAATGTGGAAGTGATATGTTACAAATTACTCATTTGGAACATAGTGTCCAATTTTATGTTGCTTTTCAAAGTGGGAAAGAACAAGACACTTAGAAGACCATGTAAGACAGAGAGCCATTAGAATGGCTAGTGTGCAGTGAAATTTGCTATATGAAAGTGGAGATTACAAATAAAGAAAATACTGATCAGGATTTGGGTGAAACATGCAAATTGTGAATGCTTATGAAAATGAATGGCTCCTTTTTCCTCTGCTATACCAAGAAGTGAAATTACTATGGAACAGAATTACTTACCTATTTCTGGTCTGCCTCAGTGGGTCACTGAGAAGTAGTTTATAGACAGGTATTTTATTTTCAGTATTTTATTTATCTAATTGATTTATTTATTTGGTCTTCCCATATGACTAGTTGCTGAAATCTGTAACAACTAGGTGTATCATAGTTTCTATGATCCATGTCATAAATGGAGGACTCTGTGGTACCCTGAGAAGTGGAGGTGCTCTAAAAGCAGTATTTTTCTCTTCTGTTCGATGTTCTTACAAACCTGTGTCTGAGAGCAGAGTATCAGGTAAAATATGATCAAGTGTGGCATGTGCAATGCACTGCAGAACGGTACTGTTAGAAACATTAAATCTTTTTTGTACATTTTAACAACACTGAATGCACAAGTACAGTTTTTGACCATTATGCCAGCGTTGATCTACACATTGTACATTAGACACTTGCTAGACTCGTCAGGGAATCCACTTCTGGGCTCTTGCATGTTTTTAAAACCTGTGAAGTCTGTGAAGCCTCTCTGGGTGCTGCCTCTCCTTGCTGCAGCCTCTGGCTGTGCCCAAGGGCCTCTGTGTCTCACCTGCAGACCCACGGCTGCCTCTGGCTGCAGGGTCGTGGGGTAACCTGTGGGCAGGGAGCTCAGAGGGGGCTGGGTGCCAGTGCTCTCCTTGCAGCAAGGAGCAGACCAGGGGGCTCGGGGTGGGAGGGAGGGAGCCGGCACAGCACCAGGCAGCCTGAGCCACCACTCATTTGTCCTTCAGGGATAATGTTTCCTTAACGCTGGTCCCGTCTCACCTGTCCCTCACCCTCCTGCCACGCCCTGCTGAGAAGAGTTCAGCTCCCTGACAACCCCCCACAGGCACTGGAAGCAGCTCTTTGGTGTCCCATGAGCTGCCCCCTCTCGAGGCTGAACCAGCCCTGGTGCTCCAGCCTCTGCTCACAGGGAAATGCTCCAGCCACAACTGTGTCTGTGTCCCTCCACTGAGCTTACTGTCATTTATCAATGTTTCCTGTTGGTGACAGGCCCCAGACCGGACTGTGCTGTGCGGTGGCACAGATCTGATACAGAGCCAGACCTGCCAAGGGGCCAGACCCACTTTCTAAAAATTCTGTCTGGTGCCAAGAGTGGGTCAATAAAATATTTTGGTCAACTATGGGGTCCATAAGAGCGAGTTAAGAAGTTGCTATTTCCAAGATCATCAAGTCCAAAGTTCGACCGAACACCATCACATCAGCTAAGCATAGCACTGAGTGCCATGTCCTCTCATTTCTTGAACACTCCCAGGGTTATTGTCTGCACTACCTCCCTGGGAAGCCTGTTCCAGTGCTTGAAATGTCATTTCTCTGCTTCAAAAGCTGTCAGTAAGAATACTAAGATAGCCTTTGATGTCTTTGTTGTGAATTTTACACTTTTTTGCTTGTCTGAATATTAAGACCTTTCCTGGGAATATCGAATACTAATACATTCTAATCGTTGGGGTGTTTATTCTGATGGAAGCTGACTACCTTTTCTCTCTTTTTAGGAGGATAATAATACTCACATGAGATTTTCTATGTTGACAGTTTTGTAGAGTCATTAATTAAACAGATAAGAGAACCCTTGCTGAAGTTGGATTCACCTGAAATGCAAGACATGAAAAATTGGAATGCAGTATTGTCAAATTATAATGTTTTAATTTTGCTTCTCTTCAGAGACTTCTGAGTGATAACTGGATCACTGGTTTTGATTTAGTTTCCAGAGGTAAAATTGAAATTTTGAATAACTTAGCCTGCAGAGGATCTTTCTACATTTTGGCTGCCATGACCACCCTCTCAAATGCCCTTTTTAAAATTTCTTTTATTGAGATCACAGTGGAGCATTTTTCAGAATTTTACTGCTACTTACTTTAAAGAAGTCACAGAAATATATGCTTTAATATAATTCTGTATGCAACACAGTCACCTGTCTCATCTTGCATAGCCAGATATTGTGGAAAAAGCAGTCTTTAAATGTGTATTGATGTGTCTGGTATGCTTGTCGTTTGTTCAAAGACAATGCAGAGCTGAGTTAGATGTTAATAAACTAGTTACGATGTTTCCATCTTCCATTATCATAGTCAATTCCATTTCAATAAATCCATATTTTTAAACTTAATTATGAAATTTAAACCAGGAAGTGAAGTACTTGTTATGTAGCAAAAGATACCTAAATTTTTCTGTGTAAATTGTAGAAGGCTGCTCTTGAGTAATTTTCGGGTAGCTCTCATATTTGTGACTGCTGTAAGTAAAAACAAAACACCATGTTGTATGTTTAAATTATTTAGTGTGCATATTTATGACAACAGTGTTCACATGGATCATTTATACTCTGTTTGGAGGGGGGCAGTGATACGTAAAATGTATTATACATGTATAGTATTAGCATTTATGAAAATATTTCATTTACAGAATACAGCATAATAGGCATTTTGAAGGTCTGATGCTTTTCCTGTGCCGGTAATCCTGATTAAAGTAACGTAAGTAGGAATTTACACAAGCTGGTGTAGTCCATTATGCCAGTAATCCGTGGTTTAAGGGTTCGTAAGATCTTGTGCACATTGGTATGAAGGCACTTAGTTGAACCATTGTGTTAGTGGTCTACAGAAAGACTTAATTTTGTCCATTTCTATTAAGTATTTCTTTTGTGTCCTTAGGAGAAAAAGTTTTACAGGATGATCGAAAAAAAATATTATAAGCAAAGACCCTGTAAGTAAAAACCCCACAGATAAATAACCTCTGGTGTGTTTTGCAACCATTAAATAGACGTATATGGTCTATTAAGGCATATTTTTGAAGAAATAAAGCTCTTGTGTTGATTAATAGACTGACAGAAATAACTGTCAAACACCTACTAAGATTGTCTGACACAATTGCAGTACCTAAACACAATGAAATGAAGAGAGGACCGAGTGAAAGTTAATTGAACTTATGTTAGCATTTGTAATCCCAGTAGCTTTAGAGGATGGGGTTTTTTAGGTGTTGAAGATGTTGAGTTTCTTGGACAGTTTAAAAAAAAAAATCCACTCAAAAATAAAATCAGATGGATTGATTAAAATTCCATTTATGGGCTTATCATCACATACTTGAAGCAAAGTTTTGTGGTCCTTATAAAAGAAGAAACTTCTTGACTGAAATCTGAAGAATATCCGTCACAGACGACAAAGCCTGAGAACTATTTTGTTATAGTAGACACAAAGATTTAGAGGAGGTCTAGTAGGAGGTTTTGACTAAACCTCTGTGACATATATTCACTAGTTATGGGAAAGTAGGAAGCTGTTTGATGTAAATGATGAGTTGGAGGTAGGATTTTGCTCTGCAAACCTGCTGATAATGACAGCTGTTTCAGCTGCTCTAGCACATGTGGACAAAGGGTGGAGAGATCTTTCCAAATTCAGGGAGAGCTGATTGAAAGTCAGTATAAATTATATATAAGACCAAAATGCTTGAAGGGAGCAATTCCTCTTGAGAACCACTTAAAGGGAACAGAGGTGGTGAATGTTATTTTGTATTTATGGAGAACAAATTTACCAGTCGAGTGAAACTATTGCTCTGATCTGCTGAAGGAAGGGCAATTTCTTTTGAGAGATGACTAACTGTTGATAGCATTTAGGATTAATGATGTAGATGTTTAAAAAAAAAACCAGCCAAACACCAGCTGAACAGAACATCTGGATTTCTTTTTGCCAACTTGAATTCCTCATAAAATGTGTAAAATCTTTGTTTTAGAATGGCTAAAGCATGAACTACTCTTATAAGAAAAGATCAAAGTGAGAGTGAGAATGAGGAGTTTGGACTTGTCAGTGAATAACTTTCAATGCAATGGGCATTTAAAGAAATGTCACCACATTTTGTCTTTGCACGTTTAACTGATTTCCATGAGCTTAATATAGATTTTTTTTAATTGCTGCTTTCTCGAGGCAATTCTGGCTTTTAGTGCAAGTACAGAAGGCATAACAGTGAAACCAATCAATTGATTAATTCTACCAATCTCTTACTCCTGTTCCTAAGAGCCTGCAAATCAAAGAATAGAGTTGTTTTTTTTTAAGAAATATTGTGGAAATTAATAGTGATTTTATTCTTTTTCTGTCTGAAAGGAATTTGGAATTTAAAAGTGATGCACTGATATCACAATCAGGCCATGTGCTTGCTATATTTTAAGAACTGTATTTCATTTGGGAGACAACTTATGGGAACTCAGCTGGTGGAACAATGTGTTCATTGCAAAAGACTGAGATAATTTCTTCTCAGCTATAGATATACCTATGTGGAAGATTCAGTGTTTTTCAAAAATAAATTTGTGCATTGTATTTTACTAATGAACTATGAATGTTGAACTGTGGTTAGCAGTCAAAATGTCTAGTCTGATTCTTCAGCTACTAAGAAACTTAAAGATAGATACATCTTCTAATCTCTGCTGATATAGGTGGTGATTTGATCTGTGTTTCATACCTTTTCAGAGCTGTTTCAGATCACTCCTGTGAAAAATTCATGTTGAAATTATAGTAAATTACCAGGTATTTGTAGAAAAATGATCAGATTTTTCTAAGCAACCTAAGTAGAAATTGAGCGAGAATTTGGTATCGTGTGAAAATTTTAATATGAAACTAGAAAAGAATGTTTGGGAGAAATATGATAATGTATGTAAGTTTTTGGTTTTTTTCTGCAGGTATGTACTGCAGTTTTCTGTTAAAATTGAGAGCTGCCCTTTCTGTTTAGTGGAACAAGGTGTTATAAATAGCAGCATTGAAAAGATCTTACAAAATTATGGGAGTACTTGCTCACTCCAGGTCCCTTTTCCCATACAGGAGCGCAATATGGGTAAATGCAATATGTGAGTTGCTGGCCAAACCCAGGCCGATGCTGCATCCCCAGCAGAGAATCAGCTAACTGCAGCTCCATCAGGTGGTCACAGGCAGCTGGCATGGGTTTGAGAACTGGGGCAAACAGTTCTGTGAACAGATGCCAAAATAGGACACCAACAAAGGGCAGTCAGAAATAGTCATGACATGAAGGAGGTGATACTAGTGTAAAGCATAAATTGGATCAGCAAGTTAGAAATACGTTTTGTTGTTTTCTGTGTTGGGTTGGTTGGTTTGTTATGTTTTGTTCTTTCTTTTTTTCTTTTTTTTTAATGTCTTTTTTTCTAACATTCTGTTTAGTTTTGATTTTGTCCTTAGAGATGTCGCTTGCATCCAAAGCAGTGTGGCCAGCAGGTCAAGAGAGGTGATGCTGTTCAGCTCTGGGGTCCCCAGCACAAGAAGGACATGGACCTATTGGAGCAAATCCAGAGTAGGCCACCGAGATGATCAGAGGGATGGAGCACCTGCTCCATGAGAAAAGGCTGAAAGAATTGGGCTGTTCAACATGGACAGGAGAAGGTTTTAGAGTGACCTAATTGCAGCCTTGCCTTTTCTGAAGGAGCTACAAGAAAGATGGAGAGGAGCTTCTTACAAGAGCATGTATTGACAGGACAAGGGACAAGGTGGGGATGGTTTTACAATGAAAGAGGGTAGGTTCAGATTAGAATTTAGGAAGAAGTTCTTTACTGTGAGGGTGGTGAGGCGCTGGCACAGGCTGCCCAGAGAAACTGTGGATGCCCCATTCCTGGAAGTGTTCAGGGCCAGTTTGGATGGGGCTCTGAGCAACCTGGTCTAATGAAAGATGCCCCTGCCCACGGCAGGTGGATTGAAACTAGGAGATCCCTTTCAACCCAAAGTATTCTGTGGCCAGTATATTGGTAAATCAAATCTGTGCTGGAAATTCAGGCCATCTGCTTCGTATATGGAGTTTTAACTTTGCAACATATGAAATAGAAGTGTTTCTTCCATCATTTGATTGTTACTTATTACTTTATTAAAACGTATCTCTATTTCCCAAGGCATCTCATGCTCTCCTGCATTTTTTCTCTGAGTTTTAATTTCTTGTGAAAACCTTAATTTTCCTTGTAATGCCTGGTCATTGAAATGGATACAGGGTACTCAGGAATATAAATTGTGAAGAATAAATATTAAAGGAAAAGGAGAACGTCAGTGTGAAGGTATTTGCTGACCCTTCCTAGTTCTAGAAGTGAAACAGCTGGGAAAGAAAAGATAGTGCATGCATGCATTTAGAGATGCCCAGGTTAGTTACCTATAATGCCACAGACATTCTTCCTGCTGCACTGGTACCAGGTATTGAAAGAGCTGAAGGAAGCTTGGCTTGAAAGCAAAGTAAGCTGAGGAGAAAAGCTTCTTGCTTGAGCTGGGTGGGGTTTGTCTCTATGTTTAGCACAGGAGTGAAAACTGTTGCCTGTCATTGTCTCACTGCAATCTGATTGAACAAATTGTCCCTGATCAGTAACCCCCTAAACAGCTATGAGTATCCTAGTGGTCTGTATTGAATAAAGTTTAAAGATGATCAATTAAAAATGGTCCATATTTTGCTCAAATTGACAATAATCAGGAAGAGTCAAGTTCTATTGCACTAAAGTTTACAGGAAAAACATGTATAATTTAGGCTTCTGGTTTTTGCAGATAGAAAATATTTATTATTTGGAAGAGGAAAGGTGCTTAGTATTTGATTTCTACCTTTAAAAAGAGATTATTTGAGAATATCAATTTCATGTAAGAAGGAGGTGAGAGATTTGTTTTTATTTCTCTATGCAACATGTCATGATTTGCTTTTATTGCTCTTTGGTGCTTTTGATTAACCTTTTGATTAACCTGATTCTGTTTAAAGACCATTTGTAGAGAGTCATTTGACCAATGATGGAAAGGGAAAAAATGCTTCACAAACTTTGAAAAGGCAGCTCATTTAATTTTGACAGTGAATTTGGTGCTGGCCATGAACTTCTCAGTTTTTCTTAAGAAATTTGATCAATGTGTTTCGTATTTGGTGGTATGTCTGTCTAAACACATTTCACTGTTTGTGACTTGTTAAAGTGAAAATTTCAATTTTTCACGTTTCATTGTCCCTCAAGATGTTCTGCCTCTGTGTGTAAGCGTTGTGAGCACATCTTTGCAGATGCGGTACGGATGCAAAATCAATGAGGAAAGATATAGCCACTAAAGATAACACAGATATAAAGACCCTCATGCACCATGGATGTTCTCTGAGGCCTTGAAACTATTTATCTGTGTTCCTCTGGCAGCGCCTGAAGTGTAAGCCTTGATCTCAGCTTTTTCATGTTCTGTGAAGAAGCAGCATTTGTGTGTGTGGAAGGAGCCTCAGGACCTCTGTGCTCTGCACTGCTGCGCAGAGTGGATAGGAAGCTGCTACAAGCAGGAAACCACAGACCTGAGTACCTAAGCTCCTTGTGTAACAATTCAGGAGATGCAGGTACATTTAACTAGGGATTGCAACAATCAGCAGATGGGACAGGGCTGAACTCGTCAGGAGAAAATGCTCTTGGTTCTGTGTGGGTTTTAATCTTGCCTCCCGGCTGCAGGTTGGATGTCCAGCTCCTTCCTAGTGTGAGTTCTTTCTTTCACAAACAGCAGAGGCATCACTTTGTTATAGGAAATGTCAGGAAGTGTATGGGAGGTGGTGTATAAAAATAACAGTGATAATTGCTTTCTGCTGGTGGGAGGATTTATTTTGGAACACAGCAGAAAGAGGAAAGAGTGGAAAGGCTGCAGCCGAGGGAAACTGCAGCGGGCTTTAGCCTCCATTTTGGTGTTGTCTCCCAGTAATTGCAGATATTTTCGATGCTGATTGCTTATGTTCATACTTGATGTAAAAATTCTTAGCACCAGTACCTGATCAGCCTCTGATGAGATGTTTCTGCCATTGTTTGATTAAATGACCCCTCTGCCTCAGCCATGGATCTAGAAGCCACATAGTACTGGTGGGTGGGGAGCCAGCTGTTGGGTGCTCATCCACATTCAGTGCAAAAACCCCAGATGGGGTAGTTTCATTGGAAATATTGGGAGGGAGGAAACGTGGTGGAAAATTGGTAGATCGGGAGATATGTGTCCTCCTCTGGTCTGCAGAATTCCAGGAGGAATGGTTGAGACTAATCTGCACTAGTCCAGTTCTACAAATAGACAAGATTGCAACTATTTACCCAGTCTGTTGTATCTTTTATGCTTTAGTGCCTGAAAGAATAAAACTGAGGAAAGCTTGAGAATTTTGGCTCAAGTGGACATACGTGATAGTGAAATATAATTATATATTGAGTTGCATGTCTGTTGATGTTTAAGGGTCACAAAAATGGCAAAGCATTTCTTTTTGTATTGTTAGAGACGACATATCTATTAGTTCCTTCTTTTTCTTAGTTCTTAGTTGTAGTACCTTTAAGATGATGCCAGTCTGCGTATTTATCAATATCAGTGTTTACCAAAACTAAATGTGTTCAAGTTTGAAATACACTTGTTACAGCATTTACAGTACATATACATATACACAAAGTTTTAGAAGTAGCAAGATGCAAAATTGTAAACTTTCTCATTAAAGAAAAAAAATATTGCTCTACTAGACAGACTTTCTCAGATACATTCTCCCAAAGTAATTAAATAATTTAGTTTTCCAATTCTGAAATCAAAAGGGAAGTTAAGAGATGATCCTTTCCCCTTTCTATGCTCTAAGACTGGATCAAAATCATGTCTTCTATGAATTTCTGAAATTTTATAGGCTAAAAAAAATTCTAGTTGATCTGGTTCAGTGTTCCATTGCCATTACGGTTACAAAGGTTTCTTAATAAGTCCTCTTTACTGCTCTTTAAGCAGATTACTTTTTCTCCACTGCTTTGCTGTATAGTGTTCACTCCAGTTTTCCTTGCAGGGACATCTGTCAGCAACTTTGGAAAAATTTTTCTCAAATGTTCTGATTCCTTTTTCTATTTTTCAGTGTACTGTACTGGGTATATGCAAGACTGGTAGGAAAGAGAGCTCTAGAAAAGAAAAGAAGAAACATAAGCAGCAGAAAAGCATAAAGATGGTGAGGTAGAGATTACAATTTTACGGGGCATAATGACTGATCATTCAACATAAAGAATTGGTAGTTTGGGTGACATCTAGATTTATACTGACTGGAAATTGTTATATGGTGGCTTGGTAAAATAGCCTAATGATTTTTGTTTGATTTATTGTGGTCAGGTGGCTGTATCTGAGAATTTTCTCCTTCTTGGAACAAATTTGTTCCCCTCTTGACAGTTTTAATAAAGATAACAAAGAATTTGAGATTAAAGTGTGAATTGGCCTGTCTGTAAGTCAGGAGTGAAGTACATAGGCAGTGAAATTTCTGGGGCATATCTTCTGTCTGTGTCAAAGTTGTGTTGGGTAGAAATACAATATTGTTTCTGGATCTGTCAGTCATGCACCTTTCAGAGCTAATGAAATGCAAGAGATTTTCTGAATGAGGTCCTGTTCTGACACTCATTCCACTTTTGAATCTTTTTCTGCTGTGGCAGAAGTGCCATATTTCTTTCCTAAGACGGAATACAAAATTTTCCTTCCTTCTTGCCGTGTTAGACTACCATTAGCTGTAGCTGTTCTTAAGTCTTCTTAACATGATATGTAGTATACATAGACAGCCACACCAGAAAGATGAAGAAAGAGATTCTTCATTTTGACCCCTCTCAACCTGTAGCTGTTTCATTTTTAACTTTTGTTTGAAAATATTTTCTTAGCAGATTTATGTGGCAGAATGGTGGGAGCTGATAGCAGTCTGTGAAAGGTTCAAGTATCTTTCTGTCCTTAAGTTTCCATGTGTTTTTCTGATTTCATTAATTAAGAAAGTTCACAAATCAAGAAGATGCATAAGTGAAGAATAGTACACCATTTTAAACACAGTTATTCAGACAGCATGTACTTACTGATTGTATTGAAGTTAAAAAAATCATCTGGAAAATAGAAGTTTTTATTTAAACATTATTTTAGTTTTAAGTTTGATAGGTGTGCCTCTCTTTGGGGAATAATCCTTGTTCCCTCTAACACTTTCAGAAGTTATATGGATTTTTTTAAGGATATCAGTCTTTCCTGGCTTTGAAAATGCAGAATTCTGCTAATGTAATTGTGAAGGCTGTGTAGAGAGACTTGCCAGGAAAGCGTTCTGTTTGTGAGACACTGACATGATGATGTACTTTTCCATCTATTCACTTCTTTTACTAATACAAAATGATGGTTGATGCAAATGGTGAAGGAAAATTGATGTCTTATCTACAAAAGCTCAGGTTCTCTCTTTTCCTGTTCTGGATTTGGGACAGGCATGGAGAGAAGCTCGGCTCTGCTTCCTCCAGAATCGGTGAGAACAACACCAGCATCAAGAACAGAAAGTTAAGTTTCAGATGTCACTTTGATTTCTGGCATGCGGAGCCCATGACAGCAACAGACCTGTTGCTGGTATTTGTTAATTCTGGCATCAAATTCCTTCCTACACAGGAGGTTGGACAGAGCACAGTCACTGTGCTGTGTGTGAGGCTACCTGGTGGCACAAATGCTTCTCTATGTCTGCTAAACTGTTGTCTAAGCATATTATGCCTCAGGAAGTGTTTTTCACACTGTGGGGGTATGCCAGCTGTGCAGCAGCTCATGGCACTCCCATGCTCAAAGGGAGCCTCCCGTCCCCTTCTCTTTCAACTTAAAACAAAGTCAGCCAAATCAACAGGTTTTATTTTAGTGTTTTAGTCACTGTAGCACATACTTGTCTTTTACTGTGAAGTCTTTAGCTGTTCTGTGGTCCTATACATCCTGTAACCCTCTAAGTAAGCTCTTCTACCCATCTACCCTGTTTCACATCTGATGCTCCAGTCCCTGAATTTAGCCAAGACTTTCCTGAATAGTTTTTAATTTTATTTTTTTTCAGTAAATCTTCTGAAGCCCTTCACATATAGACAATGCAAAGATGCACTTAACCAAGTCAGATAAGACGAAATGTTAATATTGCTCTTGGCTTGAAGTTTGCCGCAGGATTCAACTGTCTGTGAGGTGTTTTTTCAGGAAACAAGAATTTCCAAGGATTAGTACAGAAATTGTCTTAGCACTTTAATCTGTCTGCCCGGGTAGGGTAACCTCAGCAAAAGACAGAATATCACAGTATCCTAGGGAACTATTTTACTTCGTATGACTTATTGTGTACCAGAAATGCTGAATACAAAGCAGAGAAAAATATTTCATATAGCCTGTCTATATGCAAAATCTTTTTCTTATTATTTAGTACTGTAGTATCTTTAAGCATTCATGGAAGCTTGTTGCACCTAAAAGTTGATTAGGTTGTAAGGTAGCTGAGGTTACTGATCCTGTAAATATCTGCAAAATGCCATATGCATCTTTTCTATCATACCGTGGAAATGGAAATAATAATAAAAAAATCATACATAGTTTTCATAGATAAGGAGAACCCATATTCCTTCATAATTTTTCTAGTAGCTCTTGCACTACATTTATACCTTTTTTTTGTATCGAATAAGTTTTTATCCTTTTGCTAAATATCCTGTCCATTTCAATGTTTTATAATTTCTGAGGTAAATATTTTTTTAAAGAGAGGAGTTCTGATGAAGGTGAAGCTTCATTAGTTCAGGAACAGGTGACAAGCAGTTTATAGGCATTATTTAATCCAGGGTGTTTCTGGAGCTTTGAATTCTTTGGCATTGTTAGAGACACTTGGAAAGTTAGAGATATTGTGGAGACACTTTTTTTTTTTTTTTTTGTAGCCTTTTTCTGATATAATGGGGATTTGGGAGCATTTTGGGTGTTCTTGGTTTTGGGATGTTTGGTTTTTTAGGGCTTTTTTGGTCTTATTTTTTTGCTTTTTTGTTTGGTTTTTTGTTTGTTTTGTTTTGTGAAAATCTGCTTTGATGACTAATGCATGATTAACTGTGGGTCCAAAGTCATTTCTTCTGATTTAGCTGGTTCTTCCTCATCTTGTGTTTGTCCAGCTGATTATATTCTTATCTAGAAGAAGCACATAGTTGGCTTGGATCTTATCTATTGCAGATCACATCCCAAGCCGGTGATTTAAATTCTAATCCTCTTCTGCAAAACAACTAAATTGCCAGTGCCTGTATATCTAAAAAAGGATAGTCTCCCTTTCTCTACCTCGTTACTTAAAATGCAGGATGGCAGGAGACCTAAGCCACATACCTGAACTGGCTGATTTGGTCAGTTTTTCTGGTGTGATAGTGACCCATTTGCAGGTGGTGTTTTGGTGCTGTGTTCCAGTGAGTTTTGCTGATAGTGTAGTGCGATGCCTGTTCAAGATGGTTTGGAGTCTGTGAATACCTGCAGCAAGTTTTCCTTTGTCAGCAGGCTTTGGGATTGAGGGCAGGGTGCCAGGATCATTGTCTCAGATTTCTCTGGTGTTCAGGGTTGTCCTACTCTTCAGTTAGTGGGGTGACAGGGGTGACTGAGAAGGATTTTGTAAGACACTAATTGTGGCATTATTTCTAACATGGAAAAGCCTTCACATCTTACACATCTTACTTTGGGCTCCAGTATCTGAAATTGGAGGCCTACCTAGAAAAATGGGGAGAAGTGCATTTGCATAACTCAGGGGCTCACAGCATCAATATCGTGTGGGTTTTTTTAACCTTGATGCATTGTGCAGGAAAAAATCGTGCCTAAAGTCTGTGGCACAATGTATTTGCAAGACATGTGACAGTGTCATGCAATAGATGTTATCTAGATTTTCCTTTTTTCTGACACATCCCACTCTCCCTTTTCCTTGGTTAATGAAAAGTTTATTGTTTTGTTGCTTGACTGGTCTGTAGTCTCAAGTAGACACACAGGAGTGGAGGCAGTGGAATAATAAAACTTACCTGTACCTGTTGCAGACTGTCTTTCCATAACAAACTTAGAGAATGACACATGAGGAAAAAACCATGGGTTATTGCACCTTTGTGTCTTTCCCATCTTTTATACTTGGTACCCTGTCACGGAAGGAAATTAGATTTGTTTTGACATGATTTGTTCTTGACCAGAATAGCCAGTGTTGGCTATTATTCATCTTCCTTTTGCTTTGTCTGTGTTTACAAGTAGTCAGTTGGACTGTTTCTTCCGGTAGTTTTTTAGGAATTGAGGGGTTTTCAGTAGTTCCTTGGATTTACAGGGAATTTGCAGGGAGTAATTCCTGCTGTGTAAGCTTTAAAAGGTAGGTATTCTTTTAATTCTTCTCTTGTGATCTTTCATCACAGGTTTTTGAAACGGCTATTAAAATGTTATGCTGTTAGTGCATACCTACCTCCTTCAGTGGTCTGTGATTCACTTGCTTCTGCCAGGCAGAACAGTTCTCCATTCTTTCATGTTACTTGGCTTCCTCTTTATTCACACTTCTTTGCTTCTGCCCGCGTGTCTGCAGTCACAACTTTACAGCAGGGTAACAAAAGAAAATGCAACAAAATGCTGTAGACAACTGTATGTTGCTATATGATTTATTACTAGTTAAGAAAGAATAAGCTAAGATTCATGAGAAACATGAGACATTGGGGTCAGGCTTTTCTCAGCAGAAATAAATTTTGAATTATATATGGTTGTCCACCATTTTTGGCAGCAACTGCTAGTTACCAAGCCAGCCATTATATTCCTTTTTTTGTCACTTCAGTCCATGAAGTGAATTTTTTTGAAGGTGAAATTCCTGGTGTTTCCTATCAAGAATGTGAAAAAAAAAAAACAACAAAACCACCAAAACCTAAACCAGAATAAGAAATTACAGCCCAGGCATCGAGCACCTCAGAGTCCTTACACCTTAGAGAAATCGTGGATACCCCTGCTTGCTTATGTGTATATTCAGCTGCACAGGTCTGATGTATCATGGCTAATCAATATTCGTAAGTAAGGATCCAGCTGGCTGTTAAAATACTTCATATGCGACTGTTTCACCTGCAAGCTGAGGATGTAACTGTAGAAGTAGACCTCAGGCTCTCCAGATGGAAAATACTCTTCTGTGCAGCTAGTGCCCTTGTGCCCAGATTGATACGTAATGGTTCAGAAGTTATTTTAACACAGAGTGGAAACTGGCACCAGCACTTTTAGTAACTTAATGTCGAGAGTAAAACCTCTGTGATAACTTCTGCTGTAGTGGTTTGCTTTGGTAACCTGTGGACTGTTAGGATCAGACCAAAATACCTACAATTAAACTTAAGAGTTCCTAGACTCAGCCAGGTAGTTAAGAAGTCTGGCTCCGATTTTTCAGTTTCGTGCCTTTGCTCTGTCTCCTGTTGGAACTGTTGAAATAAAATGGCTTGATAGTCGTACAAAAATGCGTAAATTGGTTTCCAAGAAACTAGAAGAAACTGTAGTTTTTCTGAGATGGACTTCAAAATTTTCACAATTTTAATTTCAGAAAAAGGGAAAATTACGAATTTCATTTGGCTCTGAAACCAAACATTTTTAACAGAGAATCCTTGCAGGTTAATTAAGTACTGTTTATACTGTAAAACAATAAGCAAGCCTGCTTGTTGCAAAAAACAAAAAAAGATGAGTACATGTAGCTAGGCATACAGTTAAGTTTTGAACATTGATTTCATCCTTTTTTCTGTATATTCTCCAAACTTCCATTAGAAAGATTAATTTCATATTTAATTTGTACTTACCTGCAGTGGAGTCAACTTGTCATATATTAAATAACTAATATTCGGGGAGGGGTCCCCCAAAATCATGGTAGTCCATGTAAATGTCAAATGCGAGTGTTAAAATAATTTCAGATTAATGGTTTCTGAAAGACCAGCTAACTGACAAGCTGTGGCTGTACTGATTGCTTTCAAATCTCAGTTCTTTTGCTGTAGGTTTCCTTGCATTACCTTTAAAAAAAAATAGCCATAACTGAAAGAATGAGGAGTGAGGGGTAATAATTATTCATATAAATTTCCTTAAGAAGTTATGGAAGACTGAATTAATCTCATGGGTGTTTGAAGCAAATTGTTCTGCTTTTGCTGGGCAAGAAATACTGCTCTTCTGTTTAAAAAAAATAAATCTCACAAGTAGATTTTCCTTATGAAGTTATACATGCTCTCTGTGACCCTCTAGTTACTCAGGTATGTACTTTCTTTAAAGGGGTGCCTGTTTTTGTGCATGTGTATCGCACACACTACTCTGAGGGTAGCTAAACCAGTCTTTTTCAAGTGATATTTCTGGTATAACTGTTGCATTTCTTATTTGCAAAATACTATGTCCTAAAGTGATTTTGCAATTGTGAGTAAGTTTCTTGTTGCATGCATATGAAATAGTTTTTTGGATTTTTTTTTTTGTTGTTGTTTGTTTGGTGTTTTTTTTTTTTTTTTTTAATAAGAGGCTCTGTTACTGTGTAAAGTATCATAAAACATTACTGTTTATTAATAATAGATTTAGATGGCTATCCAAGGTACAGTATTCCTCCTTTTTCTTATTGATGCGCTGGCCCATGTGAGAAGCACGTGTGTTAAGCAAATGACACAATGAGAGGCATCACAGTTAAAACATGTCTGGATCTGGAAGAGCGCATCTTTTGTCCCGAGTGCAGCAAAGCTTCCAGGGCAGTGAAGCATTATACTTTCTTGCTTTTCCTGTGACCTTACTCTCCTCATGGAGCTGAAGCTCCTGGCTGGGGCGAGGCGGTGGTTTCTGATGTGTGGGGTCTCAGAGCATAAGAGGAAGGTTAGGAGAGTTTGCAAGTTCCCAGGATGTGGGCGGGGCAGCAGGGTATGGATGGTCTGGCAACATGTGAGGCTGCCGTATTGGCACCATCTGGTTACTGCTTTTATGATACAGAGGAAACGAGTTTTAGCTGGAAACGGCAGTGTGAATTACTTGGAGACATATACCAATCTTGAATTGATTTCTGATACAACAATCTGCAAGCAGTGGGAAAACACAGTGGGGCAAGACTTCAATTCTCTCCTATTTGCTCCTATTTGCAGCCTCACCAGTTTTACAGGACAGCCGATCTGCATGGCATCACCCCAAAAAATCCAAACCAAAACCAAAGTCACGCAAAAATACATTGACAAGTTGTTTCCTTACAGTTTTAAATGTGACCATCTTCTAAATTCTCCTGTTTTTATTCTAGTAAGTGTCTAAAAAGCTCTGTGGCTTGAACTAGCTTCTGCAAGCAGCATTGCCGTATCAACACAGAGAGCATACCAGGTGCAAAACCCACCCAAGTTTTATATAACCAATTTATTATCCATGGAGATGATTTGCAAAGGCTGAGCTGTGTGTTACTGTGGAGACCTTATTAGCAATTTTAAGCTGGATTTGGTATATCCATGTGAGCTGCTGTTGCAGCAGTAACTGCAAGGAAGAATACCCTGAGGGAGAGATGATGGGATTTTTCATTTTCCTTAATCTTAAGTGCAGTTTTGTCAAGCTTCTTAATGAATGTTTAGCTTCAGTTCTCCCTGATGCTGAGGAGGAGTATACTTTTAAGCAGTGTTTATGTCCCCATGAATTCTGGAATTTCTCATGAACAGGTTGTTCTGCTTTTGGTGACAAGCTGCTGCTGCTGCCTCACCTCTTCATCTCTCCATTGTGACAGGCATTCCTGCACATTCCTGTTCTCCTGCAGCTGTGCTGATGAAGAATAGTGCATATTGCACCATATTTTAGCCCTTGCCTGGTTTCATATACCTTATTTCAAGACTGGCAGTGGTCATATTGCTCATCTTCACAGACATTATTTATAGTTGCAGGAGTCTGCCCAAGAACCTCTCAGAATACTGCCTAAGATGTACACAGGGAAGAAGGTGACCTATTTTGACTCTCCAGAGGATATTTGCTGCCTTTTCACTAGGACTATTCTTTGCTTCTTAAAGAGGAAGTTGCCTTAGGCTGCCTTTAATAGTATACTGAAGGTAAGAGTGCTTGCTTTGTGCATAGGCAGGTATTATCTGTAAACTCTTCACCACCTTTTTGAGACATGCACAGATGGAAATCAGTGTTCAAAATGTGCAGTCCCTGCCAGATTTGCATGGGGAGGGAGACAGACCCTACTGCAGCTGTTAATTGTTTTTCTGTGTTTCCAGACAGCTTTGGATTCAGCTCTGGTGGGATATGTGTCCTCAGATAGTCCCTTGGTGTTACTGCTTCCATAATCTAGTCTGTTGATGGGACTGAATTGTTGGTTGCTCATGGGAGTGCCCATTTTGTATGGCTGTGTAGGTTTTGGCTGGGTAGTAGCCGTTCTGCACGAATGCCTTGTTTGCTAGTGATTATTGTAGGTCTTATGGAGTAATGAAAGGGTAAGTCTTGCTACCTTTTCTGGCAAGGGTTTGCTCTGCTATCTTTTAGATGTATTTTGAATAGGAAATTATCCCAGTCCCAGTGTGCCAGATCATGCATTTTTTGCATAATCTTTTCCTTTCTGAAGGATCACACTTACTTTTAGATTGTAACTGCAGAGTAGTTCCTGGCTGGCAAAGGGCCTCTTCCTTAGCTGTGCAGCTGGCAGATGATGAGTGAAAACCTTTTACAAAATATAGCCTTAAATTGGGTGTTGACAAGCTAGCATTTAGTATTGTGACCGACAGCCTCAAAGTTAATTTTCAACAAGGCCCTCTTCCCCACACAATGCAACAGCTTGGGGAGAGTTTTAGCAAGATTGTCTAAGAGCAGTAGTGTGTCTGCCTCAGTCCTTGCAGTTGGGAACCTGAATTCTGATTAAATTTTATGAGGAACCATACCAGTGCCAGTTTTATTTAAAGCCTGACAAATATACGTCTTTCAGAAGCAGTTTTTCTCCAGTGTAAAGATTTTGGAACCAGATATCAAGAGGCTGCACACGAAATCTGCATAAACAGTTGTTTCAGCAGTTAGTCCATTCAAAATCAACAAAACTCAGTCTGCAGTGCAGTGGGAGAAATGGACTTTGAGGTCTGTGGAGGGTCAGCACAATTGACATACATTTTTTTAACAATATTGTTACAATTCTTATAGACACCCTCCCTCCTGTCTGCGTTTTCCTTGGTGTTACGTTCAACTTCTGTCACCACCGGGTGAATGGTCCCTGAGGTGGTCAGCTGTAGTTTTGGGTGGGTGGTGTTGGTATAAGCAAGCTGTCAGCATGCACATACCGTGTGCCAGGACAGTCATAGTGAGTGTTTCTTCCTCCTCTTTGCCAAGGAATGTGTGATGTTGCTGGTATCTCCTTCTTCCCATTGAAGTCTGAGGTGGGCTCGCACCACGCTTTACACCAGGCTCATTTTTATTCATCTATCAGAATTTGATAGATGAGGTGTGTTTTCTGTATGTTGGATAGCTGGTCTTTGTTCCCTTTGCTGTCCCTAAGAAAAATGCTTTTTCTAGATCCCAGGTTTTTAATGACTTCAGCTGATGGCAAGAGGGTTGCTTATAGCTACAGGATCTCCATTGTAATCCTCTACCCCACTCTTGTGGTACAGTGCTTGTACTCCTTTGCGCTTCATCCTGTTTCCCCACTTTTGAGGCTGCTGTTGCCACACCATGCTGTTTTTCTTATTTAATGCAGATGACATCATTATGACAGGGTCATATTCTGTGCAGTCTAATTGCTTGTCACTACCAACTATATAAAAATTATGGTTATGCCCTGTGATTATTCAAAGATAATTAAAATTGAAACCAAGTAGACAGTAAGCATCTAGGCTTTTGTAGCTAAAGCAGCAAAAACAAATCTCTGTGCAAGCCAAGACACCCTTAGACAAAGCCTTACACATCCTGAGGCCTTTCAGAGTCATTAGGACATGTATTAGTAGCAATGGTGATACTGTAGTCACAAGGCTACAGAGTGACAATACAAAGCATATGCAATGCATATTTCATATGATGAGTAATTTGTTGTATAACAGTCTTAAAGAATTCTTAGCAGTCAGGAGCTCTCTTAAATGAGTATGAAAGCCAACTGTGAAGCAATTAAAGGCCTGATGGAGGTACGGTAATAGAGAAGGGCTTGAAAACTTCCAGCTTGTATCACAACTTCAAAGGCAGAACAGATACGCATCATCAAAGTTGTGTTTTTATTAACATCACCCCCCACGTTTCATATAAAAAGAAGTACATCTAAAAAGTGTTATTAATATTGGCTCTAAAGGACTGCACGCAGACAAAAGAGTAGGAAACTGAACACAGAGAGGCTAGAAATGCTCGAGGGTGGGACAGCAGGGCATGGGGAGTATGTTACTAGCTTTCAAGCTTGCTTTAGGACAAGACTCAGAAAAAAAGCTTGTATTTATGCAAACAAAACGATGTGTATGGTGACAGGTCCGTGTATGCTGGACCTGAGATAGGAGAAACCTGGGAGTCTTAATGGTGCAGAAACATAGGTCATGATTGTATTTCCGTACTGTTTTGTCGTGCTGTTTCCATTCTTATAATTGAAGTCTAATGTTAGAACTTAATGGGATTTCTTTGGTTTTACTCTTTACTTTGCCTGAAACTGCAAATGAATTCAAATTTGATCATTCTGGGCCCTGTTCTTTGGAGGAAATGGGTCCAGACCAGAAGTGTTTCATGCCCTGTTGAAGAGTTTGTGATGTTTCTTGGATTTTCAGAAGAGTTATGTCCTGCATTATGAGACTTTTTTACTGTGTTGAGATGGAACAGTGAAAGCTTTGCAGTGTCAAACAGGTGGACTCTGAAGTGTCCTACTCACATTAGCCCTGCATTTTCTAATTCTAAGTAGCTCTATCTTTTTGGTACCCTACATGGACTAAAAGCATTGTTGATGGGTTTGTGTGTATATCTTCATTCATGGTGATTTGCAGCTTCTTAATCTTTCTCATGTTTTTTGTAACTTATTTTTAGCTGCAGTCTTTTCACAAGTTTGTTGAACCAAATTAAATTAATAGGTCCATAGTGAAAGTAGTCTTAAGTGTGTCCTGTATAATTGTAGGCTTAATTTCTGTTTATATACTGAAATGCATAGATGCTGCTATAACTCTGTGAAAAAGAAGAACCAGAGGCCATGGAATGAAGAGATTAGAGGTGGTATAGGAATGAGCAGGAAATTTCTGTTAAGTAGCTGGGAAATCTTCCATGCTTCTTAAGCTGTTTGCTTGGTATAAAATAGGAAAAACACCTTTATTTTAAGGATCCCTGAACTTCAGAGAACAGGAACAAAACCAGCACTCCACAGAAGACCATTTCCCATGTTTATTCTTGAAGTTGCCACTTTCTCAAGCAATAGATTTGTTTTCATGATGCTGATTGCAGGCTTTGAGGATGTTGGGATTTTTTCCTACCTGTCCTTCATTACCAGGGTTTCTACACCTGTGGTGAAAGCTAAATCTTCTTTCACCATCTGCAATATTCAGGAGTTGTGAATTATTTTCCTCCTACTGTATCTTTTTTGTTGTTGTTGTTGCAATTGAAGATCTGAATTTTCTTTCTCAAATGAGTACAACCATTTAAAGATAGTGTCCGAGAGCACAAAAGACATATTGTTAAAATTTTCATTCTCTGAAAGCTTTTGAGTGAGACCATGCTTTCAGTAAAATAGGGAATGTCTGGGCTGGGGGAAGCTCTGTTACTATAGGATAACTTTGTGTTCAGTACTACATTAGAGCTGTATTTACTGTGCAACAGTGGATCAGCTAACAGATATCGTAGGAAAGAGCTTATCACCATGGTCTAGGGGATGAAGGAAGAGTGAGCCATGTGTTTCTTCTTTACCTGTGGATGAGAATCAGCTAACCAGATTGCTCTAGAGGAGTGACATTTTAGCCCAAGTGTAAATGGGGCAGATGTACTTTGACAAGACAGTTGGTACCACTTAAAAATAAAAATCACACCTCTCATATCTGAAAAAGCCTAAGCCAGAACCCTGAGTTTTGATGTGTCTGTACTCTTTAGGTCAGCTGATGGCCTGTGAGTTGACTCTTGTTCATCTCCCCAGAAAAATTAGACAATTGTACATGACAGTTATGTAATTGTCCTTTTTCTCCAAATATATGGATTCTTTTATGTGGGCACAGGACCTCGAGTATGGATTTGAATTCAGAAAACAAATTGTAGTAGTGAAATTCAGTAGTGTGGTTCTCCATAATTGTTCTGCTGGTGGAGGGAAGCCTAAAGTCTCTTGATTCTCCTGTACCAATGGGATGAATAGTGAAAGTCTTGCAGGTGATTCATCATGAGCTTCTACAGGCTGAAGTCCTTTGTTCTGAATTCTTAGTGCTCTTGAGACACCAGTGTTAAGTGTTTTTCTGTTTTGACTCATGGCTTTCTCCAGTAAAAGACAGGAAACAGAATGCAGCCTATTTATTTTAGAAGGGTTTATTTTATTTATAAACATTTTCTTAAAATGTTAATATGGGAACAATATTGGAGAATGTTTTCAAAAAAGGCAGAACAATACTGGAGCTAACATTTTGTATGTGATTAGATAAATTAGGTTTCTGAGATACTGGCTATAAATATGCAATTTTTTTTCACAGGAAGCAGACAGTAATAGGATTTTATGGTTCCTTTTCTAGTTCAGGTGATAAAGAAACATTTTACTGTAAGACTGAATACTGCTTCCGAAGTTAAAGACTGATAGCTATTAGCCTTCCTCAGGAATTCCTGTGTTCTCTTACCGTTTTCTGTCCTTAGTTGTATGAAGTTTAAGAAAAGTGTGACAGAACTTGGTTTTAAATCTTTGGACAGCAGATATACATAAAAATGGCTATTTAAATACTGTGAGATCTGGGAATATGTGCAGCAATTTCCCCAAAGATCTTTAAACATAATTAAAACTCAAGTACCATTGTGTACTGACTGTTCTGAGTGGCAAGCTTAACTGTGAGAGTTCTCCAAACCAGGGATTGCTGGATTGACGTTTAGGAGAATTCAGTGGAAATATCAGATCCCTCAGTATTACTGAAATAAATTTCAAGTCTCTCTTGCAGGTTTTAAATGTTTATGACACAAGTCTTTTTTTCTTGAGTATCTCACTATTAATAAGTTGGGAATGGCAGAAAATGATAAATCAGAAATGACAAATCCTGAAGTTGCCAAGGCAGTCATAAACTTCCTGCCTGAAAATCAGCATCTACCAAGGGAAATAGAAAAGGCTAAAATGGGATAATCTTTTAGTTGCCATTAAAAGAGTTTTGGAAGGCTAATAGCCTTGAAAATTCTGCATTTCACATTTTGGCTGAAAATGAAGTTTGTGCTTTTCAGAATGGCTGACACTGAAACAGAGAAGCACATTGGCATGGGAGAACCTGACCTTTTATGAGAGACTCTGACAAAAGAAGGGATAGAGCATATTTCTAGTGGAAACTGTAAGGGCAGAAGTAGGTCTTGGTTGAAATTTCAGAACTGTGTACCCTACCCTACTGGTAGTTACTTTATACTGTGGTATTTACTTGAGCTGCATATGCAAAAATTCTTATTTTGAACACAGAAATTTTTGTTGCTGACCCACTGCATTCTTTTTCATATTGAAATTACCCAATTGTGTATATGTACCAGCATCCTGTGAAGCTGTATTAATAGAATCTGTCTGAGAACCATATGCTGTGTTTCAAACTGCCTTTTTTTTTTTTTTTCCTGGGAATATAAATGGCTAGAGACCTTATAAAATATGTCTGACAATCAGGAAAAATAAATTCTGACTAAATCTTGGAGGCATTCTGAAGTGTATTTATTCAGAACTATGTATTATTTGCACCATGAACAGTAATAGGGTTTGGGTTTTTTTTAATATGTAAATATTAAATTTATAAAAAGGAAAGATGCAGGCATAAAAATGGGAAGCAGAAAGATGACTTTTATTTTTTTTGAAAAATCACAGAATTCACTCGTGGAGGACCTGTCAGTGGCTTGCATGCATTCATATTTGAAATGTAAGGAAAAGACTTTTCCACTGACACTTTTTTTAATGTCAACAATGTCAATTGTTTAAAATTATAAATGATAAACAGTAAGTGTGTAAAAATTTCCAACTCTTTCTGAACCTAACAAATTTAGGTTTCTTGAAATAAAAGATTCGTTTCTATCCTCAAATAGTTTTCTTAAGTGCAAAAAGAACAGATGGATGTTGCCATGCAGTTAGAAAGGCTTTCTCTATGACAGTATAAAATTGTTCTTTGAAATTCCAGTAATAAGTAATAAGAACATGAACCAGTGTATCAGCAAGGTTTTTTAAAAATACTCAATACATTATTGATATGAACCACTAGTAGTTTAGTTTTGGAAAATCTCAAGAATGTATTGAACCCAGAAACTATTGGAAAAAATAAAAGAAAAAACAAAGAGCCAGAACTCAAGAAACACTTTAGAAAAATTAATTTAATGTTATTAAATCAAATAACATTATTAAAAAATGTGATCCGTGTACTCATGATTACTATCCAGGGATTTATGGTTATGAAATCCTTCTGTGACTCTGATGCTGTTAGGTTACTGCTTTGGGTTGTTTTATCTGTGCAGAGAAAATTAGTACTTTGCTCTTGAGATTATTTGTTGTGTGGGTGAACTTTGTACCTTTCCAATCTGCAGTATTTCTTACAGCATCACGTAATCTGCACCTGTATTGTGGTTTTGTACTCAAAGCTACAGAGTTGTTTAGTTGTGCAGCATTCGAATTGTATCCCAAATGCTGGCCAGACATGTTACAAACAATATCTAGTAAACCCATGAAAGCTGCTGAGCATCTGAAATGCTTTTTGGCTTCATAATATGCCTAAAGGTCTTCTGTTCAGTCAGCAGCAGTCTCTGAGGTCTCTGCTTCCGAAAGCAATTTGAAGCCAAAGGAATTCTGCTCTTGCAATCATGTCTCTTGTACCTGAGGGAGGCTAAAGCTGACTGCCTCTGTAAATCACATTGGTTCTCCTGCACTTGCTGTTTGCTCTTGTTCTTTTTTTTCCTTGACAAATCCTACTTTGATAAATTCAGTTTGGCAGGCTTGCTTGAGGAAGAGGCTTTGTATTTATCACTCCTTTATATACATGATTTATTTTTCTCAAAATCAACTTCTGGCGTCATTCCCAGTCTCCTCTCTAACTCTATAAAATTACTTGTGGTAATAAACATCAGTTTAAACTGTTTTTTAGAGTTAATGCTGGGTTCCAATCATAACCAGCTATCTGAAAGGAAACTGGTTTTTCAAAAGGTGTTGAAACTGGAAGTGGTTAGTAGCGCTGCAGTGTGTGTGTGTTGGAGCACAGCTGGTCTGCCTGTGTCTGATTTTGGTGCCCCAATATAAGAAAGATATTGACAAACTGGACAGAACCCAGACAGCTTTCCAGGTGATTGCATGTAGCGTGAGGAGGGGACTGGGAGAACTGTACTCCTCCATTCTGCAGAGGATGCTAAAGGAGGTCACAGGATGCCTAGTGAGCGTTTTCTGCTACCTTACGGGAGATTTTGAAGAAAGTGGAACTGGACTCCTCCCAGACATGCATAACAAAAAGATCAGGGACCACAGGCAGATTGCAAGGAGAGCAATTCCAATCAAGTGTAAGAAATTTCACAGCAAAGATGATGAGACAGCTTTCTGGGGGCCTAGAAAGCAGGGCATACTTACCAGTTTTAAAAAATGCACTCATTAGAGTAAAAAAAAAATCTAGGGATTGCTGTAATCAACCTCAGGTAGTAATTTTACATTAGAATTTAGTTTCTTTATAATTTATTTTAACTGATAATTTTAATTGATCTGTCAGCATCTTTAACAAAGGTATGTGGACAGCTTCTAGTTGCAGTACCTATTCTATATTTAGTGACTAAAAGTGCTTATTAGTTCTGTGATTCATAGATCCTTTTAATTTTTTTTCCTTGAACAAGTAGCCGTAGAAAGGCTTTTTAATTACACTGTAGAATCCATTTTCCTCTCCTTTTGTTTTAAGAAAGAAGTTAGTAAGATTTTTTTTATTAAAATGGTCCAGTAGCTCTGAAAGGCATTATTTTCTATGGCTCTTTATTTTCAGTTAGGGTTATTAAGATACTCTTTAAAAAAAAAAAAAAGTTCCATGGGAATCCAGTTGAATACTTTCAAGGAAAAAATTAAATCATACTCAAAGCAAGAGAGTATGTCTGAAAATATTTTTATATTATTTACTACTGAGGATAAGGGTCATGTGTTAAAAATTTGTGGATATATTCCAGACATGCAGGAGTTCCCATGCTGAGGAAAAATAGTGGTAAGGAATTAAACTTCAATATTGAATGAATGCGATTATATTGAAGAACAGCAGTACAAGAGTACAGTTGAAGGAGATGTTTTAATCATCTAAAAGTGTGAGCCTACATTTGTATTCCCAGGTACTTGTTTTTCCTTTTTAATACTCAGCACATATATGGTCTTTCAATCCACAGGACTAAAAGATAATTTATGGCCTTCATATTAAGGCTTCATTATACTTAGAGGTTCCATTACATTTCTGTGCCACACCACAGAAGACATATAAGTAAAATTAGAAAAAGAGACATCAAGTCTAATCTCCTGTTGATGTGTACAGTGTCTTGTCATTCAGCTAAATGAAACAGCACTAATGTCAGAAATGGTTGGGTTTTTTTTTCACTTCATTAATGAGGTGGAAAGAAATGTCAGAGTCAGATTTGTGTCCGTGATGCAATATAGATCCCTTCTGGCATTTCTGAACCCCACTGGTCTTGATCGTCTTTTGGGTTCTGCACAGTGGTCTTAAATGGAACAAGGTTTCAGAAATAGGTTTAGGTCCAGGAAATGTATAGTTCAAGATCAAAAACTTCCTAGTTTGTAAGCCTGCAAAACCAGAAAAGCTCCTTCCAGTCTATCAGAATAAGTAGTCACTTCTGGTTGGTTGAAGAATGACTAGATTTTTGACTGTCTTTGGATACTGAGTTCTTCAACATTTCAAAGATGCCTTTCAGTTTAACTTCAAACACCTTTTGAATCTAGAGGGTGTGATAAGTAGCGAAAAGAGTAGGGCTCTTGTTATGGTGGTCTGTCAATGAGTGCATCATCATCCAAATTAGTAACCCACCCAAATTTTATCCAAATTTGATGCTTCCTACATTGATCTGTAACTGCTGTGCTAGTTAAGACTTTGTCCCAATGGCAGCCAACAGTGAATATCTAGAAATGTGGCATTTGCATGCGGTTAGGTGAGAGTCACCCATTTTTGTTCTGAAATTAAAAATCCTTCAGATGCTGTCTATTTGTATAAAATGTTGTCAGTGTTTTCCTCTCAGTTGTTCAGAGAGGAAGCTACTCCCATAATACTGTAATTGTCTGATTTGTTTCTGTAGCAAGGACTCAGTCATCCATGCCATAGCCTCTCCAGCCTCTCTGCTGGTCACTCTGTCTCTTCTCACAATCATATAAATGAAACCCAGGCTTGTCCCCTGCCAGCTTGACTGACCTCTCCTCTTGTGAGTATCAGAGCTGGTTAGGATCATGTGTGCAGTGGCACTGGATCTAGGTCACTTCTACCCTTCTGCAACGTCCGTGAAGGAAGCATGTCCATGTAATGCCACAGGACGTCTTGCTTCTAGCAGAATTACAGCACAGTACCTCAAATCGAAACTTATATGGGAGCCCCAAATCCTACCAGCCTTGCTTCTCAAACAGTTATTGTTAATAGTAATATTAGAACTTGATTTAGAACAATAAAACATTTAACAGAATTATTTTTAACAGTCTCTTCTTACAGCTGAAACACTTAGAATCTCAACATTTGCCAAGTTGCTATTAAACAAGGCACCATCTCCTGCCACGTTGTTGTGAATTCTTTACAAATCATTTACAGTTGTGCAAAATAAAACAAAAACTCACAGCAAGACTGACTGTCTCGTACTGGGAGCCCAGCACTGTGCCTTGGGCTCTATCTGTGGCTCATCAGTGCTGAGTGGAGGGGAATGATCAGTTCCCAGGAGGCTCCTGACTGTCTTTGCTGTAAGGGCACACCGCTTGGTCATGGTCAGCGTGGTGTCCAACAAAACTCCCGACAAGTCCTTCTCTACAGAGTTTCTTTCCAGTCACTTAGCCACCAAAAGTCATGTGCTTCCAGCCCCTTTGCACATGGGACTCCCACTTGGATAATGTTGGACTTTGCCTGCTCTTCCTTTCGTACCTCCAGAGGCTTAGGCTTGTGCAGCCGCGAGGGCTTGGAGGAGACACGGTCTCTTTCTTCTCACCTCTGATATTTTCCAGGTTGCTGAGTTCCTCTGTGGCCCGAGTGGTCCACCAGCACAGACATGCTGCAACTTCCCTGCTGTCCTTGCCTCCTAGGAGCCTGAGACAGATGCTGGTATTTCACATGAGTTTGAAGAAATGTTAAGGATATGTTTAGGACCCTGTACAGGAAATTTGAAGTGTTCTCACATCCTATTACACTTGTTTTTTGACTGCCTGTTGAACTTTTTGTTTTTTTCATAAACAATAATTGTGAATGCATCTTTGTAAAATTTGGCAACTTTTTTGATTTCAGGACTTTCTCAATTTGTCAGTATGTGGAATTTTTTAGATGTGGTGATTCTCAGTTTTCTGACTTGAACTGAAATTTCACAGATGTCACCTACTAGATTTTACTCTTCTTCTGTACAGCTAGAAACACTGTTAGTCACAATGTTGGCTACTGTGCAGTCCAAGAAGGTTTCTGAATTTAGACTCCTTTCTCAGGAGGGTAAGTAACAGAGAGGAAATGTTGCTTATTCCACCATGGTACAGAAGTCCTGTGGCTATGAGCTGAGGGGAGATCTACTGTGGCTTGAAAATAAGCTTTCCCATTCACATAGAATTAAACATCAGCAAATAGTAAATAAACTGAATACATATTAAACCCTCTTCTCCTGTGGCATCTGACTGAAATTAGGTTCTACTCTCTCTAAATCCATTTGCTAGGGTAGCCTGCAGCTATGAGGAAAAATTAAAGTTCTTTAATGTTATTTGATGAGAAATTCATGCCTTTAATTCCAGAAACTGGAATAGCTGACCTCTCTGAGGAGGTCAACAAATACATAATGCCAAATAATAAATCATATCAAGGATGATCATTGCTATCAGCTCCCATTTATAAGAATACGTGCTCACTAACATCGTTAGAAATTTTTAAATTAGAAATACCTTTCCAGTAAAGAGACTCATGAGGCATTTTATTTCCATGCATGAGAAATTAATTGGGTAATTTTACAATGGCGTATAGAGATTTTTGATTCCAATGTGAGCTAAGAAATCTTGGCTTTTGTAGCTCAGTTGTAGTGGTTAATATACCCAAAATTCCAACTACCCATTTTTGCACTCCTCTTAATTCTAATCATCCTACATGTGGATATCCACATTTCTGAATGCACAGCCTGCTTCTGAGAAGATTCTGCACTCCTGAGAGACTCTTTAGCCTATTTTCCAGTCAGTATTATTTTGGAAACCTGAGTTCAAGTACATTCCTTTAGAGATATTGAACAAAAAAATTAAGAAATCTTGCCTTATACAACAACATAAGGAAAGCAATGCTTCAAGCAAAGTAGGACAATAGGAAAAGACCAGCTCTTTCTTGGGAGGTTTGAGCCGTGCAGACATCACATTTGTTATCGTACAATCAACATGATGTGAATAGAAGTCAGATGCTCATTAATTCAGTCAGTCCATCTAAGCAAAGCTTGTACTGTTTGAAGTTATCTGTTCCATTTGTTTGAATACTTTAGTGCTCTTCATATTACTGAAGACGTCACGTTTTTCGAACAACAGACCCCAATGGCCAACATATCAGCCTCCAAGTGTATTCACTGCTGTTTTTCTTTCCATCAAGCTGTTGTGGTATTTGCTTTCAGGTGCAGTTAGGGTATCAGTAATACTCTTTATATGTTTTCCAAATGCGAAGGAAAGTATGTGTTCAAAAAGCATCAAAATGCAATGTTTGAGTTTCCCCAAAATGAGAGTCAGAGGGACTTCATAGTTAAAATCTGAACTATTTTTATATGATTGCCTTTAATTTGAATTGTCTGTAGGGACAATTCCTGTACGTTAGGGACAAGGCACCCTTGTCTTCCTTTAATGGAGACATTTCCCAGAAGATAGTGTTACTCAATTATGACATTTAAGATAGAGATGAATAATTTTTTTCTTAAAATCTGGTGTTCAAAGTGTTTAAGAATTCAGAGCAAGTTAGGCAAGGAAAGGCATAGTACATGATTGGAAGAAGAATCTTTAGGCTTAGCAAATGAGAATTCAGGGTAAAAGGAAATGGCAATCAAGATTACTCACCAAAGGTACATAAATAAAGTTGCAGGAGTAACACAATAATTTTGTTTCGCTGCATAAAGTGGAAGTGGAAGAAGTACAGAAATTGTGTTTATATGACTTGTTCTGTGGAAAGGTTAGCTTGAAGCTCAGCAGCTGTAAGATGAAGTCTAGGGAATTATTGCCTGCTCAGCAAACATGTAGAAGAGACGTGAGACAGAAAATTAAATGTGCTTGGTGCTTACGGTGACTTTGTCTCTTAATGGCATGAACAAAGTTTATGTTTGTTGAGTTTTTTATTATTGTTTTATTATTTCCATTTCCTCCTTTCCATTAAATAAAAAAAAAGAAAAGCAAGAAAATTAGTATGTTTTGTGCTAAGAAGCCACTTATTCTGAGTGAATTCTATTTCAATTGAAAATGTGTGAAAAATAAAAGCATATGTTAATTTCTGTGTGTTAGCCTGGAATGATTGTATTCCCTTAAGATGTGACTGAATTTACATGAGTGAATGTTACAATAAATACAGCGAATCTACTTTTAAGTAGTGCTCTTCTTGGATGTGAATGCCTTTTTTTTTAAATAACATGTTTTCCTGAATGTGCTGGTATTGCAGATGTACTGAACTGGTGCATAGCTTCATCACAATGGGCTGATTGTAGCAATTTTAACATCTGAAATGTATAGTCAAACATGTTCTTCATTTTTCCTGATGGACGTCAGTCTCTAGGCTGCATGTGCTCAAGGAGAGGAGTTGATAGAGGTTGCTGGACACATCAGTAAAATCAGTAAGTGTCCAAACATTGTCTTACTGCTTGACAGTGCAATTATCTGCAGCCATGTTTACTCTTATCTTTTCGTTAGTCCTTCCTGTTTCATGTTCTTAACATTTATTCACACAGGAGAACAGGACGACTCTCCCACTCTTTAGAACAAGCTTTGACTTACATGTCCTTAATTACCCCAAATATGCAGCTTTTTTAAGTAAGTCATGGTTTTGCCTTCTTGGGTGAAGGAGTCAGGGGATGGTGCATGGCTGAAAACCTAACATTTACCTTAAATCCTAGGACTTTGTGTGTTTCCCCAACCCCTCTTCCCTCCAAGAAAAGCTTACTGGGGGGAGAACATATAATCCATGGGAAACATTCGAGTTATAGTTCAACTTTCTTAAAGGATTTTCTGAAATGAAAGAGTGTAGGAAATATAAAAGAATGGCTGATTTTAGCTAAGACAAGAATTTTAGTGATTCTGTTATTCTATAGTGATCCTATTACATCTTAATAGTTTCATTTAATTCTTACATTTTGCATTGTAAGAGCAAGTGACTAATCTTTTCCTTGGTAGTGGTGAAAAGGAAAAAGATTAGTTGCTCATACTAAGGTGTTGGTGAATAGCAGTTTGTGATTCGATTAAATCTGCCTTCAGCTGTCACTTTTGCAAGCTGAAGAAATTTAGTCTATCTCGGGTATTTTATTTTTCTTTTCTGTACAAAAGCCATTTGAGTTGCCCTTCTAGCTACCTTTTCTAGTTCCACTGTGTCATCTTTGGGATGAGAGACCAGAATTGAGGACGCTGGTCCAAATACAGCATATTTTGGATATATTCGCTGACCTCCTGCTGTCAGTAACTAAACTCTTGCTGGACCTAAACTGTATATCTTGTTAGCTCACTTGGTTTGTAGATTTGATTACCCTGTGCTGGGACCCTGCCTAACTGAATTTGTAACATCTTCTCTTCAGTGACAGATGAGGGACAAGAAGGGAAAGGAGAAAAAAGAGTAAACATGCATTTCAGCTTGGTGCAGTCGTACTGAAGTATTCAGGGAGTTTCATGCTCTTTGTAACATGTAAGGTTAGCGTTTATTTGGAATATAGCAATTGTGATTGTGAGCCTATTCATCTCAAAACAAAAAGGGATTGGGGGTGTTCCTCTGATTCTGATTTTTGAGTCTTACTGAAAATAGAAGCAGCATGGTGCTTTGTATCACATAACAATTGTTGAAGTTGTAATTATCTTTTTCTATATCTGTTCCACAAAGATTCCGGGCATTGTTGAATGTTTCCAGGTTGTAACATGGAAAAGAAGAGGAGACATGAGGAACGATGCCCCACACAACAAGTTTCTACCAGGAAAACCTGCCACGCTACACTAAGCAGTTTTGTGTGGAGGTCTGTCTAAGTGTAAACCTTAGCTATTTTCTAAGAAATTGGTGTTGCAGGCTGTCATTTTAGCTGGAAAGTGGCAATAAAGAACACCGAGAGTAATAGTATGATGGTCTTTCTCTATCATTGATTTGAGCAGCAAAGGAATTTTCTTCTGGGTTTGTAGGATGGATGTTTAAAGGAAAATTTATGTACTGATATTCTTAGTATTTCTAGTGGTGAACTCATTGGATTTTTCTTTCCATGAACTTTTATGAGTAAATAGGTCATTTATAATCACAAGTATTAATGAATTAATAAATGTCTCTTTGTGAATTCAGCGTACAGATCTAAGCACGGAATTGCAGTAATTTATGCTGTTACTATAAAAGTAGTTATATAGTAGTCAACACAGAGCTCTGGCCTCAACTATGGAAATCAGGCTTATTAAGCCTTTGTGATGAGCCTGCATAAAATTTTACTGCATAAGATCTTGGCAATGCTTTGTCAAGCTTATTTTTCAAATGTCCCAAACTGCTGTGCTTTTACAAGCTTTTCCCATGACTGAGATCACTGCATGCACTTTTATTATTTTCTGTGGGATAAGATGCACAGAGAGAAAGGGAAAAAAAAGCTTTTTAATTTTGTTAGTTCTTCTCCAGAGCAGGAGACTGCCATTCCAATTTTCCTGTTTCCTGGGCTGGGACTTTGCACATTACTCTCATCAATTCCCAGTACCTGTTTCCTTCCACCTTGCTCCCTCCCTTGCTGTTAAAAATTGAAAGGCACAATGGGATTTTTAAAAAAAAATATATTTTTTTTTGACAAATTAAGTTTTTGGTGGTGTCTACCTCAGTGTATGCATGGGGAACCTTTGCAGGTGTACAGGTAGAAGGCCTAGAAGTTCTCCCTGGAGCAGCTGCTGCTTCAACCACTTCATTGTTCCCCTCACTGCCTTGTTCTTACCATACCTGCAGGCTCTTTTCTTGGCCTTATGGTACTGGCTTATTAGCTGCCTGGGTCCTTACAGATGAGATCTGGGAATCACATCTTGGGTGCCTTATTTATGCAGTTTCTTAGATCTTTTTGGTGCTTTAATAATATAAAAACTTCTCAGAAGCTTGTAATTTCTGAAAACAATTTAGGTGATCTCAAATGATCCAATATGCTGCCCCATTGAGAACATTATATATATACACACCATACTCTGAAAAGAGTGTGTGTCTTTTAAAAAAGGGGGTTATTTTATTTTTCGTTAGTGACAAACTAGTTTCTGGGAGACCATATGTTTCCCACCCACTAGCACCAGCTAAATTTTTCGTTATGGTTCATTCTTTGTTAATTGTCATAGTTAAGCATTTTGTGGTTCTACAGACTATTATTTTGCATGTAATTGCATGAAATTAGCTGAATACTTGATGTGTTTATATATGAGTCTGTTTGTGTCAGTGTTCATAATATACTGTATATAATATGCATATAAATTGAAAAATAGTCGTGTTTTATGACAAAGTGCATTTGTCATACCCAGAACAAATACTGTACAGATTAGTGTTTTTGAGATGAAGCAGTATATTCAGTGAGGATGAAATACTCTAAATGGCTTATTCCTACTTGTGTTGAACTTAAAAGCAGTTAAAATTCCTGGCTTTTCACAATATCCCTGGACACAGCCAGTCATCTCTTCCTGAAACATGGGTCTTTATTATGAAATGGGCTTTGAGCCTTGTGTCAGCACCCTAATTCTCCTGTGAATGTTGCTGGATAATTATTTTCATTTTCAGTCACCTCACAAATGCCATTTGACCAATGAAATATATTAAGAAGTTAACTTGTGTTTGGCTATATCTTCTCAAAGGAAATAGTGATGACTGTTCTGGGTACCCTTTAGTCTTTTTACATAAATCTTTCCTGGTACATAAGAAGTGTTGCAGGGAAATAAACCCAGATCATATTTTCTAATATAGTACTAGGCCAGCATTTCTAGGAGTAGAAGCACAAAATTGTGTTGATCATTTTTCTCTCATGCTTTAAGAAAAGCACCTAGTCAAATACTTACTTTAACAAAAATAATACTTTCACTGGTGTGTGAACTTACATAATTCTGTGGCTTCTGCTGGGGCAGTTACTCATCTCTTGAAGGTGAATAAAAATAGCCCAAGTAATGTGTTTCACAAAACCTTTCACATAGCCCAGCCAACTTTCTAGAGTCGTCTTTTCCAGCTACAGAAATTCTCACCTAAATTTATTTACTAGGTTGGTTTCTGTAACATAGTATCACTCCCAACACTTCATGTTCTCATTAAACGTGGTATAAAATTAAAAAACAATGTTACACAACAGCAGGAAGAACTACAAGTAATTGCAAGGAAGAGATTTTTGGGGCTGGGGAGCTAAGGATTTGTTTCTGGAGTTCATTTAGTCAGTAAAAAAAACCCCAGCATCTTACCAGAAGTAGTATTTAGTGCAAACACAGACTAAGAGAAATCAGAAACGTTGTATTCAAACCAAATAAACCAAGATAATGGAAATACATGTACTCTACTCTTCAGAAAAGTAAGTAGTTGCTTTGTATGTCAAACACAATAAATTGTTTATAAGACATACACAGCTTTCTTTTGATACAATGTCATTTTTAGGGCATTCAAAAAATCAAATTAAGAGAATACTTAATTTTCAGCACTGACTGTATTTTTTGAATTTTTCTTATGCTTAAATAGCCAGTTCTTTCCTTCAGTACAGACAAATTATTTTCTACCGTTTAAGATTCAGAAGTTAATAAAAACCATGTTCACAGAATCCTCCCTCAGTACCAATCCTGGTCATGATCTATGGTATTGCAAGGGGCAAAGTAGCTTTTTATTGATTGTTCTGTCCCCAAAACTGATAGACCAGTGGTACGAGGGAAATTCAGTAGAGGTCCTGTTGATAAGGGATGCCAGATTCGTCTCACAGGTATCTCAGGAGAACTAACAGAAAGTGCAGGCTTGTGTCCAGAGCTGGGAATTCCGGGCTTGGGTAAGGGGGGAAGTGTGCAAGCATTGCTGATCCAGCAGGAACCCTGGAGACTGGAGATTTTGCCTACTTGCTTTTCAGTTCATGTAAATGACGTTTTGATATCTGAAGTAGCTCCAAAGCTACAGTGAAGCCTTCTGCCTTCTTGACCAGCATTCTAAGTCTCTCTTCCCTTTGTCACAGGCCACTGGAGAAGGCTTTTCCACAGGCACAGCTGCGCACTAGTGCAGCAGAGACCACAAGGCAACAAGAGCTTCCTTTCGTTGACATAGTGCTGGTTGATCCATGGCTTTGCTGTCAGAAGAGTTAGACTTGTCCTTAAGGTCTGCTGAACGTGGTTAGGCCAGCAAAACTTTACAGCTGGTCTGAAACACGATGCCTGATACGATGTGGGCTGCAGGGTGGGCAGCAGCCTGTGGGGAGTGCTGGGGCACATGCAAAGGTCATTGTGCTGCCTGGCAGCTGTAAATAGTGCTGGTGAGTGGTGAGTAAGCTAAGGTGGAGGTTTCATTCTGCAAGGGCTTCACGGTATGTTTCACAGCCACTTTACATTCCGATGATGAACAGGTTTTTTTTCCATTTCTAGCACTAATGGATTCCTAACATCCTCAGGAGAGTTTTTAAGTTAAATTAAAAGATTAACATGTCTTGTAGAAGTTTTACTCTTCAAAGTCTTCCTTCTATCATCTTGTCAGTATTGTACTTGCAAAAGTGAGAAAGAGAGTATATGGATATATTGTTAACTGGATGATTTGTATAGTAGTGTTATTTTCAAATGGCTGTAATCACTGTAGGGTGGTTTTCTCCCTTTAATCACCCTGTTTCAGTGTTTCTAGGTATCAGACATACAAGAGAAGGAGGTATGTTACTCTTCCCCATGCGAAGATGCATTCTTGCTTACTCTCTTATTGTCTGTTGGAACAGCAAAGATATGATCTATCATTCAGTGATGCACTCACTACTTTGGAGATTAAGACTTGTGTGGCTTTGAAGCATGGAACATTATTAAGACAGCATGTTTCTCTTTCTTCTTAGAGTTGGGTGCTGCTAATGATTGCTAAGGTTTGAGGAGTCTGAATGGTTCTTACAGTTTAATTGCTGCTTGTATGTTGCACACGCATGGTGCTATTTTGTATGAAAGCTTTAGTGGCTGGTTTAATACTGTCAGTGCAGTTACTGCAGCAATCTGGAATATTGATGTCTTGGCAACAATAGCAATTAGCAAATCCCCCTGTTCAGATTTCAAGAATATGAATGTAGTAGCTTGTGCTACTGACCAGAAGAGGAGCTTAATGGAAAAAGCATTAATTTTCTTTTATTAGTGCATATCAATAGCGTGATTATTGTTCAGTAAAGCCATAGCTGCTTTAAAAGTTGGCCAATGTAAATGTCAGTTATGCTTTGAACTAACATGGTTTTGCTTTTGCTTTGGCTCAAATGTTAAACATTTTTTACTGAACCCATGACTGCAGGAAAGTTGTTTGGCAAAAGATTACAGTGAAAGACTTGAAAAGCAAATAGGTGTCTGAAATGTCAGATACTGAAATGGTGAAAACTGTGTTCAATTTTGATCACATGTTTAATCAAAACAAAGTGGAGGATTAAAAATAATGCCATAGAAGTGGGCAGTGTAATGAATAGCTGCAATATTTGCATATAATAGATTTCAAAATATTTGAGAAGGCAATGTGAATAAACAGAAAATAGAGTTTAATTTGATTTTCACTGAATGTTGCTTCTTCGATCAAAAATTTTCATAGCTCGTGGATTAAAGACAGCTATGTCTTCATTTTCCATGATGAAAAGAAATTATTTCTCCCCTGCCATCAGAGATCACAAGAATTAATTTTCACCTCTTTTTTTTTTGGTAGAATGCACAAAATGAGAAGTTGGAATGTCTAGTTTTAGTGAAGAATTTGATGAGCCAATCTGATTTTGTTTTTCTTTCAAAGTTTTCATTTTGTTGAGAGAAGGAAGCAGATATATAAGAAGAGTTGAACTGGTCAGAAGGTTGGAAGGAAATAAAACCTAAAATCCTTTTCCTTTTTTCTTTTTTTTCTTACTTAGTAAAGATCTTGTGTGTTTGAAAGCCAGAGTGCTTTGTTCCAGCCATCAGCCAGGCTTACAAAGATATTACTGCTTGCTTCTTCTTGTAAGCAAACATGTTAATCAGAAAGTGAGATGCACTTCATTGTCTAGACTTTGAGGGTTTTTTTCAGTTAAACTCTAATGCATAGTTTTCAATAAAATCTCCTGGTTTATTATGGGTACAACAAATAATTACAGACTCCTAAATATGTATTTTTTGGAAGATTAATTTCCAGTGCCTGGAATTATTTATTTGTATGTTCATGAATTCTCTTACTTAAACTCTGCCCTTACAGAGAAGGATTGAAGATAACTCTAACTACTAATAGCAATGTAAAGAACTGTATTAGTGAATTCATTCCTAATTAGGATTCACTCTTTACTACAGTCCAGTGAAGAAAAATACAGATTCTTATGATCTGCAGTTCTCTCTTTCACTCCATCAGTAAAAGCTGTTAGCACGAATGAACATGTTCTATGTCTGTACAATGTCTTGGCTCATGGATTCCCCTTTTTATTGCTTCCTTTATATCATCATGATGCATTCTTTATCCTCTTTCTCTTTTTTGAGATAACAGTGGCACCCTTTCAAATGATACTTAGTGGTAGTAAGAAACCTAGTTTCATCTGCAGAATCAGAATCTGATGTCATTGAATAGAAATAGGTTGATTTAATTAAGCAGAGAACTAAAGCTTTATTTCATTATCTGTAATGTGGGTGTACTTTTTAAAACAAATCATACTACAGTTGTAATGCTTTCAAGATTTAATCTTTTAGATGTCAGGACTCTGTTCTGCCTATTAACTCCATTTATTCTAATTGGAAGCTTATAATCTTCAACTAGATAGTCTGAATATAAGGGTGTTTTGTCCTTGCTAAGCTTCTGGAAGTCCTGAATATTTTCTGCCTCAGTAGAAGTAAAATCTTTACTACATACCACAATCACTTTCATTATTTCATAATTTTTAAACAAAAAACCAAAAAAACCAAACCAAACCAAAAAAAACCCCAAGAAAACCAAACCAAAAAAACCCCAAGCCTAAATTCTCTGTCTTATACTCCCTGCTTATTTAGTGCTACCATGACTACCTGTGTGTGGTATATTACATTATTCTGGTTCTGGGATTTAAATTTTTGTATGTCAGAGGTGCTGGAAATTTTGAATTCTTTATGTACCTGTGCATAAGGCAGCCTACACAATGCAATCTCATGAATAAACTGAGCAATTTCAATGCTTAATTTGCTTCATTACCTTTCTGCTGTGACTGTTTGTATATATGGATTCAACATATGGGGTTTTTTTATAATATTTGATGTCATTTCTGCTTTGAAATGAATGCATATTTGTGTAGCATATAGTTGTTTCTGCTAGTCACTGAGACACCATACTGGTGTTTATTTTTGTTCATTGGAAAAAATGCTCTGTACAAATTCTAATAGTCCTCTGTTGTGAAAAGTAGTATTTTCTGTAATGCATTAAACCCAGCTAATTAACTTAGAACAGCATCATCTGTGTGCTTTGTAACCAGTGAGCATATGGGTCTCACCACATCTTGAAATGCAGAACAGGAAATTGAATGACGATGTCTGAGAAGAGCTGTGCATGCTTAGATGGATGAGATTGTGTTGGTTAACATGTAAGGAAAAGCTTAGTTGATGGATAGTTTGTGGACAGTTTTATATCAAGAGATGTTTTTTGGTTTTCATTATTCTTAGTTTCTTAACAGTTGTGGATACCAGAATATCCATATCATATCACAGATTGCTGAGATCTAGAAACAAGCACGGCTAGAGAATTCCTAGTGTGTAATTTACGTGACTCTGCAAATGGAAAGCAAGGTGGGTATAGAGAAATAGTAGCTTCAGAAAGTCTGACTGAATTTGACACAAGCTGTGTATCCCTTTATTAACCTGCCGTATTACTGACTTGTACAGAATGGAAACTGAAAGAACCAAACTAGGCACTAACGAAACAGAAGAAGCCTGGGAGATCAATAGAAAATATAAAAAGTGTGGGGATGGAGACTTCTGCAGTCTGATACTTTGCTGTCTTCTTCCCTCAAAGTATGGTGATTCTGACATGGGTAATCCTGTGAAAGCTGAAGCCTAAAATTTTTCTCAAAATTGATCAGAAAACTTTGTCTTTCAGCACCAAAGATGATATGGCTCAACTGCTAAGACTGGTTCCTCTGCTGCTTTGCTGTCACTTCATCTAACTTCCTCTCACCCTTATCCGTATCCATCTTCTGTAACGGGTTTTATAAACTATCTTCCTGTGTGACCTAGAACTCTTATGAAGGGGAATATTTAATCTTTCAATTAATGTGTGTATCTCTTTTGGATTTCTTAAAAAAAAAAAATCCATTTTTCTTCTTGAAGTTTGGGTTCTCAGGCAAGTGCTTTGACTCACTTCTTAGTCACATATGAGTAATGCTTGAATGCGAGCAAGATCTGAGACCCAAGTAGTGCTGGATGTACTGATCTGTGTCTGTGAGAACATCACTTAGTGGTCATGAATGGTTTGACGTGTTCAGAATTGCCATGGAGACTTTTAGTCTTCTATAACCTAATATGTTCCACCTGGCTCTTGAAAACATGTAATTTCCGCAATAACTTACAATAGATGTTATCTAAAAAATAACTCACCAATATGTCGTTAGATGTAGGGAATTTTGAGTGTTTTGTTTTGTTGTTGGCTGTTGTCTTTTTTTTTTTTTTTTATGAATGTTCCAGTGCATATGTTGCAAGGAAATGTCCATGAAAAGGTTGTCTGAATTTTAGAACATCTACACTTGGTACTTGACAGTAAGTGTTTTATTTATCCTACTGTAGAGAGAACCTATTATCCAACAAGATTAGCCAAAAACATTCTGCTCTGCAGTACTGTAGCAGGATAATAGGAAAAAGTAGCACAAGTTTTGCAGAGGGGGTTGCCTACGAGAAATGTGACCCTTGTTCCAGAACACAGAATGTAAATGGATGAGAAATAAGTAGTAAAGAGAAAAATGGTGCCACATAAAGATAGAGCTCATTTCCTGAGTTAACACAGCAGTTACATCAGTAGCCAAGCTTGAAATTAGACACCACTGGGCAGACTCCTATTTTCTGTGATCTCCTTTAAGATAACCTGTGGAGTATGTGAATAAGTTGCAACTACATTCAAAGCAACTGTGATTTTATTTTTCTGTTTAAAAAAAATGTATTATTTCCTACTTCTGCAATACCTCTGAATGCATGGGAGCATGTTCCAAGGACTTAATGGCTTTGGCTTTGCAGTATCATCATTGTTGTTTTTACACTCCTTTACCTGGGTGAGGGGAAAGTATTTGATCTTAAAAATACTTTAGAAGGTATCAAGAGCAACAAAACTACCTGCTGTAAGCATGGGGAGGAGGAGGTCCATCAGTGGACCCATTTTTTTGGTAATGGTTTTATCAGTGCAAAAAGGCCACTATTGTGACTGTTAGGCTAACAGTGTAATTCAGCCCTTACATTTTATTAACTTAGAGGAAAGAAAAAACAAAGTGCAGTGTTCACCAGTTACCTGGATATATTACAAATATTTGATAGCAGGTGTAAACCAGAATATACTAGTGTATATATGCATACAACGCTTGCGTAAAAATGCATATAAAAGAGACAGATGATGAAAATCTAAACACTTAGCAAAGTTTGTGGTGTTTTGCAGAGCTGCTTTCGTTTTAACTGAATAGATGTTAGGAATAGTACAAATAACTATGATCCTTTCTTATAAATTAGGGCTGAGGTTTTTTATCTCCTGACATTTTCCTTAGTGCTTTTGGTTAAGAAGGTAGTTGGTGTGTCACAGTCACAGTCCACAGGTATTAAATAGCAGTATTTAGTATGTAGTACTAAATGTTGTATCAATAAAGTATTAGCTGGTAGTAATTTAGCTGTACAGAATTATATCTCTAGAATATAAATCTTATTTATAGAATCAGAGAATGGTTTGGGTTGGAAGAGACCTTAAAGATCATCTAGTTCCAACTTCCCTGCCATGGCAGGGACACCTCCCACCAGACAAGGTTGCTCAAAGCCACATCCAACTTGGCCTTGAGCATGACCACAGATGAGGCATTCCACAATTTCCCAGGAGGGCAATGTGTTCCAGGTTTCAGTACCTTCACAGTGAAGAATTTCTTCCTAACATCTAATCTAAACCTACTCTCTTTCACTTTGTACCCATTACTCCTTGTCCTGTCACTACAGTTCCTGATCAAGAGTCCCTCTCCAGCTTCCCAGCAAGCCCCTGCAGATACTGCAAGGTTGCCATGAGGTCTCCATGCAACCTTCCCTTCTCCAGGCTGGACAGCCCCAACTCTCTCAGCCTGGCTTTGTAGGGGATGTGCTCCAGTCCATTTATTTATTGACTTCATGTCCCTCCTCTGGACTTTCTCCAACAGTTCCATGTCCTCCTCATGCTGGGGACACCAGAACTGGACACAGCTCTGCAGGTGGGCTCTCACCAGAGCAGAGCAGAGCAGAGGGGCAGAATCCCCTCCCTTGCCCTGCTGCCCACGCTGATTTTGGTGCAGCCCAGGACATGTTTGGCTTTCTGGGCTGTGAGCACACACCGCTGGCCCATGCTGAGTTTTCCATCAACCATCACCCCAAGGCTTTCCCCACAGGGCTGCTCTCAGTCACTTCTCCGCCCAACCTGTGGGTGTGTCTGGGATTGCCATGACCCAGGTGCAGGACCTTGCTCTTGTACTTTGTTGAACTTCTTGACGTTCACACAGTCCCACTTTTCAAGCCTGTCCAAGGTCCCTCTGGCTGGCATCCCTTCCCTCCAGCGTGTGACCTGCCCCACACAGCCTGGCATCACCAGGGATCTTACTGAGGGTGCTCTCGATGCCACTGTCCCTGTCACCGACAAAGGTTTTGAACTGTACCGGCCCCAGTACCGACCCCGAGGGACACCACTGGTCACTGGTCACCATGTGGACAAGGAGCTGTTTACCACAACTCTTTCCATGCAGCTGTCCAGCCAATTGTTTATTTTCCAGGTGGTCCATCCATCAAATCCACGTCTCTGCAATTTAGAGGCAAGGATATAATGTGAAACAGTGTCCAAAGCTTTGCATAAGTACAGGTAGACAATGTCAATTGCTCTGCTCTCATACACCAGTGCTGTAGCTCCATCACAGAAGGTCACCAGGCATGATTTCCCCTTTGTAAAGCCATGCTGGCTCTTTCCAATCACCTCTCTGTGTTCCATGTACCTTAGCACGGTTTCCAGGAGAATCTGCTTCATAACCTTGCCTGGCACAGAGGAAAGAATGACTGCTCTATACATCCCATCCACTCGCCCTTTTTTAAAAATGTGGCTTTAAAAAGTCTTCAGGAACTTCACCTGACTGCCATGATTTTTCAAGTATGATGGGTACGGGCTTAGCAATTTCATCTACCACTTCCCTCAGAACTCACAGGATTTAATTTAATATTAAATTTTCCATATCCCTGAATTATCATCTTCAGTATGTTACATCTAGCCCAAAAGAAATGTCTTGTTTCCTACCAGGAAGTTGCAACCTACCTAGCTGTGTATAAAGCATTCTCTCTTTTCAAACTGCCTAATGTCTCAGAACTTACAGAACTTAAGTAAATACAGTTCTTTTGACTGAACGTAGTCAAAACATTTCTTATGCCTTTAAAAAATTACGTGCAAGTCCATAGTATTTTTGATAATATTAATTTGAAACTTTAAAATAATTTGCAATACTTATCTTTCTTTAGACATTTTAGGATTGCTTTATTTTTCAAACACAGATTATATTTTTCACATGTTTTGCAGCACTTTCTTGTGTTAGAAAGAAGTGCTTTTTACCTTGGTATTCAGGTCCATTTTATGGGTCTGAACCCCAAGTGTCTACGCTTGCAGCTTATATTTGGTTTGCCAGAAATTAGAATATTGGCTCTAGGTCTCAGTATTAAAATATGAGTTATTTCTATAAAGCTTACCAATATAATTTTCTTTTCACTAACAGCCCAGAAAATTACACAATTATTTGTTCAATGCTATCTGACAACATTTTAAACAATATATCTGGTGAGATTCATGGTAAACTTTCAATGCATACACCAGAGGTCTCTTGTGCTTAACATCTCTTCTCACCAACCATGTTCTTTTGAATGGTGGAACTGCATTTTTCTTTGAATCAAAGCCAGCCAAGATGACCTCCATAGGATAGCAGCAAGAAGGGGGCACTTGATCTGTCTTTCTAGTGCTTCTCTGTGCATCCTGCCAGCTGCACTGGAAAAATTCCACTATTTACATCTTTACGTCTAAGGACCACTTCAAAATAATGGGTACAAAACATTTCATTCCTGCTGCCACAAGTACTACAGTTATAAGAAAGGGATTGAGGATTATCAGGACTAGATGTGAGGACTCTTCAAAGTGGATCGGTAATGAGGGTGGCAATCAAAAATGCTTTAGTACTTGAGGCATTGTGTAATTGACCTGAGCAGAACTTCTGATAGATGGGGGGGTGAGGGGGGAGAAGAGAGAGGAAGGAAAGAAGGAAGGGAGGGAGAGAGAGAGAGAGAGAGAGAGAGAGAGGGATAGAGGAAAAGGGAGAGGAAGGAAAAAGTATTCATGTCTTGCAAACTCCAGAAGACATTGTGAAAGCAAGGTCCAGCAAATATAGAAAGCTGTTTTGTTCCTCTTCTCTTGAGGTTTAGATCAGATTTTCCTTATATTGTCAAAATCACTATAGAAATAATTATTGTAAAATATACATTTAAAAAAAATATTCAATATATTTTTTAATAAGATGCTAACTCAACTGCAAATGCTTTGTAGGAAAGCCAAAAAGCAAAACCAAGCTTCAAAGGCTAAGCATCAACAAATCATTTAAAGGAGTCAGTCATTTTGACTTTCTCTTTGGTTGGAAATTTGTGGTAGCTGTACTGAATCTTGACTGCAGTTTGTGACCTTTCATGACTGAGACAGGCAGTTTCTTCCCCACCCTGCTCGCCACTGTGTTTTGCAAATCTGTTTGAAAATGCACAATGTATTCTATTACTGTAGTTTACTTCTGTAAGGCAATTATTGACTTTACTGAGGCAAACAGACCTTTTCAGAATTTCACCTTCAGCCTTTCATTAATACTTCTGTAAGTCATGCCTCTCTTTTGCATTAAAAATAGCAAAACTAGCTACATCCAAGGGGAACTCATGCCCCAGGTGCAGGAGCATCTGAACTGAATACACAGGAGAGGGACTGGACCACAAGCAGTAAAAACAGAGTGTTGTGGTACTGAGTACATGGTACTGAGTACAACACCATGTACCTTGTGGGATGGCCAAATTCTCTTTTAATAGTTCAGTAGTGCTGGGAATGTAAGTACATTACAGACATAACAGGCCCAGCTGCTTTGCAGATTGTGCTAAAGCAAAGCAAACTTTCTGTTTTCTTGCGTTACTAGCTAGCTGATCTGCAACCAGAAACAGAACTGGAGCAGCAGCTACTTCTGCCAAAAACATGAGCTAATGGTCTTATAAGGACAAAAATTTAACAATCTTTGCTTGAAAAAACATCCGCAGTATTGTGTTTTGGCACAGTGGAATAATTATCTCCTTCAAAAGTGCTGGAAATACCTGAGCTAGATATTTCCTGGTTTGTTTTTGTTTTGTTTTGTTTTGTTTTGTTTTGTTTTATTTTTGTTTTGTTTTGCTTTGTTTTTTGAGGTGGGGGGAGGATGTATCTCATTGCGAACATTAGCTGTGAACTCTGCTCCTTCACCTTTGCTCCTCATACATCTTTAGTTTATGGTATTTGTTAATTTCTTTTTGGACTGGAAGGCTGATAGACGGCTTTCTTTGAACTGTAAAAGAAGTGACTTTGATTAAATTCAGCTTTAACTGTAAAATAAGTGCCCATTTGTATAAACATGTAGCATCACATTGTTTACCATGAATTTTGTTAAACAGCTGTCTTGACACGCGATCCTATTATGCTAATGTGAATATGTAATTATTGTTAAATCATTTAATTATATTATTTGTTAAAAATACTTAGCTACAGTTTGCTTTTATTCACTGTCTGAAGTACATTAGTCCACTAATCACTTGAAGGGCTCAGATTTGTATGTCTAATAAACAGACAAAAGTTTTATGTATAGAACCAAAAATGAGACAGAACTCTATCTTTGTATGTATTTCTCATATGCCCGTGTGGCATTTTATTGAAAGGAATCTGAAAAAATTGTATTCTTAAATATTAAGATAAAACATTTTTTTAATTAAATTCCTTAAGTATGTTGTGATGCAGTGCGAGCAGAGGTCATTTAACTTGGAGCAATGAATAATTAAAAGGCAACTATGTATTAATTTTAAACCCTTATGGTTCACAGCAATTACTTTCTCTCTTAACAGGGTTTGCTGATTCATTACTTTTATTTATTAGTGGTGTAAGGTCACCATGGGCTATCTCCTGTGATGCATTCTGCCCAGTACATCCAGATGGAAAAGGCCAAATTGAGTTCCAAGGAGCCTTCAATAGGGTCACTGTTGCAAAATATTCTGTGCTCTCTCATTCTTGGAACAATGTCTACAGTCCTCTTACTTCCAGGTGTTAGGTGCAGCTCACCAGGAGGGCAAGGGGATGATGGGAGTTTGTGCGTTTAAGACCTCCCAGCTGAAAAAGTTGCAAACCTTCTAATAATAATCATCATTATCTATAACATTATTTTTATCCAGGCAGATAGTTCAACCTATCGCATAAACAGAACCTCTTTCAAAGATAGGACTTATCAATAGAAAGAGTATTGTAGGTATGTCTGAGAAAAAAGCCTATTGCAGGCTTTCCATTTTTTGAATGTAAAAAGCAGAGAATGCTGTCACTTCATCTAAAATTTGCTTTAAATATTGCATTTGTTCAATATTTAAACTAAAATAAAACTTAATGAATTGTGCAATTTAGGGTCATGTTTTGAAGCCAAAATGACTGGTTAGAGGGGTCTACTAAGTTAAATCCTCTAGTTCTGTTCAGCTCTGTTGAAACTGTATTTTAATAAGTGTCCAACAGGAATTAGTATTTCCAGATTAATGTAAGTTTGTTGCACATTTCATTTGGGCTTAAATGTGATTTTGGAGCTGTAACCTGAATGGTGCTGAAACACTAAAATATGGAGGCCATCTAGACTCAAAGTAGTATTGAACTATTAAAATCCTTTAAATCAAAAACTCCAACAGCCTAACACGTGGTCTCAAAAAGGATATATTGGCTGTTCTTGGAGAATGTCTTTTTGGTTTTAGTACAAAAGCATGTTAAACATTTTTTTCTGGAGTCTCTTTTAGAGGGCCAGAGGAAAAGGAAGGATGCTGATTAATAGTCTGCATAGTGAGACAGTTTATTTAAAATCAGAGAAATATACCCAGTGCGTAAGACTACAGTTAACAAAGGAATTGCAATAGAATCGTTTACTAGCTTCTCAGCAATTTCTTTTGGGTATGCTGGATACTTAAAATTATTTTTCAGAGATATGACATTACAAAAGCTTTTTTTTTTTTTTTTTCTTACAATAGCTGTTAGTAATGTATTTGAAAACTGTACCTAGGAAACTATTTATGCAAATATGTGATTTTTTCTAATCCTACAAAGGAACTTCTAGTCTCCACAGTCTCCATGATAAGCATTAATTATTTGCAGATGTACATACTTTTAGGAACTTCTACATTCTGTTCACCTTAATAGTTAAGAGCTTGGACAAATATTTAGCATTCATTTAAATTAATATGGTTTCTAATTAGGCAAATCACTGTATTTGTAGTCATCATGAATGAGTGTTTATATCAAAGATTGTTATGTAGGGACTAAAATCTCTGATATTTTATAGAATTGCATTTACAGCTGGTTTACAACATGTTTATTCAGAAAACAGTAGCAATAATGAGAATGCATAGATTAACCATTCCTTAGTTTTTGTCGGCATGCAGCCATTTTCAATTTTGTTGCACGTTCCGAGAAAGAAAAGCAGTAGTAAGCTGCAAGGAGTATTACTGAAACATGTAAACAAGGATTTTATATTCATTCTCCTGAGTTTTCTACAGGGAAGACTTTTTACTGTTATTTATATGTGTATTTAAGCATTGAACGCTGATTAGCAATTTGTCTTTTAAATTTCCTTCTTTGTGCCGATGAATTTAAAATAATTGTATGCAGAATTACTTATCAAATGCATATTTGACATGCCCAGCTTCATCCTTTTTTTTTTTCTTATTTAATAGCATGAAGATAAAATAGACTGCGGTCTTTGCTCCCAAAATTTATAATTCCACAAATTTAGGCAAAACTGTACAAAATTCAAACAATGAAGAAGTTGGATATTATTCTTAATGGTCATACAGGCTTCATCTACAGTGTCAAACCTAAATTTGAAGATTAAGAAAAAGAAAGGAGTATAATTGACGTCAGCCTAATAGTAAAGGAAAAATTGGTAGTTTTCCATTAAGTTCCAGTTTTCTTTGTGAGTTGTGAAATCAAATTTTCCTTATATTCTGTTATGCAGTCCTCATTCATTTCTTTAGTACTTAAAAGCCCTTTTTTTTTTCTAGTTGTGAGATTTTTTTCAGTGTTCAGGACAAGCTGTACCAGATTTACTTGCTGCTCTCAGAATCTGTTTTCGAACAGGTTCCAGGGTAGCGCTGGGTTAAATTGGTTAGCTGGTTAACACTGCTGCCCATAGTGACATGCATTGTACTTGCTATTTCAAGTCCATGAAACTAATTTGCTGTACTTACACAGTGTTGAGCCTGAGTTGCAGTTTGTCTTTCAGCCTGGGTAACAAGCTATGTGTGAAATCATTTCATTTTGCCAGAGTTAAGATGTGTGTCATGATTCTGTGTCTTTAGATATGACAAAACAGATTTAATCTCCTTTATTTTTAGTGAAATTATTTATTTTCCTATATTGCCAAATATGAGATGATGTATTTCACATCACTCATTTCCAGTATTTCACTGAAAGTGTGAAATTCTGTTGCCATTAATAAGGAATGCTGACTTGTTTCAATGAATATTTTAGAACAGTTATTTTTTGTTACAAAAAAATTATTTGAACTTGCTTTTCTCATAAAGATTTTTTGCTTGTTTGTTTGTTACTTTATTTTCTCTTTGTTTATGTTTCTGTTTGTTTATCATCCCCTTATCACAATTCTTTTGTGTGTGACAAGAACTGTAATTGTACTATACATCATGCTGTAAATGCATTTTACATATTTGCCTTCATGTCTCTCTCTGATCTTCCAAACAGTATCCCTATCAGACTTCATCCAAAAGGGTTCACAGGGGAATTGCCACGGCTGTGTTGAATTCTTAAAGGGGAACATGGGGAGCAGCTTGCTGTAATTTCTTTTTTTTTTTTAATCCCTTCATGGAAGATAAAGTCTTTTTTAAAAAAAAGGTTTTGAATGTGGGCTTCCCAGTTTGCTTTCCCTGAACTGCTAATTGAGAATGATGATGCTGAGCTTTCATGGCCTTGTTAGAGTCTCAAGAGCCCAACACAGTCTTAAATTTTCATTTACCTGTTTATTTCCAGCCTAACTTGGTGCTCAGTCTACTTCAAACTGTAAGACAACAATTGAGTAATGTCTGTCACTGAAAAATAGGCATTTTAAATTTCATTTAAGTACAGAGACTAAGATGGAATGTACTGCATCCAGCTCTGGGGTCCCCAGCACAGGAAGGACAGTGACCTGCTGGAGTAAGTCCAGAGGAGGGCCACTGAGATCATCAGAGGGATGGAGCACCTCTCCAGTGAGGAAAGGCTGAGGGAATTGGAATTGCTCAGCTTGGAGAAGAGAATGCTCCAGGGTGACCTCATTGCAGCCTTCCAGTACCTGAAGAGAGATGGAGAGAGACTTTTTGCAAAGGCAGGTAGTGACAGAACAAGAGGAATGACTTCAAACTGAGAGAGAGGAGCTTTAGATTAGACCTCAGGAAGAAATTCATTAATGTGAGGGTGGTGAGGCACTGGAACAGGCTGCCCAGGGAAGCTGGGGGTACCTTCTTCCTGGAAGTGTCCAAGGCCAGGTTGGATGTGGCTTTTAGCAGACAGGTCTAGTGGAAGGTGTTCCTGCTCGTGGCAGAGGGGTTGGAATTAGATGATCTTTGAGACCCAGTCCAACCTAGGCCATTCTGTGACTCTATGTTAGTGTACTCTAGAGCATAAGACTAGTTTGCTGAAGTTCCTAATGTATTCCTTAGCCAAAACTTTGTGGTGGCAGCAACGTCTTCGTGTGTGTAACTTGGCTTAGGATGGAGTTGATCTCTTAGATGCCCTAACACTGACAGGCTTCACACCAGCCTTGCCTTTTGCTACTGCTGCAGGGTGAGTGACTGAGCTGCTGAGATACTACTGTAAGAGAAAGCTGAACTAATCTGTGTGGAAGTTTGTATTTACTCAAATATTGAATTAATCGCCAGTGCTTTGTTACAGTATTTTAGCACACGCCAACATTATTTATTAATACACCTGTATATATGAAGATGCTGATGGATACATTGTAAAAACAAACAGAAAAACCTACCCACAACCCAATTGCAAGACTCAGAAGGCTTCTGTAGCTGCAGTTTCACAAAACATCTGCAGCTTGAGTATTATGCAAGTTCATTAAGAACTTTTTCTATAAAAGCATCTGGTTTTCATCTTAAGCAGAAAGAGGTGTAGGTGACAAATCCCTGTAATTAAGGTGGAAAACTGCAGGATATTGCAGATGCCAAAAGTCTATGCAGGTTCAAGCAGATATAGGCATGCTCACGGTAGGTAAGTATGTCAAGATCTGCTTAATACAAAATCTGCCAAAAAGTTCTTGAGTTAGAAATTGTTTGAAAATAGGATGAGGTTCTACACAAATACTTCTGTGTGACTTTTCTAGTGTTGTTGCCTGAACACCTACTTTTTATAATTTTTCACAATACTGTACTTAGTAGACCACTTGCCTCTCCTGCTACAGCTTTTCTTTTGCATTCTTTTGGCAATTTTTTGGCTTACACGACTTTTACAGACTTGTTTCTAATTTTGGTTCTGTTTCTTCTTGACTTGGAAGCTGTATTCTCTGTGGATTGGGGGCAGGGAAGGGGACAGGTGGCGCTGTAGAGAAGTTTTCTGTGGCAAAATACAAAAGATACGGCCACGGATTGACTGAAGCTGAAATATAAGCACCTGAGAAAAGTTTCTTATTCTGCTGTTATGCAGCTTAAACTGTAAAGGGAGATATTGTCTCTCTCACTGTGAACATTTTTTTTTAGCTCTGGGGTAATTAGGGATTTACAGGCACTTGGTAAGGAAGAAGCTTCATTTGTGTCCTTAGACATCACAGAACTAATCACAGAATGTTCTATGTTGGAAGGGACCCACAAGGATCATCAAAGCTAACTCTTAAGTGGATGGCTCATGCAGGGATCAAACCCAGAACCCTGGCATTATAAACAGCATGATCTGACCAGCTGAGCTAATCTCATGTTCCCCATATATATTGAACACTCATTTCTGGCAACAAAGGACTAATAACTGTACAGGAAATAATAAGCTAAAGTAATGTAAATAGTTTGATAGCTCGTCTAGAAGATTCCGGTACTAATTATAACAAGTGAGCAATTTCTTGTAGGATTAGAGATGCAATCATGAGATATTAGAGCTACTGGTATAGCATATTTCCCAGTTCTTTACTTAGAGGCAAGAGCAGCCTCTTTATGGTAGAGCTGATTGCTCTTTTATTCTTAATTACATATTTATTCTTGTGGCTCATCAGGTAGTTAATTTTTGCACATAAAGTGCAATATTTGTCTGTGTCAAACTTTGCAGGTTTTTTGGAATTGCTTTAGAAATAAAGAAATTATGACATTCCATTTATTTTTCCACCTAATTTTGTTCATTTCACCACTAATTTCTTTAGTTCAATGCAAAAACTAGTGTCATGACATGATTGGATTTTGGTTGCTTTAAAATCCAATTCAGCATCTATCCATAACTATTCATCTTCTAGGAAACTTTCAGCGAACGGTTAAATTTCATAGCTGCACACTGCTATGGTGAAGTACTAAAGAGCAACATATGAATTGTACCTACTCCATCTCAGACGTAGTATCACCTAAGTTCCATTCTGTTCATGCAGCTTTTTTGAGAGCTACTAACCTGTAGAGAAGCAAGTAATTTAAAAAGAAAAACAAAAAGAAATGCAATTTATAAATTCATGCGAAACTTTGAAAAACATGAAAAACTGCTGGACATCTTAAGAAATACTACGATTTTTTACTTCTGTGAACTTAAAAATTATGAATCTTTAAGTGTATGTTAATTTCCTTCCTGAAAAGCAATTTGCTTCTTTATTTAAGTGTTGAAAAAACTGCTCAACAATTGTCTGTGGTGGATTGAGGGCAGCCAGGGGATTATATATTCACTAAACGTTGGTAACTTGTTGCCTTTAGATAGGAGGAAAAACAAACCTGGTGAAACATTTGTTGTAAGGAGACAGCAAAACTCTCCACAGATGTATTTTAGGATGTGTATTAGACAATCACACAAAGAAAGAGTGAGAGAAGGTGTTTGTGACTAATTGTAGAGATGCTTTTCAGAGAAGTTTAGGGATACGAGTAAGAAGTACAAGTACATGTTACTTTCCACGTCATATTTTAGTCTTATGATTACAAAGTTAGATTCTTGGAATGACATCCTGGCATCCAGTGAGAAATGCGGAGTTTTCATTATTGGTATAATCAAGTTAGAACATTTGCCCACAAAAGGCCTTCCACAGAGGAGGTAAAAACTAGACAAAACTTACAAGTACAGCTCAAACAATGGAAATATTAGGTCAACATAGGCTGCTTTTGATAATCACAAGACTTTTTTTTGGACTAGATTCTGAAGTTCCTTTAAACAGGAACCGCAGTTTGACCTCAGCGGAACAGCAGTACTTTATGCTAGCTCTATATTTTTAAGCAATTTTATATAAGAGTTTGGTAACATTGAAGATCGGGTTAACTGTAAGATATCTTTGCGTTGCAAATTGTTTGCACCTTCAATGGGTTTTTTGGGGTTTTGGGTGTTTTTTTCTGGGTTTTAGTTGGGGTTGAATAGTATTTTTTTCCTTTTCACCTGAACTTGATAATACTGATTAATTCTCCATACTGTTAGTTGCAGAATTTCTGAGTCCAAATGCATGTTGGTAAGGGTGTAATCTTGGATTTTGGCAGAGAAATCCAACTCTATCCCCACTGGGCACCTAATATTGTTTCCAGTACCAACCCAGAAAGGGGATAAGAATAAGCTAATGTCCTCGTTCATTCAGGGTTGTCACATTGGATTCTACAGAGCTTGAAGCTTCAGGATATTGCTAGCAGGGTAGAAGTGGGCATCTCTGCAGAGCTCAAATCCAGTTAATGGCTAAGGAGCGCCTCAGGCTATAAAATTACGTATCCCCAATCTTTGTACATGTGAATCAAGTCCTGTTTTATTCCAGAACTGAAAAAAGGGACACATTTCTGCACAACTAGAGCAGTTTTTCCTTTTTTTTTTTTTTTTTAATTAATATTCTCTCTCTTACTTACACAGAAGATGCATTGTGAAACAGGGGCTGTTTTTTTTTCTCAACATGTTTTTTTTTCTTTTAACTACAACATTTTCACTGTGTTAGTCACGGGTTCTCGTGTTGCTTTTTCATCTTATTTGAATTTTACCTTCTGGGACGAAAATGCAAAAGAAAAGAACAGTACACAGAATCACAACTTGTGGTGGAAATGAATCTGGACAGATAAACTGTGTTGTTGTGTCAGAGCCATTTCACGCTGGATTTATGTTTTACAAATGGATAAGTGACAAAAAAAATTTTGATGTGTACTACACATTTGCCCAGCAGGCATGAGATAAACTCTGTAGTCATTAACTTTAAGGGCAGTTCATAACCAACTTTCCTGTTACTCTTGAGAAAATTTTTGCTCTTCAGTGCATAATTTTTCTATTTCTTTGCCTGCCAAGGAATTTCTTTGGTTTATGCTGCATGAATCCATTCTATAACTGTTATAGTTTAATAAAAGGTGATAGGATGTAGTAGGTTATTTCGATACATATATGCAGACCCTAATATTTACACGAATCCATACTAAGCTTGCAGAGGGATGCTTAAATTTCAGGCTTACTGTCGAATTTGACTGTCTTTTCCTTGTTTCTATTTACTTCTGAGAAGTTCTCTCTGCCTTAGTTTGCTTATGTAATGGAAGGTGAAAATGAGAGTTCTTTCACCTGTAAACTGTCATTCTTGCAATGAATTTTGGTACAGGTGGGGTTTGCCTACCCTTATTCTGATTCAAGTTCTTATGTTCTGTACCCTGGAGGGGATGTGTGGGATCTGACAGTTACTGCAGTTCAACTGTACATTTCAACTTCTAGAATAATATTTTAAATCCTCATTACTGGGGGGATTTGATGTCTGTCTTTTAAGGGTATGTTTTTTCTTTATTCTTTTTTTGGAGAAAAATCAAAATAGAAATTTAAATGCAACATGATGCTGGGCTTTGAACATTGAATAAATAAGTCAGTTTTTTGGCCTTTTAGAGAAAAAAAGTAAAGTTTTTCCAAAGATGCTTGAAAGCTCTCTGAATGATGCTTATTTGCATGTTTGCTGGTTTTAAGAGAAGGAAAGCATTAAATTGAATTGCTGCATATGATTTTTTATGAATTTTGTATTATCCAACTCAGCTTACTGTATGAGCAGTGAAAGCTGGAGTGCTTTTTCATTTTATGGTGGTTTTGCTTTTATTATTTACCTTTTACTACTGGGCACATAAGTGAGTGACTGGTTTGACTAAATAAAGAGTCACTGCCTTCAGCAGTGACTTTGGCTTTTTTTGCAGTTAATATAGGACTCATATGCCTAAAAACAGTCTCGGTTTGAAATCACTAGTATCAGCACCAAATTATTGAAAGCAAGAAGCAGAAATAAAAGTTTCTGTGGCACAATGGCAACATCCAGTTTAATTTCAGATGTTCTGGGGTGTCCCCTCCACAACATCACAGATCTGCCATAAGGACCCCAAGCAATGGCACAGGTTTTTTATTCATGCACCAAGGTTAGTTAGCAACATTACATCTACTGATTACTTTATGTACATCCTGCGAGGCTGTAAAGGACAGAGATTAGTTTTCAAACGTGTGCTAGTGCTACTTCCTGTCGTATCTGTTGTAGTTATGTGTGGTTTATAACTGATGTTGTTCAGCTGGGTACTGGGTTAAATGCAGTTTTCAGGAAGGGCTTTTAATTGTCGTATGAAAAACTTCCTCTACCAAGTAAAGGCACCATTGGTTTCATATCCTATAAAAAATCAGTAGAAAAAGGAGTCTTAAAGACTGGAAAAGCTCTAACAATGTAGAATCTGAAAAACAGAATTCCGGGAGGTAGAGGAAAACTTCAAGTAAAGTGCATGAGTTCTTAAATTCTTGTAACTGGAAACCAAGCAACTTCTCCTCTTCCAGCAAATGCTATTTCAGGTTTGTTTTGGAGAACTTCAGATCTTATGGAAAATACTCATAAAGGGATATAATGCAAGAGAGAATTTGTTTCTCAGAGTCTCTTTTATGTTAAAAAATTGTCAGAAAAGTGTGTATCAACCTTATGATTCTAGGTGTATAAAATCACCTATACAGAGAATGCATATTTAAATCTAGAGTGTTTGAATCGTCAGAGCTAGAAGAAACTCTGCAGAAGTTTTGGGTTCAGAAGCTGTCATGCAGAAGCTAAAGTTGAACAATTTTGTCTCCTCCTGCACTGGAAGGCAAAGTATAATATTGAAGAATTACACTTCACTTACAATGATATTACCAAGTAAACCCTGGAGGGGAAGAAAGGGAATTTCATTCTAGACTGTTTCAAGTTATATTTCTCTTGTATTCAGGTGATGAGCTAGCAAACTCGCCATTCCTATCATTACTATTGTCATCATTTTTATTACGATTATTTTATTAGGTTGACAAGTAAAAAGAAATAATGGTCAAAAAATTAGATGCTTCAGTTCTGGAGAGGACAAACTGATAGTGGAGAATGGTTTTGTTTTTCTGTGCCTTCTCTGAGGTATGCATTTCTCACTGTTCTCACTCTGGCTGTTGTGCAGGTGGTTGACCAGATTGACACACTGACTTGTGATCTGCAGCTGGAGGATGAGATGACAGACAGTTCCAAAACAGACACACTGAACAGCAGCTCCAGCAGCACAACAGCCTCCAGCTTGGAGAAGGTCAAGGTGCGGGGCAACACGCCCCTCATCAAGCCGCCTGCGCACCCCTCTGCCATCCTCACCGTGCTGCGGAAGCCAAACCCGCCCCCTCCTCCGCCTCGACTGACGCCTGTCAAATGTGATGAGCCTCCGAGGCTGCCTCCTTTGGCCAACCCCGTCAAGACTAATGGCACCCTGCTGCGGAACGGGGCCCTGCCCGTCGGGCCCGGCCGCATCCCAAACGGAGATATGTGCTGTATACCGAACAGTAATTTGGAGAAAGTCGTGATGCAGCCTCTGATGCACAGACCTGAGAAAGAGCGGTGTCCCCAGCCGGGAGCAAGGGAGCGGGTACGGTTCAGTGAAAAAGTGCAGTACCACGGCTACTGCCCCGACTGTGACGTTCGGTATAACATTAAAAACAGAGAGGTGCACTTGCACAGCGAGTCCGCCCGGGTTGCAGGAAAGCTGCCACACCAGTGCCCTCCTCTGCCACCTCCACCACCTCCGTTGCCTCCGTTTCTTCTGGAAAATGGAGGGTTGGGGATAAGTCCCAGTAATAGCTTTCCTCCTTCAAGACCTGCGACTGTGCCTCCACAAACCGCGCCAAAACCCCAGAAGACCATCTTGAGGAAGTCAACCACTACAACAGTGTGAAGTATGCCCCTTGTAATAACTCTTTGTTTTTTCCTATATATAAACATAAATAGGTAATGAGCACTTTCTACTTGAGCAATAAAAAGACCCAATGTATTACACCCTGTGTCCAGTGAAGTGGCATAAAAATCACATGGTAAGTACAAAGAGGAATACTTGTTGATCTTATTTGTACTCACCAAAAATACCATTATGGCAAAGGGTGCTGAAAAAATACTCATTCTTTAGCGCATAGGTTGTAAACATCTGTAGCAGTTTCTTACTTGTAGCGTGGTTTAAAAGACAATGAAAAGAAAGCTCAATGTGAAAATACTGTGTAGTGATTTGTGATAGATTTCAGTCTATCTGACAAAAGAGAATAACCATTTCTCCTGGCTTTTGGGACTTTTCAGATGTCTTTTGATGAAGCAAAGTGGAGTACCAGATAACAGCCTTTGACTGAATTCTATCAAATGCTTTTTTCTCCTCATGAGTGCTTGAGCAAACTCACTGTATGTGGTGTGGTGCAGTAGGAGGTAATCATTGGCCTTTCAGCAGCTTGGTCTTTGGTGGGGAAGTAAAGAAATAATTGAAATATATGTTGGCGTGGCTCTGGAAAACTGAGTTACATTTTGTTTCTCACTTGCTCAGTGCATCACCACCGATGTAAAGTACAGAGTTTTGAGATGAGCAGGGATGGTCCCATTAAGTTCCCCCCGCCTATTTCTCCGTCTGCAAAAGGGTGGTGATATTTTATCTCAATGTGCAGTGTAAGAAGACTGAAAAAAAAAGCCCAGTCCTGTGTTTTTCACAAAGCTTTTGTCTGGTGCAAATCTTCTTTTCGAAGGCAAAGAAAATGTTGCTTAAGGCCTTCAGGGACATCCACTTAATTCATGTAAAGAGCTTTGAAGTTGAAAAGCTCTGTGCAATTATGGAGCATTAACATGCAAAACAAGATATTTTACATGTTATCACATTTTGATGGTGAACCCAATTAATATTCTTACTAGTTGAAAAAAAGTCCTCAGTGCTTTTAATTATTTCATGAAAGAACATCCTTTTATTCTCACAAAGAGAATTGCAGGGACTTAGAGTCTAAAAAAACATCCAATCACTGAAGAAAATCTCATAATAAATCTGTTATTTACAAAACTTGTGCCAAATTAATCTCAATGGCCAACAGTAAATGCTATTTTGAAAAAGTATGCTTATTTCAGCTGAAATATAAAAGGTACTTTATGGCAAAACAGACAAAACCAGACAAAACAGAATTTAAATTTTTATATCTATTTACATCTAGTAGTAGGTATTAAACAGATACATATGTTTCCCTGTATGCATATTATAGTATTTAAACTGAAATAATAAGAATAATCATAACAAAAGTCCCATCAGATGACTACTATTTGCAAACCTTTGCAGTAAGCAAAGCTTTTATTTTGTGCAAATACACATTTAAGGTCTAAAGCTTCATGAAGTATTCCCTGCATAAAAAGCAAAGAAAGGAAGTCATCCTAAATTCTTAATCATGCTTTCCCCTCGTGCCTCCCATGTATTTTTCATGATGCACTTTACATTTGGTATTGTTTGACTGTACTTAATCCCACGAGACCTGTTGCCAAGGGCAGTAAGTCCAGGCGCTCGCAGCAGGAGGCAGTAACTCCTTCTGCATCTGTGCGAGATCTTTGCTGCCCAAATGAGGGTTTTGGCAGGTGGATTCTGCTCATGTGCTGGGACTCCACAGCACCTCCCTTGCTTATATGTTGAAAATTACATTTAAAATCATTGGGACAATGTGTGGGCATATCTACATTGCATAGTTGTGGGTTTTTCTTTTAAAAAGAAAATTCCTGCTGTCCTTACTTTATCACTACTATAGAGATCATATACCGGTTATAAGTTAGTTCACTATTTTTTTTCATTCTTGAACGAGCTTCTGTGTACGAGAAATAAGATAATGCAAATCAAATATTGCACATAAAATATTAAAGAAAATAACACTGAGTCATTTTGGGGCATTATGGTCTGGTGCATATGTGTTACCTCACTTGGTTTAATTTTTCTGGTATGATCTCACCTCTGATAGCAGAGCACAGCATTTCTCCTCTGGGTTTGTCAGAGTCTCATGAACATGTTAGCACCTCCAAACTGGATGCTGTACTCAGTGGATGTGCATTGATTCACATGTAAATTTGAATTTTGTTGCAGTTCTCAGCTCTGGAAAGCTTAAGCAGCATCCAAGTTTCAGCAGTTAGTGCTCAGTTTTGGTACCCAATGTCTTGCATCTTGTACTTTGTCTTCTCCTTCAGAAATGTTTTCTTGTCTCTTGTCCCACGCCTCCTGAGTATCTTCATGTGATATGGCTGTGCTGTGAAAAGATGCATCTTTTCAAAATCAGTGCTGTCTTTGGCCAGAATTGCAGTTTCAAAATGTGATGGAAAAACATTGTTTTTCTGCAAAGTTTGATGACCCGTGCTTTCTTTAATACAACATGTTCCGGGGTCTGTGTTAAATCGTAGTACAAACATTGAATCAATTATGTTCTCATAAGACCATCTCTGGCCTGTGTCCTATTGTAAGGTATTTTTATCAGTGTAATAATTTCACATTAATAACATGTCAGAATAAAATTAAGGTTAAAACTGGTAAACTTGCAAAACATGGGAAACAATTAACTTTAAATTTTACAGCCCTGTCTGGAAACTGCTACTAGAAATGGCATAACAACAAATGCAATGCTGAATTCAGCCAGCAGTATTTTTTACATTTATATTAGGAATTTGTGAACTCTGTGAAGCATTTTTGAACACGTACAAAACAGTATGCTTAACACCTTACTGAGGAAAAAAACCCAATAAACTAACCAGAACTGGATGGGAGTTATCTGCCTTTGTAATGTAAATGTAATATTCTCTGAGACTACATTTAGTGTTTTGCAAAGATGTTAACATCTGAAGAAAATGGAAGTCCAGTAACAGTACTCAGAGCTTTAATTCAGTGTTTGCCATCACTTCAGTCTGTGGTCCGGCTTTGATTCCCGTAAGGTATTTTAACATCTGAACTGTTCAGATCTAGACTTCTCAAATGCAAATAGGAGAAGGTGTTTTCTATCAATTTAATGAAGGGGACAAGCTTAAGAAAATTAAAATAAACAGTGAAATTACTTAATTTGTAAGAATGGCATTTATTAAAAAAGCTAACACATGAATGCATTGTAAGAAAGGAAAACTAGGAGAGTAAAATCCAATAACAATCCTTTTGAAAGACATAAGGTAGGAATCTTCAAAAAGATCATGGGTTTTTCTACCATGTAGTAGAAGTCACAGTTCTTCCTTCTCTCTCGTCTTCTGGAGTTGTTACACCTTTCCTCACATCATCTATTTTTCTTAAAAACAAGAAAAAATTCCAAATTTTCATCAATGTCTGTAATATTAAATGAGTATTTTATTTGAAATGTGACATGAAATAAGTGAAGTACACTACAGCTCTTGTAGCTCTTAGCTTTCTTCAGATAACTTGTTTATTGGTTTTGAATCAGAGAGCAGTTTGGATTTTTTAACTACCAGGGAGATTTGTGTATGTACATTTGCTCAGATCTCTTGCTTTCCATGTTGTATTCATGGCATTCCTTTCAGTGATGCCACGAACAGTAATTTTACATGTGGATATCAAATCATACTATGGTTGCTGTGTCACTTGTCTCATGTAGTCTTAAAGTAGGCATGAATATTGGGCACATATTTTTGCAGAGGCAGCACTTCTCATACCCTTCTTGTATATATGCTGCGAGCCATGCTTTTTCAGAGGCATGGCTCTGAAAAACAAAATACCTTTCCACTGCTCAAACTGGTAATAATATTGAAAGCATAATGCTCACAGGTGCAGAAGGGTCTTGTAAATGAGGTATGCACAAAGGCACATGGTGGAATAAATGTCTGTGGTAAACCTTGCTAAGCACAGTCTCTAGAATACTCAGTCTGAAAAAATACCTGGCACCTGTTATATAAACACACTGTATTTTGTAGGGAAATTTGTGATATATCTCATGCAATATTTACATGCTGCAGCCTAGTATTTCTGTATCTGTATAAGCACAGACCACAACTGAAGCAGCAGCAGTGCTGGTGTTGCTGGCTTAGTATCCTGCAGAGCAGTGCATGCAAACTGCAATACAGCCCCATCTTTGGTACCAGTTACATGTTGATGGTTTTTAGTTGGGTAAAAGTAGCAGGGATTTTATCTCAGTTGCCTGTTTTATGGTGGTGAATAGTCCAACTGAGCAAATTTCTCCATCAGTTATAATTTTGTGAAGGTATCTGTAGTAATCCATCTTGGGATAGCTCTGGGGAGCATGAGCAAGCTAACTTTCGTTTCTGATCTTGAATGATTTGACACGTCTCTAACTCATACTGGTCGAAAAGCTCTCTTGTTAGCTGAGACTGGAGCTGCTGGGATAAATGGACCTGCCTATGCGTCCTGCTGCAGGAGAGAGGTCTGTGCTTGTATCAACCTCTGCAAGTCTGCTTCTGTTCTCTGTACTCTCACATTTTTTTATGTATGTCAATGTTTTCGTTACTCCATGATGGGAGAGTTTTGTTAAGAAATCACGCCTGCACTGTGTTCATCAGCTGGGCTGCATTGTTTCAGTGGTGAAGCAGGTGTTACCATGGCTGTATTTAGGTTGCCCAGTCTTTTGTAATGCTAAATCTTTAGAAATTTTGAAGGAAGAGTTTTCTTATTTTGAGGTAATCATTCTCCTGTCAAGTTATAAAAATAAGATGAGAATTTCTCGTGGAGGTATGATGAAGATGAACTAGAACTTTTCATACGTTGAGGGACTGGGTTTGTTATTGCAGGACTATGTATCTTTTGTCACATGAAAATGGTGTTTATAGATAGGTGAGAAAAAAGTAGAATAAAAAATGCACCTGATAGCCAGCCAACAGCAGTGCTTCGAGGAATGAGTAAAACCGCAATTGTTCTGCTGCCTTGCTTGGGAAAGATAAAGAGCAAAGGTCCAGGTATTGCTGCATCTTCTCCTCAGGTGAAGAGGTTTTTTCTTTAATTCCTGAAATACTGGATGTGTATACTAGGATTCTTTAAGGAACTTAGCACAATCTACCTCATTGTTGTTTGTAAATTATATTCATGAAAAGAAATTACATTTTTGTAAGAGTTTTCTGATATCAAATCTGCCCCTGGATGTTGTTCGTCTTTTGATCTTTTGACTAACTTCTTATGCAATCTTGCAGGCAATAATGGGGAAAAATTACATAAGGAGGGAAAATAATAGGCAAATTATGAAAATAACTTCAAACACATGTGTTTAAGTGTATTCCTCAGTGGTGCTTACATGATGATAACATCAATCTGAGAGTTTGTTTTCCTTTACGTAGGGTTCTTAGCATTACTTCAATCTCAAGTCATATTAAGAGGCAAGAAAAAAGCCAGTCAGAGACAGAAATTCTCCTAGAAGCATTTATTTCCTTTCCAGTTCAACATTAATTTTCCTAAGTAAAAGTTACTAATATGTGTCAGTCTCCTTCTTGGATAAATTAGCATGTGGAAACCAGAACATTATGATAGTATTTCTTTGTATAATGCCTACAGAATATTTTGTTTTTCCTTTTTTGCAAATACAGTGATGATTGTGTACTGGAGCTAAAAATTGCATTGTCTATGTCCTTGAACACCTTCAAATTGAGTTTAAAGCTCTCTCAGCAAGTCCTGGTAACTCCTGAGCTAAGATCCTTTTTCCCTGTTTGTTGCCAGTAGGCTTGGTGTTGTAAAAACAGACCTGTGATCAAAAACCCCAAAATTCTGCTGGTCACACCAGTCTCTAAGCCAGGTGTTATTCTGCATGATTTTCCTGTTTCTAACCCCATTATTCCCTGCAACTGACAGGACAAAGTGCAGCTTGTACTGCAGATCTCTTGTCCAGTTGTCCCAAGGCCCTGAGGTCCTTCTTGTCTCTCTGCAGCCTTCTTGATGGGACTTCATTGCTGCCTACCTGAAAAGCCAACAGAGGGTGATAATCGGTGGGCCATACCAGGCTGGGATGTTTCTTGGTGCTGTCTCTTATGTGGGCCTCAGGGAGGCAACACCTCCCTGTGGGTTGGGTCTGGTCGGCGTATTGGGCCCTCCGTTCCTCTCAAAAGGGAGTTACCAGTGACTACTACCCTTCTTTTTTATTTAATTGAGTGTGGGGGTAGGCTGCCCTGCCATAGGCAGCCCCTCCATCCCAGAAGAATCTTCATCCCCCTTCTCATTTCCTCAGATTCCAGGGCCTCATACCAGTTGTATAAGGACACCTGTGAAGGTGAGGCATGTTGGCAGGGGATTCAGTACCAGTTATGGGTCAGGAGAAGAATGAAGTCAGCACCTTGAATTTTAGGAAAGCAAAATTTCGGCTCTTTGAGAAGTTAGTCAATGGGCACGCCTAGGAAACTGGGACAAGGGAGCAGAACAGGACTGGCAGATGTATCCATGGAGCATGGGAGCTCTCATTCCCCACATTTAAGAAATCGGGAAAACAGAGCAAGAGGTGGGTGTGAATGAATCAAAACCTGCTGGTTAAACAAAAGAGAAAGAAGGAAATGTGCAGATAATGGAAGCAGGGGCAGGTATCCTGGGAAGATTTTAGGGAGATGTTACCTGGTTGTGTAGGGACGAGGCCAGGAAGACCAAGGCACAGGGGGAACTGAACTTGGCGAAGGATGCAAAGAATAATAAGAAGGGCTTCAGCAGGTTTATCGGACAGAAAAGGAAGGCCAAAGAAAGTGTACAGCCCCTGACGAACACAGACTGGCAAACTGGTAACAGCAGACAAGGAGAAGGCTCTGATACTGAACTTCTTCACTTCAATCAATGGCTGCCTCTCTTCCCACACCTCTCAAGTGGATGGACAGCAGGATGGAGACTGGGGAAGCAAAGTCCCTCCCACTGTAAATGAGGGTCAGGTCCATGACCACCTGAGGAACCTGAATGTACCTAACTATGGGACCCTATGAGATGCATTCCAGAGTCCTGAGGGAATTGTCTCATGTAGTTGTCAAGCCATTCTCCATGACAGTCAAAAAGTCATGGCAGTCAGGGGAAGTCCCAGGTGACAGGAAAAAGGGAAACACTGAACCAACCCGTCTTGAAAAAGGGTGGAAAGGAGAGGCCTGGGAGCTACCAACCTGTCAGTCTCACCTCTGTGCCTGGGAAGGTCATGGGACAGATCCTCCTAGAAACTGTGCTAAGGCACATGGAGGACAGGGAGGTGACTCGAGATGGCCAGCATAGCTGACCAACCTAGTAATCTTCTCCAAGGCAGAGACTACATCAGTGGGCAGGGGAAGGGCTACAGGCCTACAGGCATTATCTATCTGTATCAAATGCTGTAGGGCATTTGACACAGTTCTCTCCAACAACCTTCTTTCTAAATTGGAGAAATACAGATAGACAGTTCAGTGGAGTAGGAATTATTTGGATGGTCACATCCAAATAAGAGGGAAGTGATCAATGGCTTGATGTACCGATGAAGAACAGTGGCTAGTGATGCCCTCAGGGGTCTGTACAGGGATCAGTGTCACTTAATATCTTCATTAATGACGTATATTAAGGGGTCGAGTGCACCCTTAGCATGTTTGCAGATGACGCCAAGCTGAGTGGTGCAGTGACACTCCTGAAGGACAGGATGCCATCCAGAGGGGTGCACAAGTTTTAGAAGTGGTTGCATGGGAAACTCGTGAGGTTCAATAAAGCCAAGTGCAAGATGCTGCACCTGGGTCAGGTGAACCCCCAGTGTCCATACAGATTGGGGGATGAACAGATCAAGTGCTGCCCTGCTGAGGACTTAATAGGTACTGGGGGATAAGAGGTTGAACATGAGCTGGTGATGTGTGTACACAGCCCAGAAAGCCAAGTGTACCCTGAGCACATCAAAAGTGTGACCTGCAGGTTAAGGAAGGTGATTCTCCTCCTCTGCTCTGCTCCGGTGAGACCCCATCTGGAGTACTGCATCTGCCTCTGGAATCCTCAGTACAAAAAAGACATGGACCTATTGGAGCAGGTCCAGAGAAGGGCCTCAAAATTGAGCAGAGGGATGGAACACCTCCCCTATGAGGTAAGGCTGATGGAGTCTGAGTTGTTTAGCCTGGAGAAGAGAAGGCTTCAGGGAGACCTTACTGTGGCCTTTCAATGTTTAAAGGGGCCCTATAGGAAAGATAGAGACAGACTCTATAGTAGGATCTGTAGTGATAGGACAGGGAGTAATGATTTTAAACTAAAGGAGTGTAGATTCAGACAAGGTATAAGGAAGAAATTAGTTATGTAGAGGGTGATGAAGCACTGGAACAAGTTTACTGGAGAGATTATAGATTCTCCATCCCTAGAAGGGCTCAAGGTCTGTTTGGATGGGGCTCTGAGAAGTTCATGGAGGACTGTGTGTCATGGGAGGGACCCTGTACTGGAACAGGGTAAGAGCATGAGGAAGGAGCAGCAGAGTCATGGGGAACTGACCCCAACCTCCATTCACTCTTCTGCTGCACCACTGACAGGGAGGAGGCAGAGAAATCAAGAGTGAAGTTGAACCCAGGAAGAAGGGAGGGGTGGAAGAAGGTTGACTTAAGGTTTAGTTTTTATTTGTTATTTTCCTACTCTTATTTGACTAAGACTAATATTTCTTATTTGAAATAAATTAATTTCTTCAAATCCAGTCTGTTTTGCCTGTGATGGTAATTGGTGAGGGGTCTCTTTTCCTAATTCAACTCATGAGCCTTTTATATTATCTCTACCTTATATTATCTCTACCTTGTCCAGCGGAGGAGAGGGAGTGATAGAGCATCTTTAATGGGCTTTCATCCAGCCAGGGTCAGCCCCACACAAGCAGTGTCAAAGAGTGCCAAGATCTAGTGAGCTGTTACTGGAAGATATCTTTTCCTTATAATTGATCTTCAGAAAAAGATAGTGCAAATTACAAATTTAGAAGAAGTAAAAGTAAGGTAATTTCATACTGATAGTTAAAATTTTCTGGATATTATTTGCTTTAACATAACTAATTAAATGTTTAGAGGGATGCTTATTCATTAATTCAGTGGAAATAATGTTTCTGACAGCAGAGGACCCATTAATATAGTAAAAAACCAAAGGTATTATTGTATGAATTAATAATCAGACTAGAAATAAGATTAAAATTCTTCACAGTGAGAAGAACTTATTTTGGAAAAGTAGTCAGTAATCCAATATGAAGTCTTTGAATTAATACTGGATTTCTCTATAAAGGAGACACACTAAGTCTAAGAAAAATACTACAGTCATAAGCAGGAAGGCAAAGTAATTTACTCTAATGCTCACTGTTAGCCATTAAAAGAACTGATACACCTTTCATTAAAAGACAGACAAAAATACACTTTTCTGATGTAGCCAGCAGGTGCAGTTTTGTACTTGACAGAGAAGAGAGATGAAAAGAATCAGTTAAGCATGCCAGAAGCAACGAAAAAATTAAAATGTCAAACTTTATTTTTTATAGACAGGCACAAATCAGTACAAACTGTTCAGGGTGTTAATGAATTGCTTCTACTTACATTGGTGACTTGAAATGAATGTGCTGGATGGCTTTTATGAATATATATGGAAGTGCTTCTCTACCATCTAGAATTACGATTTCAGAACAAACCATCTTTCTGTATCTGTGTGGAAAATCTACAGCAGAACAGCACACTCTAGATCAACTGTAATGACAAATCCTTTGGCAGCCAGAGTGCTTGTCAGCTATGCAGGTATCGGTCTCAGGATCAGTCAGTAGGTGCAGCCATAGACAAACACTCTTAAAATTCCAGTGCTGATGTGACTTTATTTAACCCTGCACTGGTTCTGGGAATAACATCCTAACCCACCTTTGTGGATCATTCCTGTGTCATCTCTGCAATTAGTCAACTACAAACATTTTTGCAGTGCAGCACTGAACCAGTCGAGTGGCCCAGGCTGCCTGAAAAAATGTTTGTCCCCAAAATTGGTCAGTCAGTCAGAGTGTGAAAGAGGAGAGTGGAAAAAGAATCAATCATGTCACAGAGATGTGGGTTTTTCCCTTGACCTGACTTGTGTCTACAAAGTGTGAAAAGAATGCAGGAGAAATGTTTTCATGTATGCACACCTGGATACGTATCAAACAGATTGTTGGGCTTCACCAAAATAACTAAGGACAAAATGTAATCAAAATAAGATTTTGAGTTGTGTTATGATGTGATTTAATTTATCCTTCTAGTAAAATAGATCTTTTCATAAGAATTATGGAAATCTAGCATCCTATGTCTGAAACAATTATAATATATTTCTGCAGCAAGTTATCATAATACCAGTAAAGTAAGAAATACATAAAGAAGAGCTTCTGATGGATGTTTATTTTCTAAAGCATAATCCTTGCAGATATGAATGAAACACAAATGAATTTTTAATGACAGGAAAAACACCACTCTCATTTGCATTAGTAAGATAGTAATCAAGCTTTTTTTCTGCCGAGGACTTGTTGAGGGATTTTTTTATTTTTGTCCTGGCAAGTGTGACATGGAAATTGTGTATTCTAATTTTTCTTTTCTCTTTTTAGTCTTCCATTCTGTGTTCCTTCAAAAAAAAAAAAAA
>VZTI01000214.1:612197-647832 GCA_013397865.1 Struthidea cinerea
AAAAAAAAAAACAAACCCAAACCTGAGTTTTGCCTCTGCCTCAGTTGGAAACTTTCAGAACAGATAAAGTTACATTACTCTTAGTCACCTCTGAGTCCATTTTTCTCAATAGCAACGCAGCATTTCTCAAAAGTGCTTCACACTTAGAATTGCTTTGCAAATATCACCACTATGTAGCACTGTCAGGCATTGTTGTCTTGAATATCACCTGTGATAAAGCAACCCATGATGCAGTTTGTTCTTTTGAGAGATGAAAATTATTGCAATTTCTGAAATAACAGCAGATCTTGTAGAATAGTTTTTCATGAAAGTATTCATTTACTTTGCACTCTCATTTGCCTTGCAGAGAGAGAAAATCACGACTGCATAAAATAATCCCGTAGCTAGCTCATAAAATGTTCAGACTAGATGAAAGGTTGGGAATGGTGGTGATTAAATTACTATGGACAGCAGCTCAGGCACTTTACATGTAGAGATGAATGCAAATAGGTGGAAATTATGTGGAATCAGAGCACTCAATTGCTTCCCAAGTCTCTTACTGCAGTAACTTGATTGACATCAAACCTAATCTAGATTGCTTCCCTAATCTAGATTCTCTCTTCAGGCATTCAGTTACCTGGAAAATTTATCCAGAGAGGCACCTGAGGAAAACATTATCCAGCCTTTTCTGTTGCTGCTGTGTAGCTGGCTAGCTATATAGTTATTGATTTATAATAGCTATAGTAGTAGTTATAGCTAGTTACTAGTTAGCTAGCTAGTTACTTATTAGGCATCAGTGCATCCTGGGAAATACTACTTGCTTTCTTATATTGCTATATAACAAAAAGGCATTTGCAAGAAATACCAGTCTTACTTGTGTCTTGCTAATACTCAGGAAATTACCAGTTGAAGCAGTCAAGAAGAATACAAACTGTGGAGTCGATGACATGGATGACTTGGACTTGACTCCATGATGAGACTACTGTTTTTTGCTCTTTAGTTTCATGAGGTAAATTGCAGTGACTGTGTTAGGACATTGTATGTGTCTGTATGACAGCTGCTATAAGTGCTCTGTCTGTCCTTTCATTTTAGATTTTGGGCACTGTGTAGGTACTCCAGGTACAGCAGGTAATGAGGGCAGATTGTGCCTCCTGGGAGCAGATCAAAGGGTGCTGCTGAGCAAGATGTTCGGGCATGTGGAATGAAAATTTTTGAACAGAGAGAGAATATTTAGCATTGTTCCACTGGCAGACTTCGACAAACAGACACTTACTTAAAAAAAAAAAAAAGCTAAGAAAAGATTTTTTGAGGATTGTTGACTTGTAGGAAGCCACCAAATAATGCTGAGTGTAGAGGAGGCCTTGAGGTACATTCTGACCAAGGGAAGACCTGTTCAAAATAATTTTCATTTTGATCCAGAAGACCCAAATTGCCTTTTTCAAATGTTACCATAGTCTAGGGGCTCTAATGAAACCTGACATTAAAAATTTAAAGCCTTTTTTGGGTCTGACGCATATTCTGCTTAAGAAGTATGCTAGCAAATCCACCTGAAAACTGCATCCCATTCCAGGTCCTGAGAAAGCAATTTTGCTTATAACTTCTCTGCTTAGTGCCCTAGGGTAGCTGTCAAAATCCTTTTGGACAGCACAGTGTTAGGATAGAAATGAGGAGGGAACAAGTCTGTTTTGGCGTAAAATTTTTGTTTGTTTATAATCCTTTTTCATCAGAATCCTCCCATTGACTATAGTGAGTAATTAACTGCAGTCATGCTGTCTCTTTCTCAATGCCTTGTGAATTATTCTCTGCAAAAGTTGCATAGTTTCAGCAAAAGCAATGGGGGAAAATCTCATCCTCAGGGATCATGGATTTCTTCTAAATAGAAGACAGGTTAAAATCCAATCATAGGAGGGAAAAAAACATTGCTTTTCTCACTACTAGAAGGATATCGTAACATTTAAAATCTACTTTCATCTCTCAACTCTCTCCCTTTCCTCTCTCTTCTATGTGCCTTCTCTAGATGGATTACAGAAGAAAAAAAAAGGGCAAGCACTTCAAGTGGATTTGATCTGGTCAGTTTTTACTATGAAAATCTATGTTCACAGAGAAATTATGAACAAGAATGCTTGTTTCTGAATCCCCGCCAACTGTGAATGTCAGCAAGGCAAAGTGACTCAGCAGTGCAAATGTCTTTTTCCTATCTACAAAACCCAAAACACATTAGGTTGTAAACTGCAGCTTTTATTGAGTGAAGGCGTCTCTAGTTTTCAGTAGTCACTAAAATATAAGTTACAATTTTGTTCTTGTGTTTTTTTTTTCTGGGCGGCTGTGTTATCAGGTTTACTTGTGGCATGTTACATAGGACTAGGTGAACTCGAAATGAGCCTTCTGAGGTAAATTAGTGGGTTTGCACCACATCACTACCTGAAATCCTAAGAACTTTTGGCGAACTTCAGATATATTTAGGAACAAAACCAAAATGAATTATTTCCTTTTTTGTTTTGCCATATTTCACTTTGACAGGGCAATGTTTCTTGCTGTTCAGTTTTACTGGAAGTGATTGCTTTTCTTGAATATTTGGAATAGTCTAGTTGAAATTGCTTTTCATGGAATATACAGAATAAAGATCATACTTTCAGTTGGCTGATGATACCTACCTATAAAAGCAAAGTAAAAATCATGATAAATATGATGTTTTCTTTCCGTATATTACCTTGTGTCTTAGGAATTCTACTTTAGTATATGTAACAGTGTTTCTTTAGAAATACTGACCCATGAGAGCTCTTGTTCTTATTCTCTGAAAATTGTTTTGATTGGTTTACACCTTTATTTTTATATGTACAATCAGATTAAATTCTGTCCTAGAGACTTATGATGCAAATCAAGATACAGTTTGGCCCAAGCAGGCTTTTTTTCCATCTTCCGTTATATTTTAGTTTCCCAACAGTTAACCATTTCCCCCACTCCACAAAATGCAGCTTTGTTGTGTGCTTTTGAATGTGCAAGCTTTTCACTTTGCTGTGGAGGGCATTCTGTTTGTTCCTTGATAGTGATATTACAGGCTACAATTCTAATGGCATGCATATTAATGTAATAGTTCTAGTGCGGCCACCTCATTGTTTGTTTTTTATTCTTTGCTGTCCTGGCTCAGTGGAACTGAATGCTGAGATCTGGGGAAGATGGTGCTCAGAGGAGCATCACTTCCTTCAGCTGTTGTGTCATCCAAATGAGGGTGTATAATCTTTACTAATTCAGTCTGCTCCCAGAAGGTCCTCCAAGCAGATGGGATAAATGGGTACTGCTGGGGCTGGTTTTGCAGCTCATATCTCTGGTGAGTGCTCTTAAAGTCTAAAGGGTATCTGAGATTTCTCTTCACAGGCTGTGTTGGCAAGTTCAACAGAGAATCTTACTGTGAAATACTTTGTATTAGAAATCACCATGAAAATACTGTGCAACATCTTCATGGCTGTGGCATTCAATTCTGTGGGGCCCAGAAACCTCTCAGACTGTACTCACATCCTGAACAAGAAGCTTATCTTGTAGTTTCCTTCAGAATAAGTTGTAGAATGTATTTTTTGCCTTTATGAGATATGGGGGATTGTTGGAAAAACGGTGAATGGCTGTTCACACATAAATGATTTAACGTTTTTCCCATTGCAGGATCACCAGCAGGGATGGGAATAGCACACAGGTTTTCCTTCCCTTGGAACCAGATGGGTCACGTAGGAAACAGTATTACCAGTGGTTTGGGGTGTTAATGATGATGAATTTAAGAGCAAGTCTGGTCACAGGAGAAAATTAGTTCTAGGAAAGAAATGAACTTCAGATAGTCCACATTTCTGAGTTCTTATGGAAAAGTCTGTTAGAGGAAAAACTTCTAGAATTTCAATTACTGAGAAAATAGTTTAAAATGAAGTATTCATTTTCAGCTGAGAGCTAGTTAAAAGTGACATGTTATCTGCTGCCAGTGTGTCTCTAATGAAGACAGAAAGGTGTGGTTTGTAGCCCACAACACCTTTCAGAGTCATGGTCTATTATGTCACCAGCTGTATAAAATGCAGGCATTTGAGATAAGTACAAACCAATTTCAGCACTGTGGTTATGATCAAAATTGGATAATAATGCTTAAATAAATAAATAAATAAAATAATCTGTTAAGAACATTCCTGTTATGAAAATGTGAATGATTGAGGTCAAACATGAAGAAAAACTTTTTTTTTTTTCCAGTCTCTGTACTGATGGTCACAAATGATAATATTTAAAGATGACTACAAACATGTTAGTATGCTCATGTATTCTTTCTGATAGTACAAATCTTGTGTGATCTACAAATTCTTATCTTCAGACATGTTGGTTGCACTTCAGCTTGTTGAAATTTATATTTTACAGGAATCTCATCAGTAAAAAGCATGGTGTCTAGACAGAAATATGGTTACCAGAAAGTTTAAGGTGACTAATGGCTTTTTTTGGCACTCAGTCCAGGTAGATGACTTAAGGAAACATAATAATTTTACTAATTGCTTTGAAGAGTCTTACGTTATCTTCATATGCCGTTAAAATATATCAGTGTAATGGTTAGCTGTGCATTCAACAGGTTTTATTGGAATTAAGTAGGGGATGAAGAAAATATACCTCTTAATAGTACTCTGAAATGTTACTATTAATCTCTGTAGGCTAGATGAAGCTATAGAAAGTAAGTTTAAAACATTGAAATTTTAAGTAGTGTGAGCATTTCTTAACTAAACCCTCGGTTAGATATGAGAGCACTCTTTTCAATCCTTTGAAGCTATTTGCATTTAGATATCCTATAAATAAATTATTAAATACATTATTTAGAAAGTTCTGGCCCACTATGTGATTTCCGTGGTGGGTATGAAATGGGATAGCTTTATGAGTTTGAAATACACCCTAAAGTAGTTAATGATGTAGAGACACTAAAATCTCATCTTAGTTTTTATGTTCAACCTAGGATTTCTTGCTAAAACCTTCTTAAAATTAATGAATAACTCTCCTGTGCATTAGGATTTGAGTAACACTGTTTTATGTATTTTCTGTAATAATTAATGCTGTGGCATCTGACACCAGGGCTAAATTGCATTGTTACCGCTAATTAACCTTGCATTTTAGAAAAGAAACAGGGAAAAAAACCCAACGAGACTTGGAAATACTATTTCAATGTATTTTTATAGGTGTGTTTGTTTTAAGTATGAAATACACGTATAAATTCCATATTCTATAGGTATGTTACTTGGACATAGCAATATCTCTTTTTCTTTTCATTATTTAAATTGTAGCAGGGCATGTAATTTTTCAAAGAGGAAAACACACTATTTTTAACTATTTTAACTAATTTTCTTCCACAAATCTATTTTTGCTTTGAGACAGAACTGAGCCATGAAAAACGCTGTAAATTCATTGTATTGTAATGCTTGTGCCGTAGACAACCATAGTGTTTTCAGCATAGTGTTTTCTAATAGATCTTACATGCTTAAATAAAACATGTTTCCCAGTGAAAATCAGCTGCTGAGCCCACATATGAACAGCATTGGCTGAGGAATTCCTCAGGAGCTGCAGGAAGAAGCTAGGTGACAGTGTCAATGACTTTTCCAAAGATCCATGAGAATTCGTAACAAAGAGGAAACTGTGACAGAAAACAAGGTGAATTTTGGGCTGTGTAACTGGTGAATGTTTTGATTTTGTAAGTCATTAGTGATGTAAACTTGTAGGAAGAAGGTGCATGCATGTGGTAGGCAGGGAGCGTGCTCTCCTCATTGGAGCTTTGTCAGAACAATCAATGGGCACTGAAGAGTGCAAGAGCAAAGGGCTGGGCAGCCATGCGGAAAGCACAATTTGTATGGTTGACAAATTGAAGAGAGGACCACTAGGCTTGGATATCTAGCAAAATAAAAAGAAAAATTTCCATTTGTTGGGAGAACTTTGGTATATTTTTAGCATTACCTAAATTTACATAAGTTTGCATAACTGGAACAGTCCATTCTGAGGTTATCATCTCCTTCATGTGTGACAAGTTCATATGTATTATATGTCAATGAAGAGAAAAATACCTAAGTTTAGACTAAGAATTAGAATGTTAGGATCGTAAATGCCTATGGAAGTATTAAAGTCCAGAGAGATTAGACAGATAGGCCCATTTGTACATGAATGTTTTATAACAGTGTCACCCTTTAGGAAAAGGTCAGAAATATTGGAGTGTCTTCTAGCCACCCAAAGCAGTCATGTAATAGTAGCAGAAAGGGTCAATGTGTTGAGAACGTTTCAACACTATGAGTGTACTTTTCCACAGAGAGGACATTTGCATTTTTTCAAGAAGCAAATTCCACCTGCATTAGACAATGCCTTGATAGTAGCATTCCAGTAAATACCAGAAGAAATAAAATGACTGCTGATAAAACCACTGCTCGTTGTCAAGTCTGTGAATTTTTCAGATGGTGATTTTCCCAAGTAAAAGCACGTACCATACTGAATTGATGCACCTTGGCTGTGAGCCTGCCTGCCCTCACAGGAGTGCAGACTTGCCAGGCAGGTGGCATACAAGAGGATGCTGGGGCAGGAACACCATGCCCAGCCAGCTGTTGTGTCTGCACCCCGTGGTGGTGGTGGTGGTGGTGGTGTTGACACAGTCTGGGGAGTCTGCAAAGAGGCAGTACAAGTCATCCCTATCTCTGCCGTCGGGCTACGTCTGCAGCTCTTGTAGATTAGTTTCTTGCTGTTGCAGATCTCTCACCTGTGGTCCAGGCTGTACTGTCAGCCCAGGTGTAGGGCTCTGTCACTTTCAGGGAGCCGGGGGTGAGCAACCTGGTGTGCTGTGGCCTTCCTAGAGGAAGCGTCCCGCCAGGGAAAGGCTTTTCTAGGGGCTTTAGCAACTTCCCTGAGCGACAGGTGATTTCAGCAAGTGCAGCGATTTCTCAGCTACAAGTGATTCCAGCTCTTGTGATTCAGCTCTTTGTGAAATCACCCCGGCAGAACTCGGGGATAGAGAGACAGGAGCCTCACATGGCAGCTCCACAGAGGTAGCTTTATTGCCCAGCAGCCTCTGTGAAGGGGAGGCCAGGGACAAGAACTCCCTGTTCAGGGGCAGAAACAGGGGTCGTTTTATAGGAAAGGCAGGGGCTGGGGTAGGAACCAGTGAGCCAGCTGGGTACAAGGTGTTACCATATGCAAGCAAGGCATGCTGGGGGTGGTTCACTTGGTCACCATAACCTATAGGCAGATTGCTTATCTCTGGTGCAAGTCCTTTTGGCCTCAGGCATCTCTCCTCCAAGGGAGTGCCAAGGGCTCACAGCCTTCCACAGGGCTCATATAGGTGGGGAGGTGTCCTCCTATACTGAGGCATCACCACAGTGAAGAGAGTGGAACAACCCAAAGAGAGGTGCAATGTCCTTTCAGGTAGTTGCTGTATTATGGGCTGGTTTGAAAGGTGGAAATCAATCTGCACTACATCACATGAAGCATAAATGATTCAGCACAATATAGTTAATACAAATTTTACTTTCATATCTTCCATCAAAACCCATCAATTTATCACTGGTAAGGTACGACAGAAGGAATGAAATTAAAAAATCAATTGTAAAAGCATTAAATCAAGTAAATTACTTCAGATGATTTTTTAAATTAGTTTTTAAGTACCCATGCATTTTTGTAAGTATTGAAAGGTACCCAATATTTTTTATGAATAAGTGTAATTTCTGAATATAAGCCAAATTTTAAATTCACTAAGGATATGTCACCTTAGGGGACTTTTAAACATAGTTTTTGTAATTGCTGGAAAATTATATAAGAAATTTAAATTTTATTAACCATCATTAGCGTGCAGATTGTTATAGGAATCAACAATAGGAATTACATTTTACTGAATACAGAAAACATAAATAACCTCCTTGGATTTTCCTTCTAATTCCATCTCAGTTAACAGGCCCTTATTTCAAAATCCTATTAAACAAAGGAAGTATATCTGTTTAATCTTGTAGTTTTCTGAGAGAACTTTCTGGTACTGTCTTGATCAACATCAAGAGCATATTGATCCTTCTGCAAAAGCCTTTATGGTTTTTTTTTTTCTGATTGCCTATTTTTTAAAGGGAAAAATAATTTTCTGAGATACTATCATCCAACTTAGTTTTTATACTGCTCCTATTGGACTGCTGCAATAAAAATAAAATTATTACTAATTGCTTCTATACATATATTTGTAGAAGAATTACTATCTGAACAGCAGAAGACTTGTATTTCAATTAAAACTTCTAAAGCACAATATTCATTTTAGCTACTTCTGATGCATCCTTATCAGTTAGTAGAGTGCTCAGCTAACTCTTAAACAGTTTGCAGTTTTTGAACTTTCTTATTTATGGGAGCTATTTTGGGGGTAAAGGAAGGAGAATAATACATGGAAAGAATTATTCACCTCTAATCTCTGTTGTAGAAAATCCTTGCATACCATGTAATTCCCTTTTTTAACTAGTGTATAATTTGACTTCAGCCCACAGGCAAGATAGAAGGTTCAGTTTTTTGGTTGCTATCTGTAGCTCTACAGCAATATTTCTCTTGAAATTAGAAACATGAGAAATATGGTTAACACAGTACTGGTCTTAGAGTCCAAAGAAAAAGAAGTCAAAAAGTCAGAAAGAAAAAGAAAAAGTGGCAGTTTTAGTGTTCCAATATTTTCACCGTCTGAGGTGGCATTGTTCCAAGTAATGTAAGCCAGCAGGGCCAAAGGGTTTGTTTGTATCCATCCTTTTAGTTATAACTCGAAGGAAAGCCAGTGCATTTTGACTCACGGTGAAAGTAAACATGGACTGTGTATTTGTATGGCCAGAATGAAAAACTGAAATCTGTCATTCCTTTCAGCATTTGGATATTCTATCTGACACAAATCCAATTGTTTTTCATTCACTCATAAATAAAGCATGGGACAGATGTGCTAGGTTTACAAATTGCTGGAGAAGGAGGTGGTGTTTATAGACTGCCTTTCTTTTGCCCTCTGTTGTTAGAGATAAGAGAAATCCAAATTGACTTGCTTCCTCTGCCTGAGGCATTTTGAACTCACAGCTTCCCTGTGTCTGAAGCATGGTCTGTGTTTCTGCATATAGTGGTATGGCTTCAGCTGCTCATGGCTTCTCTGGGATTTTGGTAAAGGAAGGTGCTGCAAAAGAAGAGAGAGAACTGAGATGATGGTTGGATTTTGGAAAAGCAATGTAAGGATCATACTGAAAGGACAGAGTATCCTTTTTTTCATCTACTGTATCCTATGCCTGAAGGATGGAGGGAATTTCTCTTTTGCAACCTCCACAAACACATCCTCTTCAGTGTTTCCAACAGTTATGTATGCACTGCCAAGGGCACTCGTTTGGGGCATCGCCTCTAAAGCCTCCCCATTACCCACAGTTTCCCATCAGGTCTCCTTCAGACCCTGAGCTGCTGCTTCTGCAAATGTGATCACCAGCCAGGTCATGCTTTGTGCCAGCTTTCCTGCTTTCTCAACAACCGTAAACAGCAAGCAAAAACCTCACCACGTTCTGTCTTCATGTCCTTCCTGCTCAGGTCCCACACCAGAAGCTGACTTCTCAGAAGCAACAGAGGAGGTGAAGTCTTCTGACTCTTTAACTTCCCCAACCCTTTAAGTAATGCCATATTCTCTTGTGGATGAGTGGAGTTACCTGATACTCATTGCAGCAACAAAGGCAGCTGAGTGTCTTTTCAACCATTCTCTCCTGGAGTAAGTTTAGACATTCCCTAAAATAGTCTAAATTTTGGTTCTCAAAGTAAAATAATTTCACAGTTACCCTGAGACTTTTAATAGAAGATTTCAGAAGGATGTAGCTAGCAATTTACTGTTCAGCACACACTCTGTGTTGGTGGGAGGAGTGGTAAGACTTCACTCAAAATGGAGTCTGGTGGTGGTGGGGAAAAAGGCTTTTAGAAATGAGCTGTCAGCTTGTCATTTGTCCATTATATATTTTGCAGTTTTGATATGGTACATGAAGATTTTGTTACATCATCACTGAGTTTTCAGCTGAGGGCTGAATTACAATTGTGATTAGTGCAGTGATTTATATGCTAAGAGCTATATTTAGCTATATTTATATGCTAAGATTTATATTTACATGCTAGGAGCTTCTTACATTTCTTCCAGTTTTTCTGTTTCCTTATTTTTGTATTGGAAAACCACTATGGCACAGGTAAAACAGTTTACAAAAGTAAATTTAGCATCTTTAGTTTCAGTGATGCTTAAAAATTGATGCCTTTTTTTTTAATCTAGGGAATGTATTTAGAAAGTTCAGGATTTCTTTGCAAGCAGTAACTATATCATTCCAATTATTGATACAGATGATTCAGGTTATTATCCAAGACATATTTGTGGCTAAAAAATACGAGCATTGGACATACAAGAAAATGTTCCAGATTTCTTCACTTAAAAGATACTGTATTGCTCTTACTTAGATGCTCTTTTAGACATTAAGCATTAAGACATGCTCAGATAACTTTAAAAGGGGAAGTGATCGTGAGGAATAATACATTTTTCAATATTAATTGTAGAAGAAAGTTTCATCAGGCCAAAGCTACACCTTGTCTTCTTGAGCTTGCAGGAGAAACACCAAGCCATTTTATTTGTCATCACTATTTTAATCAGGTAAGAATTTCTAGTAAATACTTCCCCTCTCCATTGTGCTGTCCAAAACACAGTTCTTTGCGCATGCGTACATGCACGAACACACAAAAACTAACAAAAAACCTGAAAAACCAAAACCCACCATCAAAACAAAACAGAGTGCATTATGACTGGAACAGAGGGAATTGTCCAAATTATGGATTCAGCAGTCTTTCTCTGAAAGACTCTTTTGCTCCTGTCACGTGATGTGTAACACATATAACAGTGTTATCACACCTACATAACAGAGTTCTGGAAGCTCATTTCTAGGATTGCTCAAAATAAATTAAAAGGCATAATTCTCAATGCCTAAGAAGAATATAAATACTGATATTTCTGATGAACTGCTGTTTCTGCCTTTTTGACATCAGTTGCATATGTTTTGTTGTGTTAGGAGTGGCGGGTAAGAAAGCTAATGAGTACATTTTAAGAGAGGATGCACAGGGCCATCTCTTTTTTTATATATAGGTATTTGCAAGAGCTGTTGAAACAGAAGTTGACCCCTTAAAGGGAAAGTTTGCATTGAATCATTGTATATTTGCAAAAGTGATAAATTCCTGTATTTATTTTTCTAATCCTGAAAGCACGCACATTCTAGTAGAGTAACCAAAAATTAGAGCTCTTTCCAAGGTTAACGTTCCCGGAAAATATATAGAGCTTTCCATAAGGAGACTTTCAAATATCTTCAATGTAAATGTCATGCCAGGTTGATTTCTTTCATTGTTGCTGAAAGTACAATGCATATGAAGACACCAAATAATTTCCTGATCTTTTTCCACCTTCCAAACTAAAAATATATTCAGTCTCTGTTGTGTTTTCTATTCAGTTTCTTCCTGATACTATGATTTCCTTTTGAGCTCAAGAAAGTATCTTGTTAAGTCTTGGTATATGAATGTGTAGAAGCTTTAGTTTTTTCATTTCACAATGCAGAAAGGCTCAAGAACCCTTTCTATTCTGCCTTGTGCTGGAAAGGGGCTGTGTTTAGTGGGTGGGAAATCTTCCAAAAGGTTGTTGAAGCATGAGGACTTGTAGTAAACTCTATCCATTGGTCTCAGGACCTCAACTGCTTTTATAGATTTCTGCCCAAGATTCAGCTGTGAGCTGATCAATAATTTCTAGTAGCTAAAAATTCCTAACAACAAAGAGAGATCATCCCAGTGTCCAGCAATATCATAGAAACCCCTTTTAAAGAAAATAATTGAATTTGGGTATTTTGACTAACCAGAATAATAATGAATAGTAATAATAATGAATCATTGCAAGCCTTTAGTCTCATTGGTATGTTTAGGGAGAGCAGGATAATGTAATATCAGTAATCTCCATATATCTACTGTCAGTGAAATTAAAACTTTTTCTTGTGTGGCAAAATATTTTGCTAAATGATAAAGGAAAAAAGTAAACTCTGTAAAGCACGTGGTAATGAACAGCAAGTGGTTAGCTAGAATCACAAATTATTTCATCCCTCAACAGGAAAACTGCAGAAAAACTGCATCAAAGAATTTATAGATTTTTTTCTGATGTTTTTTAAGTCCTTTTGGCTCACTAAGTAGCCCTAATCCTACAAGGCTACTGTATCATTTGAGTAATTTGAAACAGATGAAAGATCAGTAAATGTCCAAAAAAAAGGCAGAAATATTGATAGTTACATTGTCTCCTACATGTCTCTTTTCACCCATATAGTTATTTTTACTTAAAAATAAGGAGATGGAGGGCTGCCAGCTCACCTATCATCTATCATTCCTAGCTTCAGGCTGAATGAGAAAAGGTTACACCTGTCAACTGGAAGATGTACTCTGGGGAGAATGATTTTCAAACCATTCACAGGTCACTTTAAGACATGTAATTATACAAAAACCTCTAAAATCTAAAAATTGAAACATAAAAGTTTTTAAATAATAGTAGATGCAAGTCCTTTAAAGCATTTAACTATTCTGTGTGAACTTTCTGTTGTAATGATTCTAATGTCCCTTTCACTGACTGATAAAAGGTTTTTTCCTTTGTCATGTAGATTATGCCGTATACCAAAGTCATTTATTTTTATTCATTGAGTGTAGGTTCACAGGGATTTGTATTATCATTCTGTTTTCTGTTACATAGTCAGCTCCAGAAATTGACTGTTTTAAAAGTAAGCCACAGGAAATCTGAACTTTTACAGAAAAAATACTGACTTACATGGGGTATGGGGTGCTGGTATCTTCCCTTGCGTGTCAGACCTACCGTCTTTTTTGCTTTCTGCCAAGAACTGGAAGGCAATGATGGCAAGGTCCTCAGATTAATTAAAGAGGTAATAGGTGCAGAACTCCCCAGCACTAGATACTGGATGTGACATACTTCAGCAGTAATTGCAAATGCAAACCTACTTCATCCTTGATGTTTTTATTTCAATATTTACTTCCTCTGATATTGCCCATGTTAAACTAGATAGATAAACTTTGTAACCAACTCCCCAAGTGTGTTACCAGCTATATTTCACTAATCATTCGAATTAAAATGTTGCATACATTATGGACTTAGCTGTCTTTTGCATCTCTTTCCTTTACTAATCTTTGTTCTACCTCTAGTTGACACAGATATGCATTCAGACTAATTAAGGAAATTTGCTTTGACTCAGCATGAAAAGGAGGGCAAAAATAAGGGCAGAAAGATGAAAATAATATCACATATTAGTTAGCTCTTATATAAAATAAATGCAGTAAGAATGAATTGGTGTGTTCCGTGGACCATAGGAGATTCCCTTGGAGTATCTCAGATACACAGCCTTAATGTGGGAAAGCAGCAGTATGCCGCAGGTTTAGGTAGACATTCATCTGCATCCCTCCATACTCGGGGAAGGACACTGAATAAACAAGTTTTTGTTCACCATTAGCAATGTAGGGTTTATTTATTTCACAAGTGTAGCCAAACCTCAACAAGCATCAAAACTCTTATTTATTGTTTTGTAGTGTTTTGACTTGTAGGTTCAATATTTCAGAGTATTTACTTCTGAAAATAAGCAGAAATCTATAGAACCTGAAAAGGACAGAGTGAAATAAAATGCTAACTTGTAACACGTTGATTGAAATTATTGCTTGGATCTCAAAAAAAAACTGCAACCAAATCAGAAATGAAGCCAAATTTTCTTTTATAGAGTGAAGTGCCTCATATGCAAGACTGGCTTTATGGTTTGATTATTGTCTACTGAGCACATGGTACAAATTATTTCAATAACCCCCTCATAAAGTAAAGCTCAAGTACTTTTCGTATTAAATGAACTTATAGCTGAACAATTGATATTTCCTGTTGAAGAACCACTCCCAGACACTGAAGTGTTTGTCAGTTCACATTCATTTCCATATTATCATTAGGATATATCTTCTAGGGATGAAACTAAGCTGCAGTGTGACAGCTTCTGTAGCGAGAGACCCATCCAGTCTAATTCTCACATGGGTCGCTGCTGTTGTTACGACTGCAGTGGCCACGTGAGCCATGGCTGTGGATGTGGCCTTGCAAACTACAGCCTAACTGGTTGCAGTCTTCTGGATATTGCCCAAGATCTGTCATGCATCTAGCCCAAAGGAGTAGAAGAAAGAGAGAATGAATATATCTGTATGAGCATTCTATGTATACAAATACATAAGACACAAAAATAATGCATAAATATACATATAAATGTTTATATTTACATATCTGCATATATATTCCATTACAATAATTGATAAGCAAGCATTTATGTGTATTTAGACTTGCTTAAAAAGCATCAGAACTTGCTTAAAAAGCATCAGAAATACATCAGACGCCTGCAAGTCTGTCTGCAGATGAATATTGGGACAAGCTATAGCTTCTTACTTTGCAATGAAATGCATAGATCAAATTTTATACTCCAGTACAAAGAGAAAGCTGATTTCATCTTCTTGATAATTTCTTTCTTTTTCTCTGCACGTTAGTTAAGTACAAGATGATTTCTTGAGAAAATAATTTTTGGGGAGCTGGTAAACATGTATCCGAGAGACAAAATTAATCAAAACCACCCTCCCAGAAATATTTGTGAGTACTTTTTTCATGAAAGATGTAGCATAACATATCCAAAAATCATGAGAAAATAAAGAAGCTCCCCAGGACTGTATTCACACTTGGCATAACCAATTCTATCTTAAAATATGCATTGCGTTATCACCAAAACTGTTTTCCAACACCTAAGGGACCAAAAAGGCAAATCAAAAGAATGTCAAGAAAAATGACCTGATAAAAATTTTTCTAAAATTTGAAAGTGGTAGACAGAAAGGTATTGTCACTGCCAAAAATATGTCTGAGGAATTTTAAAAATGCATAGTTTATATATGCTTTCTGTGCCTCCTGTACATACTGCTCAAAATTTAGGTATGCTTCTTTTAAGAGGTGTGGTGCTTCTGACCAGTGAACAAAACTGCCAGGTGTTTCCAGGATACATCATTAGGACTTTTTCCAGTGGCACTCTTTTCCCTCTTAGCATTTTTTTCGTTGGAGTTTTGACATTTTTTGCATTCATCATGGCAGCCCCTAATGTAACCTATTGACTCCTATGATGTCAAGATACCTGGTTCATGTCACCTGGTAACTTTGGTTGCTTAGATATCAGCTATATTGGAAACTAGTGGAATTGAACAAAAAAACCCAAAAATTAAAAGGCTTGATTGCATGTTGCAGGTCCTACAAATTACTTCTCTCAAATCTAAACTGCTGGGGACTTGATTGGGACAAGCACCACATTAATTTGGCCAGTAGTTCATAAGTAATGAACAGGAGATTTTATGAGTTTTATATATTGATAAGCACGTTGCCTCTGACATTGATTGTGTGTGTCTTGCTATAAAAAATTGCAGTAGTTCTCGGAGGCTATGATCTTCATTTTGTTGTGCCAGCAGACAAAGATAGTAAGCATCTACAAATACACTACTTAAACAGTTTGAGTTCAGTTGGATAACTATATTTAGTAAATATTTTCATCATATGCTGTCTGACATAATTTACAGGTTCCTACTCAGGATTATCTTTATAGAACTATGTATGGGGAAAGCTCTGGAGATAGCAAAACTAGCACGACAAATGCTATGATCTCATTTATGATCTCGCTGAGGAAGTGTTGCTAGGAGAGGCTAGTGAGATCACAAGAATACCATTGTAGTAGTTAATACATGCTGTCAATGCATAAGTGGATTGTAGTGTGTAAAGAAGAAAAGGAAAATGTGTACGTTTCATTTGTAATGTGTAAATATTTTCATTTTTCATGCCGTTTGCAATCTCTTCCAAAGCTTTGAAAGATAAGCTTCCAATAAGCAACTCGGATTTGTTGTTTGCTCATTGGCAAATAAATTATTTATGGCTTGAAACAGTAGGATAGGCAATTACATGTAAATAAGTTTTCTGAAAATTCTGAGAAAAAAAATAGGAATTATTACAAAGAAGTGTGGTGGGTTTGTTAACATCCTGTGTTGTTTAGATTTAGGTGTTTTAGCTTTTACAGAGAAAGATGCCTTAACAGGTATCATGGTGGGGATTTCTTGGACAAAAGAAACCAACAAAAATCCCCAAAACTTTAGAGAAGCATTCCCTTTGCTTTTAGTAATTCTTCTGCTGAGGGAATTAGTATAGTAATTATTCTTATCCAAAACAGCAAAAAGTTTAAGATAATATAAGTAAAATAGTCTATGTCTGGATCTAAAGATTTCCATATCTTTCAGGAATAAATAAGTAGTTTATACAACAGACAGCTTAACAGATGCCACTAGTATTTAAACAGTATCTAGAAGATATCTGCCCTGTGTTTAGGAAGACTTGTTACTATATGATTTTTTGAATTTTTTTTTCTATTAGAACTTTTGTTGTACTCCTAAACATGTGAGTACAACTAATAGCTTGGGATGTGCTCTGACTTGCAGTGTACTTCAGGCAGGTAATGTCCAAATTACACTGTCTGGGCTAAAATAGCCCAAGTAATGAAGCTTTTATTTAGGCTAGTCTTTCAGGTGCTTTTACCAGACTCTTAAAATGATGTGTAAATTACATGGCTTAGTATAAACCCAGTAAATCTCCCTTTCTCAATTGAACATGAAGTGCACTTCCTAGTTGTTTTCTCCTTTTTTCTTGATAAAAGGCACTAGGCCAAACATAGAAACCCTCACTAAAAGTATTCCTTTCTGTGATCATTGGCATCATCACTGCACATACCAGTTCAGAGTTGATGATGTCTTCGCTATAATTTTCTTGGTGTCTTCCAGTCATGCCACTGCATTTTTTGGTCTTTAAATAAAGCCCAATAAATGCAGTGGTTTCTCTGTATCTGAGAATGGGGTAGCCATTTCATAGGTCTGAGGCTGAAAGAATGCTTCCCTCAGTAGCCTTTTCCCTTAACATTTTCCATCCACAGGGTTCTGTGTAGCAATTTGTCCAGAGACAGTATGGTCATGGCCATGTGATGAGAAGGAGGATGTCGTTGTAGATGGGATAGACTCACTCTCAGTTTTTAAGAAGACTGTGACAAACAGAACAAAGCAGAAGGACATAGATGGTTTTCAGGTAATACATGCAGAGAAGTAAAATTATTTTTTGTTACAGAAGAGTAGTTATCTGGTTTTGAATGGGGAGAACAGCGACATTGGTTTCTTTGATTCTCTGGCTTTTGGGACTTAATACTGATGCTGTAGAAGGAAGAGAATGTCATGGTGATGCTGCCAAAGTACTGAAAAGGAGAAGGGATGTGAGTGAACAAAATGGTCTCCTGCAAATTGTCTGAGCCCTAGCTCTCTAATAATGGCGAATAAGGTCAGGGTTTTTTTACTACGAGGTTATTGACAAGGTATGGTGTAACAAAGTGATTTTATAATGATGAATTAAATACAGAGATATGAATGTACAGCCTTGCTATCAAAAGTAGTACAGACTATAGGATTAAAAACTAGACAGTTCAGGATAGGAATCTGTAATTAGTAGGCACTTTTTTTTTCAGTGACTGGCCTTTTTTCTCTTGCTGCTCACTTCTTCATGTGTACAATAATGGTTTGCAATTACGGATTTTGGGGGGAGGCAGCAAGAGGAACAGCTGTTTTTTTAATGCAGGCATTGCTACCTCATGAATTTTCCGCTCAGCAAGTTTAACCATAATTTTTAATTTGAACAAATTCTTTATTAATGTGGAAAGGTGCAAATTATTTTCATAGTTTTTACTCTTTAGCACAGCCATTGTAAAGAAAAAAAGCCAGTCTTTTCTTCCTTGATAGAATGTTGATGAAATGAGGGTGGATGTCACATGGTTGTATGACTTGGAATGAATCGAATTGTGTGGGTTGACAACTCAATGACAGAGATGCTGGAGAAATTCAGGTATACTCAATAAATCACTTCCTGGTTTTGTAAGCAATCATCCTGGGTTTGGTTGGGATGGAGTTAATTTTCTTCTTAGTATTGTTTTGGATTTAGTATGAGAATAATGTTGATTAACACAGTGGTGTTTCAGTTGTTGCTGGGTGGTGCTTACCCTAAGCCAAAGACTTTTCAGCTTCCTCTGCTTTGCCAGTGAGGAAGTGCATAAGAAGCCATGAGGGAGCAAAACCAGGAGACATGGCCCAATCCGGCTAGAGGGATATCCCGTACCATAAACTCATGTCCAATAAACTGGGGGGAGTTGGGTGGGAGCTGCTGGTATGGCTTGTGAATAGGCTGGACATCGGTCAGCAGGTGGTGAGCAATTGAATTGTGTATCACTTGTCTTACGTGGGATTTATTTCTCTCTATTTTTTTTTTGTAGTCACTTTCGTTACAGTTGGTTTTGTTATCATTATTATTACTATTATAGTATTTTAATTTTATTCAGGTTTATCCTTTTTCTCCCCAGTTCTCCTCCCCAGCCCACTGTGTGTGGGGAGGTGACGGAGCAACTGCATGTTACATAGTTGCTGACTGGGATTAAAGCACAACAGCATGATATTGTCTATGTTTATGAATTGCAACCTAGAGGAAAAGAAAAAATCATACTGCACTTCGTGTCTACAGTGCTCAGCATTGTGTTTTACTGTATTCAGAATCTAAGTTTGAGGAACAACTGTTTTCTGACAACAAATACTATTTGTGTTATCTCTTTCGTGAGTATTATTATCATTATTACTTTTAAATGTTATGTTAGTTGTACCATGTTCATCCTGTTCCTGAGAATTAAGATGCATTCAAGAGTAATACTATCCTTTTTTTGTGGTTTTTATGAGGTAATAACATACAGGAATCATTAGCCCAAATGTGATTGAAGCTTGAAACCGTGACAGCTGAGAAATTGTTGTGTGTTTTTAGTGATACGAAGATTGTCTTCAGTTTAAAAATAAGCCGCTAACAGATGTTTAGAACACTCTTCTTTTTCATTAATAATGTGAGTCAAACCCTGAATAACTGACTAGGAAAAAAACTGGCTGCTAAGCCAGTGGTATCACAGATTTGTTATGCCATTTTTGCTAGACAATTGGGTTACACTGGGTCACTGTAACAATTCTGAGTGTTAAATAAGTTTCCCTAAATATTTTATCTTTTCTCATTGAGTGGTGGGGGAAAGAAACTAAAAAGGGTTTACATTACACCAAATTCAGCTTCCTTTTTTTTGTCTGACAGTGAAATTCCATCCTATCCCTTGACAATCTTTATCAACTTACATAGTTCAAGTCTATAAGAAGTAAGAGGAAATGTGAATGAGGAGCTAGATTCACAAAACTAATGGCAAGGAAGTGATCGTCTTCTTCCTTGAAGTATGGTGGTGTGAACCTCTGGGTGTAAACCACCAAAACTGGATGAGGAAGTTGTCATTCTTTTCCTCAGGAGGTGTGAATTTAGTCCTTTAACCCAAATTAGTGTCCTAGCTACTAGGACACTAGCTACTAGTAGTAGTAAGTAGTAGTAGGTAAGTTAATAGTGGTAAGTATTCTAAGATCTCTCTTTTTTTGATGCCAGTGCTTTAGCTTGCCTTTTAAATAAAGTTAGGGAAACTCAGTAAGTCAGTGAACCTCAGCATTAGATTGCAGCATTATTAGTGTTTTATACAAATTAAAACAGTTTCACAAAAAGGCATGTGAAAGATCCAAATTAGAATTTTATATATTTTAATGACTAGAAAACTTACTTGTCAGGTGGGGAACTTCTACTGACTTCAGTTTCTGTTTAATTTATGAACAAGTATTAGAGTCCAGATTTCACAGGGGGTGTAAATAATGCAATTTCAAAGACATCATTGAAGCTAAACCCATTTACCCCCATATAGAACCAAGGCTTGTATACGTAATAAAGTGCAACTATAAAAGATCAAGTTTCAAAATACAATTATTTTTTTAACTCCTGCTTACATTAAAAATGGAATGATAATTCAAAATTATGTTTTGTTTATTAACTTGTCTATTTAAAGTAACATTTTTGTAACTTTGCCCTTCTTTTCTTTTTAACAGCACCTTCAGGCTTGAAGGAATATCCATATTTGGAGGCACGTCAATTAATTTGCATATCAGATCCATCATTGTGACTTCTTGCAGGCCAGATCTGAGAAGTAACCAGGAACCTGACCCTTAGTGAAGAATGGAAAAGCACTTCAAGTCAGAGCACAACTGATCACTAGTGTAATCTGCATTGAATCATCTTTCTCAGATCTGACAGCTACAAGCTGGGTCCTGGCAAAAGCCACAGCCTTAAATTCCATTCAGTGGGAAAGAAGGATCAGAGAACTAAATGTCTTGCCCCGTTGCAGAAACTGCTGTCTCCAAGCCTGACACCTGAGTTCTGTGCTGAGCAACCAGAGTACCAAACAATGAGTTTTTTATGGGTACAGCCAGTATCAACAAAGATTTCAATATGTAGCCAACAGGAGAAACGAAGCACTTATGTAATTTCAGAAAATGAATACATTTATTGTAACAGAGGAATGTTACTGTCTGTGGGGAAGAAGACCTCTGTCATCCCTTGTATATATTCAAAGCCATACAGGAACTGGGCATAAGTGAAGTTCAGTCACTTAAAAGGATGCTGTCTCCTGTCCTCCACCCAAATTTGAGGAAGTTCCGCTCTTAGAGATTGCATCTCGATGCACTTCTAGAATTTGCACTGTCACTTCCATTCAGGGTAATGATGTGTGCCACCATTTGCACAGATGGCCCCAGGAGATTTTTGACCATAACAAGCTATACTTTGCCAGGGCTCCAAAAGGAATTAAAAAGTTAGAACTGAAGAAAGACAGTTATGCTCTCTTTCACTATGGGGATCTCTTCACAGAAAGGACTATGGTCCTTTCTTAGGATGAAATAAATACATGCATATACATACATATATACATATGTATATATATGAAAAAGCAGCAACATGACAAGGTGTATTTAAAAAGGGGATATAATCTTTTTTAATAGCATCCATTTTTTTTATCATATTAGCAGCCGACAAATTTAGTCTATTGAATTATACATCAAAAAATGCTCCTATTGAACATTGACATTTAGTCCCAGTTACTGCTAAAGAAGTAATTTGTAATATGTACTTGGCATAAAATTTTTCTAGCCATTTGTCTATACTTCATGGAGAAATCTAACAGACAAGCAACATTTTCAGTTTATTTTTCTAAATAAATGTGTTATTTGTATTATTTGCAGTCACTCATTTTGGCTGGTTTTCATTATCTCCAAAAGTGATTTAAAGACAGAACCAAAACACAGGAATTGTTTGTTCTTTGTTAAGCTGTAATGATTTGCTGAATGAAAGCTTTAATATAAATACTGTAATTTGTAAAATGATGAAGTATATTTATATAGGCAAATATGTATGGAAAACAAAAGGAGGTATTTTAACTCTTAATTTCAGAACATAGTTTATTTTAATATCCACAGGAAGAAATTAAATATATAACGGGATAGGGTTTTTATTATCAGTGAGTTTTAGTAAGTGAAAATTTGGATGTTTAAGAATGAAATGAATGTAGTCAAATAATGGTGGTTTCCCAAATTATACAGAGACCTTTTGCCAGCTGTCTCATTTTACTCAAAAACTGGTCTAGTCATTTGGGGGGTTGGGTTTTTCTGGGGTGCGTGTGTGCTAAGGTTTTTGTTTGGTGTTTTGTTTGTTTTGGCATACTGAGAAGACCCTGAATTTGATACTATTTACTCATAATTTGAAAAGCTACAGAATAATAGGTTGTTTCTTGGAACAATCTACAGTTTAAGGTTAAGAACAGTCATTGTTATCCATCTAATGCAGTGTTTTGTTATAGTTATCGAATATTTCAATGCTAGAGCTGTTTCGAATAAAAATATTTTTTTTCTTTTTTTTCTTAGTCCATTAGCCTATATGTAGTTTTAAGAGGAAAGCAGTGCATTTGGTTCCCAGTTCACTTAAATAATTTATCTTAGATCCAGTTATATGTGTCTGATTTATAAAGTTGAATAGGCTTTTCTTTCAGTCCATTGCTTTATGGTACCGTTAAAGTGCTCACGAACGGAAAAAATACATTTTGACAACAAAAATTATTAAAAAAAAAATCTGTGGGTTAACTTTGTGAAGGGCAGATATCCTAAAAATATGTTGCTCTGCTCTAATGTGCTAACAAGTGTTATGCGTGTATGTTCGTGTGTGTGTGCACGCATGGCACCCTTACCTGCTCATGAATGAAGTGCCAGCTCTGCTGAAGTAAGTGCCACAAGTCCTGTTACTGCAAAAGATGCTCATGTTACTGTATTTTTTGGTGAAAGACCTGAGCTCTGTCTTTGCTTGTGACTCTGAAGCCATAAACAGCTTTTGAAGTTTGTCAGGAAATCAGAAAATTAAATAAGTTTATGTTAGACTCCCTCATTTGGTAAAAATAGGGATGATCTTATGATTTGACTCTTTTCATGAAAGTTAGTGGTCAATTTCCTTTGGTGCAATGGATAAATGAAAACTTTGTATTTGTTAAAGAATGATGGCTGTGTTTTGTTCACACACAATTTAGCTTTTGGCTTATAGTGTTCTGACTCTGATGTCATTTCTATGTCATTAGAATAACTTATTTGGACACACAACTGGCATTGGCTTGGTTTTCCTCCCTTTTTGGATAGTCTGTATTTTAAAATTGGAGTTCTTGTTCTTTGAGACAAGTATTCAGTTGTTTAAGGAAGGGACAACATTATTGAAACAATAAGAAAATTTCAGAATGATAATTTGAACACTTTCATTATAACCTAATAATAACACTTGGAAAAGCTCTTATTTTTGTGAACAAAATGCATTCATCTGTATTTGAAAATAGCCCAATAAAAATTCAGTGGAATAATTTGTTACTACTTGCAAATATTTTTCTGCTATACTGAGTTCTAAATCAGCTTGTGTGTAAAAATTTTATTGCACAAAACCCACCTGAAACAATGCACAGTTTTCTTCAGAAAAATATATGAGATATGAAAAATAATTACTTGGTCCCGGGAGTGGTTTTATATAATGTGTGCAATGCAAAACTGATGATCATACACCAACGTGTAGGTCTAACTTAATTGACAAATGTAGTTGGAAGATAACGCTGCAAACCATAGTTCTCATGAGTCACATGCTGTTATTTGCACCTTTGCTTAACTGGGACTTCATGCTGGAAAGTAAATTTCAGTGTGTGTTCACACTCATACAATGTCATGTATCATGCCTTCTTTTACTCCCAGTGTCACTGGCAGAAATCCATGTTGCTTGATTTTTGTAGATTTAAATTAAATCTTTAGATAAGTATTCAATATTGGATATAAATTGAGATGATATCTGTATATTGTGCAGAAACTCCCCTGACAGCATTTCAACACACAATTTCAGAAATTGTTGGCAAATAATTAGCACTGAAATGCTTTTTCATAGTTTAAAACCAGAGAAGACAATTAGATTATCTCATTAAACAGCAAAAAAACAGTGTTATTTCTATTATGTTCATCCAAGCATACTGACAGGACCAGCAGAATTTTTTTCAACTTACAGCAACTGATGGGTCCTTTTGTAGGTTTATGTGTCATGCATTTAAGAAGTGCCTACAGAAAGTTCTAGAGTAATACTGCATTGTTTCATTAACTGGCATCTGAAAAGCCACCTGAAGCCGCCAATAGGCTTGAAATGATGAGGTGTGCAAAACAAAATGCTGACAGTTCTGGACATGTCTACAAGACATGATTTCAGCACTTGAATTTTTTAAAAGACCAGGATTACCATCATTCGTTAGAAAAATAGGCATATTTTAAAATAGCTTTCTTGTGGAATGGAAGAAATGGATTACAAAAACCTGGTGATCACCAGGATGTTATAAAAGTGTCCCTCTCCTGACACAGTTGCCCCAAGTGTCACATGTCGTGAGTATCCCCCAAGGGACAGATTTTTTTTCTCTAATCAGTGGTGTGCTGGGCACATAGCAAGGCAATGATGCTGTTAATAAAACCTGACCACAAGGGAGTGGTAGGATATTGTCTAAGGAGGGGTGGATGAAGGGCAGCTATCACTCTGCCCTGGAGCTCCCCTGAAGGAAGGAGGCTGTTACTGAGACTGGATCTTAGAGAGGAAATTAGATTGAACAGAGTGACACATACTTTGCAGTAAGGTTCCTTAGAGGACTGCTGAGACTAAATTAATAATTTTCATGGACTGGACAGTTAAAGATGCCATGAGAGAGGAAGCAAAAGCCAGGTGGATGTTGTTCAAATTACTTCTCTCTAGGGCTGCCAAGAAGCCATGAAATTAAAGGAAAATTATAAACAAGGACTTCAGGAGAATCTGGAAGGAATACTAAGAGGGTTAAGTCGCGGCAGATGGCACAGAGACTATTTAAGGTATTATTGAAGGCAGAGAACAAATACATTCTGCTTAGCTAGAAAAGCTTGAGAAAGGGTAAAAGGGAAACCACACAGCTAATCAGCAGGGTATCAGGCTACTGAGGGCAAGACATCCTTCAGATTGATGGAGATTTTTAAAGAAAATGTAAGGACTGTAAGCTTCTTAAGACTAAATATAAATTAAAAAACAAACAAACAAAAAAAAAAAAAAAACAAAACAGCAAACCCACAGCAAGGTTAATCAAAACAATCCCAAGATACTGAAGAGATTTCTCAACTAAAATAGGTGAAAGAAACAAGAATTAAGAAATTCTGTTTCTACAAAAGAGCAGAGGCAAGTCTGGGAGACTGACTGTGGTGCTGAAAGATAATCAAGGAAAACAGAAGCACTTAGAAGAAGCTATAGGAACAAAATTGTAACATTTTAATTCTGCTTGTGCTATAGAAGGACTTTTGTAGATTCTCGCACATGATTTTTTTTTGTGGGGGAACTCATATGAAGTCATGCTTTGTCAGTTTGAGGTGGTACAAAACAAAATGAAGGGATGGACACCTAAGTTTTTTGAAGACACTAAGGAATGAAATAGCCCAATTGTACCTGTGGTGTGAAATTCATCCTTTAAAGCTATTTTGATAGCCTTCGAGATGTGAGATTGCAACTATGTTGCCAGTTGTAGATTGAAAGAGTATATGCCATTAAATCAGTACTGGGCAAAACAGTTCAAACCATAATAATACCTTTTAAAAAAGAACTAGAATGCATCTAGCAGTGTCAATATTACCAAACACTGCAGGAAAGTGCACAGATGGCTAAGAGAAATCACAGGGGAAACTGCAGCTGGCTAAAAGGAAAGTTCCTGCATTCATAAAAAATTGAAAAATATTGGAGAAAATACTCATTTTTTGGTCAGTTTTCACAGGGGACAGAGCCCAAGAGTGAAGTTCTATGGTACATGTACTGGGGTCCATGTGTCTCAAAATTTATTTGAATGTGTGAATATGCTGGAAAAGTAGTGTATCATTATTTGGTAAATTTGGTGATCATACTAAGTTATTAAAGGTGTTAAATAGGAGTGGCCTGAATGACTGGTTATTAAAATTTAAAATTAAATTCAGTGAAGATAAATGTAAACTGATATGAAAACACTTTTCTATTTTACATATTTCACTTAGCGTTATATTTAGCAGTTAAACCTTTCTATGAAAATTTTGTTCTTGTGCTTAGGAGGTCAGAAAACAATGAAAGTACGCAGTTAACAATTATTAGGAAAGCAGCAGAGAAAATAAGAGAACATTAAATACATCATTTTATCAATCAATAGATATGCAGGAAGCCATGATATTTAACTTTTTAATTACTATATCCAGTTCCTTGACTGGAAAACAAACAAAAAAAAATGTAAGCAAACTGAAAAAGCTTCAGAGAATGAATGAAAAAATAGAAAAATGAAATGGTTCAATTAGATTCGGTCAGTGAAGTGACAGCAGGCAATGATTCTTCTCCTCAACAGAGGTGTGAAAGAGAAGTAGGGTGACAAGATCATGAATGGCATCAAGTGTGCAGGGGTAGGGGACATCAAACAAAGCTAGCCACTGGGAAGATCAAAAATAACACAAAAGTGTTTATTTAAGCAGTGTGGAGGGAAGGTGTGGAACTCTTTTCACTCAACACATTGCATTTACTGAAAGTTTATGGGACTTAGGGGCTGTGAGAAGAAAAGCAAAAATAGTAATTGAGAGTTGCAAAATTACGTGATCCTGATTTTGCCTCAGTGAAGATCCATTGGTGTTGGGGTGAGTATCATGAAGATGAATTTCTACATGTGTGTTCTGGATCACTGTCAGCTGCTTTTGTAGCCCAGGTATTCCACTTACATCAACTGAAACCACCAGGCAGAAAATTCTGCTTTTGCAATGTGTACTGTGTACTTTATAGAGGCACAAGCAAATTAGCAAAACCAGCCAAGTGTTTTCATATGGAAAGCACCAAAAAAAAAAAAAAAAATCCATAAGACAGGCAAGGAATGATATTCTGGAAGTTATGTCATTATTAAAAATTCACCGAGGTATTAGTTCAGTAACTTGTTACATTGAGGTTTAGCTACTGAGATTTAAATAGGCATGTGTAGTAATTAAGGAGACTAATATGGAGTGAGAGATTAATGTTTCGGCAAGTAAAACATCCCAAATTAAAACAACCTGCAATCTTTTCATTAGTGCTGATTACGTATTTCTTTAAAATAAATTTATGTGTCTGTTTATTTGTTTCCTTAACTTTATCACTGAAATGAATATCCTTTACCAATAAATATAGTTGCATTGCAAGTTGGGAATGGAAACCATCTGGATAATCAGAATGAGAAGCTTAGAATTTGAGAATCTAGCTCCATGTTGATTGGCCAAACTCCCTTTGAATTACCTGTGTTTGAATAACTGGAGAGTTTTTACACACTTCCACCAAACTGACAGCAATTGGGCATATGACAAACCCATTATTTATATTGGAGACTTTGACACTTTATTTTGTTAGAGAGATTGATACCTAAAATGTATTACTAGAAGACCTAGTCAATAGAATTTAAAACTTTTGAAAACTGAATTGCTAGACCATCTAAGATTATAAATGAACCAAAATCTATATGTAATGTGGAATGCAACAGAACGTATTTGATTTAGCCTATTATTTGTTTCCATTGAAACAGATTTTGCAATAGCAATAAATAGGTTGTGGAAAAATAATTGTATATAAGATCTTTTTCCAGAGAAAAATGTTTTTAAGTTGGTGTAGCTGCAAAAGTGAGTAAATTTCTATTTATAATAAATCAGTGAGTAAAATATTTATTACTATTCTGAGTATCACTGTTACAGTTGTGGTGGCATTGATGAAATAGGACAATACATTTGGTTTTAAAATTATTTTTCATCTACCTATTTTTAGAACAAATGCTTGTTTTTTCACCAGTTTCTCCATAATGCTCTCAGTTTTCATATTGCTAAATGAGACCTCTGCTTGGCGCATTCCTCTGTTTTCAAACTACAGTTGTTACTGTGACATTATAAAACTAACTTAATTAATCTGCTGGGAATTTGTTTCTGTTGATCATATGCCCTCTTCGCTGAGAAGGAGATATTGCAGGATGGTCTTGTGTTAACACACTTATTTTAATTCAGTAACTTGTACTGATTTTATCTTATGTAAAAGTAAATGGCTGGTATTTGTGTGCAAAGGCTAACTAAAGACACCATCTTTGCTATTGGCTGTTTAAAGAGAGTTTTCTAAGAAGTTAATTTAGAATATCTTGAAAATGGATGAGAAGTATTTCCTTCTGCCTGATTATGGCTTTGTTCTGTTTGAACTAACAGTGTGATGTTTTGAGTGGAATGAATTGAACTGAATGAAATCACTAGTCTTTTTCTACTTTGCAAAATTATCACTTTTCTGACATTGTAGAGGATCCTACCTCACACTTAAACAAGTCTTTAATTAGGATTTAAAATTTCTTCATTTTTTTATTGTATGCAAAGAAGAGAGCAAACAAACAATGAGAAAATGTAGAGTAGCAAAAGGGAGATCTTTATAAAAATAAAACCAAAATAGTAAGCAAATTCAAATTTGTTTTGGAAAGATGCAGTCACAAATGAACTGAAAATGCATTATAACATGTTGCTAAAAGATCTAAATTGTGACATGAAAAAGGAGAGGTCACACTGAACGTTAGCTTCCTGGAACTGATGCCTGCATAATATGCATTAATAAACTGTAAAATATATACCATAATTTTGCCTTCAAACTTTCATACTTTGCAGTTAGGGTAGATGAATCTAAACAGTGCTAAAACTGCTGGTTAGGAGGTCTTTCTGGTTAAAATCTGTTCTGGTTTCACTTTGGAGGTGATCAACCAAAGCTCTGACTTCATAACCTTCTCTGATGGTGCATCCACACTTTCTATGGATATCCTGGTATTTCATCATGAAAACTTTTCTCCATACATACAACGTGATCTATCCAGCTTGCTGTTCAAGGCCTCTGTCCCTTCTATAATCCCTTCTATATTGTTTGCTACTGCTGCAAAGGAATTTATCTCTGCTTCTTCCAGTACGGCCCTTAGCTTTAACTTTGCCAGGCTGAAAACAGCTCATCTCACTCAACCTCCCCATGTCAGTCATGTTCTTTAGGTCCTTTGTAGCCTCTGCTGCAGGTTCTGCACAGTTCATCCAGCTCAGGGCAAGAGTACATTGTTGGCCTTGTGGTCAGCTATCACCCTCAAGTCCTTTCAGCCTGGGTCCTTGCAGCTCATCCAGTCACTCTCCATGTTCCACACCTACTCTATCCTAGGTGCAGAGCTTCACCCTTCTGCCTCTTAAGCATAATCAGGCTTCTCTAGGGAAAATCCATAAATTTCCCCAGATCCTACCAAACTGAATTTTTGTCATTCATTATGTCAGTCACTCCTCTTAACATCATCCAGAAATTTGTCAGGTTTGCATTCTATGTCATAATCCAGGTCCCTGATGAAAGGATGCCAGTTCTGATCCCATGTTTCATCATGGAAGTCATCAAGACTGGTAGAGCGTGATTTACCACTGGTAAATCTGTGTGTATTTTTCCTGATTGCCTTGTTTTCCATGTGTGTTTGGAAATTAATTCCAAATGAATGCAGTTTATGAACTTTCCAGTGTAAAAGGTGAGGCTGCTTTTTTTATAGTTCCCTTGATCTCCCTTCCTTTTTAATACGAACATAATATTTGCCTTTTTCCAGTTGTTTGGGACCTTTCTTGATTACTGGTTTTTAACAGATGATAGTAGCCTTGCATTCACTTCAGTCAGCACCTTCAACACCTTGAAGTCAGTTTGATCTGACATCTTGTACTTAAGTTCAACATTTTTAAGTTGTCCCAGCCTTCTTGGTCTCTTGTATGCCTGCTTCCAAAACAAGACTGATATGTGCAGGATTTAAAAAGTAGGCTTTTACTGCCAAGACTGAGGTGAAAATGTCATTAAATAATTCAGCCCTTTCCATATAATCTGTCAGTCAATTGGCTCTCCTATTCAGCAGTATGTATTTTCTGTGAATTTCCTTCTCATATTAGCATACTTGTAAGAACTCTTACTGTTACATTTATGTCCCTAACTAGTTTTAGCTCTCATCAGGTTTTGGTCTTTTTATTCTTAACAGCATGAGAAATACTTTTATAGTTTTCCTTTGATTTCTGTCCTTGTTTTCACTTCCTGTATGATTTCTAGCATTTAAGTTCTCTGCGTAGTGGTTCTGGCCTTTGATTGAAATTCCTGGTCTACCTGCATGAAGGGGTGCTTTTCTCCCGAGCTCCAAATAATTTTTCTTTAAAAGTCAGGTAGCTATTCTGGATGCTCCTTGTAGGAGGATCCAAGGGCATTAATCCAGCAATATTCTAAATAAGTCAAAATCTGCTGTCCTGAAGTCTAGAGGCCAAGTCCATCTCTTACCTTCTTTGCCCTTCTCCAAATCATGGTCTCATCTTCTCCTGGTCACTGCAACCCAAACTAACATCTGCAATCCCACTCACAACTGTTTTTATCTTGTTGAGCAGCTGGTCGAACAGAGTGTTTCCCTGGGTGGTCCCTAAATTCACATTAGAAATTCACAAGCAGGGCTCTGACGACCCTTCCACTATGCTTAAGGTTTGTATTACCTGTTCAGTAGATATCCATGTGATCAAAATCCTGTTGGGGTGCACTGTGTGCTGGAAGAGAGACAGGCCCTGAGGATCAGAGAGAGGGCCTCTTTCCTGGGCCCGGAGGTGACCCTGGGAGTGCATCCAGGTCACCGGAGATGGACTGAGAGAGGATTGTGTGTTTATGGACAGACTGGGCCTATGAGAAGTGTTCATTGTAGTTTGTGGCCTTATAGGGTGTTGTTTTCCTATTACCATACTAGGTAAAATCTGTGTAATGCCCCAGGTGATTGGAAGACACTGTGGTGAACATCTTTCCTGTTTATATGATGTTATATCCTGCTGGGTGCTGGTATTTAGGGAATTCTGACTGCGCAATAAACGTCTTTGCATTCTTCCACCTGATAAGCAAGGTCCTTGCCCATGCGTCATTACTGCAAAAAAATCCCTCATATGTACTAAGGGCTTTGATCAAGGGAGTACTCTTAATTGTCTGTAGACAGCTTCAGAGATGTCATCTAAGGCAAGCTGTAGCAGATCTCCATCACATTATTCATGTTGCATCCTCTTGGACCTAGACCTGGAGGGTCTCCACAGACGCCTCCTTGGTTTCACACCAGGTTTCTCCTCAGCCAGGAATTTCCTTCACATAACACACATCTCTGCTTCTTCTGTACCGCCTACCTTCCCTCAGTAGGCTTGTGGAGCAGTCTTGTGATGACAATCAGTTCTACTGGAAGCAGCAGTGCTGTGGAACTGAAGAGGACAAGGAGTAAATGCCATATGTCTCACGGTCTTCATCTTTAGAGGTCTTAATGCATACAGTAACCTGACAAGAAAGATTTATTCTTGGTTTTCAAGCACAGAGGCAGGAGCATGACCTAGGTAACCTTTCTGTAAATGGGAGAGAAGTTGTCAAATGAGATATGAAGATGGGAATTTGAATATTACTAGCATAGTAATCAACTGGGAGCAAGGAACACAACAAAAGAAGGTGAGTGAGATCCCTAGAATAAATGTGAAAGTTACACTTGTGATGTACTAGTCAGGTTTTCAGAGACCTGTGTCCTGCTCATTATGATACTTATGAATAATGTCAAAGAGGCTACCTGAAACAGCTGGATGACTCAGCAGGAAATACTTGGAGTTTTTAGGTGTATAAAAGTTTTGATCAGGTTACTGCAGAAAGGCTCAAAAAAAATTGAAATTTACAAACAATGATTATTTTCTGTTATGCTGAATGGAGCTTTGAGACCTAAATAGTCTGTCATGCAGGCAAGCATAGAAATTCTTTTAATATGTTATCTGAATTTGCTTTTAATTAATTTGTGCTTAACCCATATGCATATGAAAGTAGATGATTATCTGTGTGGACAAAATCAGTGTGAAGGGCAGAAAAAAGTTGAATTGCCTGGGACTTGACTTCCACTTAATCTGGATACTTAGCATGGTGAAAATATCTATGTCCTGCCACTGGTACAAAGATTATTTATTCTCACTTTATTTCTGCTTTCTGTTGACAGTATAATGCTAAAGGATTCACTTAAATTAAAATTCCTTACCACTATTGTTTTTTCTAGTCAACAGCAGATTGAGCCATTAGTGTGTGTTTGGCTACTTGTAGGATAGCTCCTGAATTGAAAAAGAATTAGGATCTCAGCTAAGTGTGGGTGGGAAAAGAGCTGAGAACAAATAATATTCTTTCTCATTGTTTGAGATCTATTATGTGAGACATAGAGTTGCCTTCTGGATATACATCCTTCCACTGGCATGAAGCATGAGCAGATGGGAAGCTGATTTAGATTAGACACTTAAGTTTGACTAAAGCTACTTAAGATGAATCCTTCTTTATTCTAGATCACTGACATAAGTTTTGACCAAACATGGTCATGCTTAAAAAAATTCTGCAATTTAGGGCTATATTTATGGAGCATAAACTTTAAAGGTAACAGGAACACTGCTTTTTACCAGCAGTTTTGTAACACACAGAGGAAAAAACAATTTTTTGGCCTTGTCACATTTGCCATAATTAGAAACTACACTGATACTAGAAAGAAACGTTTACTTTACCTAGGTAAATAAAAGATAACAACTTCCTAGATTTTCATATTTTTTTAAATTTGAACAAGTATTACTAGGTTATCATATCTACTTGCCTGCATTAATATTTAATAGGTCTTCTTTTTAGAACCTACCCTAGCAACGAGTATATTTTTCTTGTGGGGGGATCATGCTGACAAAGCAGACACATGGGCAAATATATTTACTCAGAATATGTAATTTAAACATGAACATTTCTAAGCTAAAAGATATCTTCAAAATTTTTTCAGATTCCCATTAATAGGAAATGGGCATCAGTATAATCCTTGAGGGATGATATTTTAGTTTTGATTGAAACAGGAAATGTAATTTATTGATGTCTCTATGGACAGAAGGATTAGCGCTCCAGGCAAAAAAAAAAGAAGAACATAGGGATTTTCAAATGCTTGAGCTGCAGAGGTAATACATTCCATTCTTCTACCTGCTGGACTCACATATCTGATAAAAGTGTACTACTACAGAGATATAGAAGGATAAAGACTACAGTCATCACCTGCTGTTCTTCCGGCTGGGTTTTCATGTACTACTTCATCTTCATAGAAACAATCAGTTTACCACAGGGATGTGTTGTGGGGTTTTTTGTTATTATTATCAGGGTTGTAATTTTACCTATTAGGGATCTAAATATTATGATTTTTTTTTACACTACTATTTATTCTAGTGTCTGAAAGCTCTTCTAATTTGATGGTACAAATATTTTGAAAGTGTTTTATTTTTGCTGAAACGTGAATTTTTTGGATACCAAGATTGGTATAGCTACTTGCAGCAGCTAATATGTGTGACCAGATTTATCCACTTATATTCTCGTCTGTTATTTTTGTTTTTATATTAATCAAACCTTGTGTCTTTTTTGTATTTGTCTATTTTTTTAGTATAATTTGCCTTTTTCAAACCAAAATAAGCTTTTTTTGCTCAACCAAGGTAGCATAATGCAAGTTTTTGTTACACTGGTATTTATTTTATTTTATATAGATCTATATTTATAGGAACATATTTTGTGTTGGATAGGACTTGTGCAAAATTAAAATTCTGATGTTTGAAATTTTTAGGTAATACATTATTTACTGGCACAAAGATTGTACATACTCAGCTTGCATGCTTAGATACTTTTCATTTAGTTTTGGATGAAGCAGTTTTGACATTTATCTTCATTGTCATTGTGCCAAGGGCAATTAATTTTATTTAATATCTTGCTGAAGAATGGAATGACAACAAATATTGGAGTCAAGTATTAGACATGATGCATACTGTGGTAAAGAGTATTCCTGAGGCAACATTAATGAATCAATAATATTGTAGAATACAATAAGTAGGATTACTTTCCTTTGGAATACATATGACAATTTTTTGTCTGTTTCCAAAATCCAGTATAGAAATGATGCTGAGGGTTTTCTGAATGTTCATGAAACTGCATTTCCAGAAATAAATGCTTCTCAGACGGTGCTTATATAAATCATGATCATCTGAAGGCAGAATATGTTTACTGACAGTTGGAATTGAGAGTCCCAGTGTAACTGTGAAGCACTGAATCCCTGGCTATTTACTCCTTGGAATCCATAATAGTTATTTCTTTGATTAGGGTGGTTTTTGAATAAATGTGGTTAGTGAGCTAATAACATAAGCAAACCACTCAGAAAGAGGCATTTTTTTTAGTACTGCTAAAGCGCTGCTGAAATGCTGTAAGTGGAAAATGAAACAAATTTATTTATGAATTAATGAAAATTTATTTTTTGAACACATAAAGAAAATTTTACTTTCACCATAAATGGCAATATGCTTATCTCATGTTAAGTACAATGTCTGACCACACAAGCAAGCATAGGGACTGACAAGGAAAGGAAAGGAAAACGAAAAGGAAAAGGAAAAGGAAAAGGAAAAGGGAAAGGGAAAAGAGAAAAAGATAATTTGCCCTTGACAATTAAATTTAACTGTCATAATTACTGCAATGGAAGACTGAATGTACTGCTAAAGATCATCGTTTCACGCACTTAGAGGCAAAAAAATCAGTTCAGAAAGTTTAATTTTCTGACAGCTAGCAATTATGCATACAGAAAGGACATACCTTTAGTAGCACCTTTAGTAACTTACCAGAGGCTAATAAAAGTTCAAATACACAAATAGGCCTCCTCTTTTTATATTCCATATAAGAAGACTTCTTGTGCCTCTAAGTCCACATCCACTTTGTCCAGAGCATATTTTCTTATGTCTTATGTACTGGAATCCAGGAACATCAGAGAAACCCATAAATCATGTGGGACAAACTAAGCTCTAGGCAAAGGCAAATTATTTAACAGTATTTCAGAAAGATAAATACAAGGACATTATTGAAAATGACATATATAGTAACTAGGGTCTTCCACAGTCATAGAGAGAAAATTCTCTGGTTGAGTCTGAGAAATAATATATATCTTAATGGATGAATGCAGGATAAAATGAAGTCAAAAATTAAAAAGTTCATGGCTTCAAATAGTCTGGATATAAAGGCTTTGACTCAGTGCACACAGGAGTGTATATAAAAGAAACTGAATGGAAGAGTGGTAACAGCACCCATAAACAGAATACAAAGACTGTCTTTGCCAGTACTGGTGTATGGACAAGTGGGAAAAGTAATTAAATTAATAAATTTCAATTAGGATGCTAATTAAAAGGCAGATGGGGAAGGCAAGCCTGTTTGAACAAACAGAACTTTTCTCGAATCTCAGTTCCACCAGAAAAAAATACCTGATAGCGCCATCATATTTATTTCTAATTGAAATTCTTTGAGACCCCAGTGTTTATTTACAGGCTTGAGTTCTTTTTGTATGTTGATAGTTTTTGCTCAATCTATTTTGATATTGGACCTAAGTATACATGCCTGTTTTCACACTGCATGTACCATATAGGAACCACACTGCTCATTTCAACCCAGTAGGGCAACGGTCATATTGAAAACAAAATATATTAAATTTCTTATTTGAATATGAATACTGAATATTTGGGACCAGATGGGATCCATCCCAGGGGGATGAGGGAGCTGGCAGATGAGCTTGCGAAGCCACTCTCCATCATTTACCAACAGTCTTGGCTCACTGGTGACGTTCCAGATGACTGGAAGCTGGCCAATGTGACGCCCATTCACAAGAAAGGTAGGAAGGAGGATCTTAGTAATTATAGGCCAGTTAGTTTGACCTTGGTACCCAGCAAGGTAATGGAGCAGTTCATACTGAGTGCCACCACACAGCACTTACAGGATGGCCGGGGGATCAGACCCAGCCAGCATGGGTTTAGGAGGCGTAGGTCATGTTTGACCAACCTGATCTCCTTCTATGACCAGATGACCCACCTGGTGGATGCAGGAAGGGCTATGGATGTTATCTATTTGGACTTCAGCAAGGCCTTTGACACTGTCTCCCACAGCATACTGCTGGAAAAGCTGGCAGCCCATGGCTTGGACAGGAGCACTCTT
>VZTI01000214.1:653415-760896 GCA_013397865.1 Struthidea cinerea
GGGGGGGAAGGAGGTGGGGGTAAGGATTAAAATGCTGGCATCCTTTGGAAACTACTCTTTGCTGGTGTCTCTGGGAGTCAACCTGTTTCTTGGCATCCCAAATTTTGCAGTTTGCAGTGTGACTGTGGTTCAAATGCAGCATCCCAGAGGAAATTAAACTGGAAGAACACCGGTATGTTTTTGTCATCTCAAATTAACCTATGCCACATTTTCAGTTAATTACATTACGTAGCCCCTTTTTATTCATTGATGTCACTACAGTGTCCACATTAAGAGTAAGCAGAGAAAATAATGGCATGCAAGTCAAATTCTTTTGTCTCTTAAGGGAACAATTGTTAAAATTATGTGATACTATTGTACACTTCTTAAACTGCCATCTCAAAACACTGCAGTGCTCAGATGGAAATGAATTCACTTCAGTTGGGATGTCCTTACTAGCCCATTTCATTACCTATTTCTATTACTTTAGCCAAGTTTCATGAAATCAGTTCACATAAAAATAACAATAAATATATTTAAGTTTTGTATGATTTCTTGTATAAAAATGTCATAAGAAAAGGCCTAGATGGGTAGGAAGCAGGAATGTGCATGAGGACTGGAAGTTATTAGTATGGTGATTTTCCTTTATCTGAAGCATATTTTAATGTAATGAACATTTGTAAACAGTGACTTGAGAACCATACAGAGATATTGAAATGTATATAGAAGCATGCCCCAAATTATCCTAAATTATACTTGGAGTAGCACTGAGGACCACAGAGATAAACTGGTAGGTTTTTGTGTAACTTAGGGCACAATTTAATCTATTTTTCTCTAGCAGGACTATTCATTATGAATACAATTCAAACTTGCAGGCTATGTTTATCTGATAGATACATAATCCCTAAGAAAATGGGCTATACTCTGTGGATCACAGCTGAACTACAGCAGTGCAGAAAAATGAGATATATCACATTCTGCAACAGCTTTTCACATACGTGATAGAAATGTTTTAGGCATAAAAAACCATACTGACCAAACAAACAGGGTCATACAGCCCCTAGACTTCCAGCTGCAACTAGTGTGACGCTAGCTCCACGTGGGGAGAGAAAAAGTAGGATGATGGATGCTGTCATGTCACATCTTTATGTTGTATTAAATATTTGAAGGCATGTACTCACAACGTTGTAATACTAGTGTATTGAGGAACCCTTTGCCACCTTAAAGTCTTTGCAGCTTTAGCAAAGTGTGTCAGATATCAGAAATGTTTCCCACACGTCGAATTCAGAGCCACACTACTTAGCATAAAATTCGATGGCAACAGTGTTCTTTCTACAGGAAACTTGTGCCTGAGTGAATTTGTTGCCAAAGTTTAACTGGAAACCCTTTGATCAATGTTATTGAACTAACTCAGCATCTGAAATGAATGCTTTGTATCTTGCAGTGGTCTGAGAGAAAATAAAATTTTGCAGCATGAAATAGACATGCCAGAAGAAAACCATACATTGTAAAGCATCACTTCCGGCAGTACAAGTAGTACAGCATAAGCTCACAGGTGCATTTCTCCACCGTGTTAAACAGAGAGTTTGAGCTCACCAAATGCAGCTGAGCTTCAGCTTGCTGAGGATTGCCTGTCCCGTACAGCCACAACTGGCAAGTCGGTATGTACCAGCACCCACAAAGAATGCTGCTGCCTTAGGAGGCCGGCATGATGCTGTATTTCAAATGAGAAACACATTCTGTTATATGGTACTCTGTGACAATTTCTGTCATGACTGACATCTGCATCAGCTTTCCTCGGTGAGAAAGGTGGAAAAAATGGGAAAAAAAAAATGCCTCTGAGTCCTTAAAAGTTGTTGGCTCTTTGCTACAAATGTGAATGAATTTTAATCAATGGGAAGGCATCAGGATGAAAATTGTGACTTTGTGTGATGACAGTGAGGAGAGTATCAGTTTTAGTTTAATGAACACGATGCCTGCTTTGTCTGCATATTTATTTTGGTGGGTTATTTTCTACTCAGCTGGTCGTTAAAGGACATACACAGGCACTGAATGGGAAAAAAAGAAGAGATGAAGCTTAATTGAACAGAAACGGTCGTCTAACATAAAATAGAGGAAGATTTGTGAAACCGACAGCATTATGTCAGTGTAGACATGTGTGGGGTGTGGACTTCATCCATCCTAACCCTAGCCTGGAAAGTGCGTGGCAAAATAAAGCAGAAGCACTGAGCTTTCAGTTGTAATCTAGGTTAGGTCCAGATACGGTGCAGAGATGTTATAGTTCTGGAGCACTGTTGAGACTTGGAGATTATTAGTTCAGATTTAATTCTTGATGTTAATGTGCATTTCCTGACTCTAGATCTGATCTGACATGGCATTGCTTTGATCAGTGTGGGCTTGCTGGTTTGAGGTTCTGCAAGATCAAGCACTGAACATACAGCAAGTGGTCCTCCACTTGGCTTGCAAAATAGTCAAGGCCATAAATACCAATGCATGTTTGCCTAAACAAAATTGGATAAAACAGCAAGCATAGGTAAGATGGTTTACATATAAAACTCACTTGTTTAAAATCTTTTCTCAGAAGAGTGTGCACCTTTTGGCTGATAAACTTTTTATTTTGCAAAAAATTATCACTCTGTCTCCACAGTCCAACTGTCATCCACAGCATTTTCAGGGAAAACTCTTAGAGATCCTTCCTAGGGACTGCAATGTATTACAGCTAAAATTCAGGCTAAAACAATCCAGAGACCCCAGTGAGGATACTTCTGGAGAAGGCTTACAGATTTTTTTTCTCAAGAAGACATGGAAAAATGGATCAGTCACACACAAAGACATGTACTCTGAAATCTGGACAAACAGTGTCGGAAAGATCATCCTTCATTTTAGGCAGAGACACACGCAGCATCAACAGTTTTTTTGGGTTATTAGGAAATGAAATTCAGTAACACATGGCAGATTTTTTTACTGACACCACTTCAAGATTAAGGTACTTGGGGGAAAAGAATGAACTAGGGAAGAAGAGCAACATTCCAAAATATGAAGCCAAACGTTTTCAATAGCTGCGTATGAAATTCTCAGGTAAATTTTTTCCTACGAAGACATGCATTTCGCAGTTCTGAGTAGGATTCTCATTTTGTGCAGTATTTGAAGGTATTAATGCAACTGTGCTGCTCTTCAGAAATTACCAAATTTACAATTGTGACAGAAATTAACAAAGAAGGACAAGATTTGTCTGCTTAGAAAGCTTATGACAAAGAAATTCAAATTCAGAATTTGCAAGCTTTTACACTTATAAGTTGTTTAAAAATGGCTACCTTCTAAAAATGTTTGTAAAAATAGTAATGATTTCAGTAGAGTCTGCTTCATGCTTTTAACTAATTAAATTGGGAATGGAGTCCCTTTAAATTCTATTCAAAATTTACAAGAAGGAAACTAAGATGTACAGGAAGGGTTGTCTCATTCAAATGAAATAACTACTGTCACATAACAACCAGTACTGCAACATAACATTGAAAAATAATGGTCTACAATTAGAAAAAAAATAAATAGTTTATTCTTGTTCTACAAAATATTTTTAATAAATCTTGGAAAGGTAGACAAAAATAATTTCCTGTTCAGCTCTCAATTTCTCCTTGCTTCACAAGCTTTCCACTTTTCCAGGTTTTGTGAGGGTTTTCTCTTTGTCCCTTTAGCAGCTTGGCCTCTGCTCACAGCAGTCAGCAGAAGCCCTTTTGCATCTCTGAACCAGATCTGTGCTCCAGACAAAGACAGTGTTGAATTTGAGGGATTTCTTTGTGTTAAACACAAAACTGTGTGACTTACTAGCTAACAGTATTCTGAGAATGCCTTAAGTAAAGCTGGGCCAGGAAGAGCCAGTTTGTAAAGACTGAAAGTAGAAGATGCCTCTTCAGAGATCAGTGCATGTATCCAGCTAACACACAAGTTTCTGGTTTCAGTGTAAATCCGTTATTAAAATATTCTGAATCATTTTGCCCAGGTTCTAGTGAGTACTATGCTAATGAACAAAAGAATTTATAATATTTATGAAATCTTTAAAATTGACAGAGGTAATTTTTATTGTGGCAGTCTTTGGGAGCAAATACAAACACAACACAGATGGCTGTGTTAGACTTGAAGGGCAAAAATGTTAATAGAAAACTGTGCTGTAGCTAGTTCTCCATTTTTCTGTCACTGGTTGTAGTCAGAAAACTGTTTTACCACTATCAAGAGAAAAGAACAGCGGGATATAAAATTCTGCAAACGCTACAGTTCAAACCCACAAATGTTTGTGCAAATCCTGTCCTTCCTTGTTCTAGGCATGGCAGAAGAAGCTTGGCTCTTCTCTGAAGAGGTTTTGGGAGCAAATCCCGAGTCTTTATTTCGATAAGATGACTTGGCTAAGTTAACAGCTCTTCTCCACTGAGGGATGCATTTCTGTTTCCTTCCCTCCTACATGACAACCTTACCTTACCCTCTCCATGGTACTTATCTGATCACATAATAATTTGATTCAGCTCAAAAGAACAGAAATTGACTTGGCAAGAAGAAAGAAAATGGAATATTCACTGTTGGGCTGGTTTTTTTAGCTCACTGTGTGATCACAAGTGTAACAGAGGCCGTCTCCTCCCATGACACCCCCAAATCAGTGGAGAACCTGACAGCTTTCTTCTGGTGAAAATTAGCTGTGTTCTCATATTTGTTGTTGCATATATCATCAGTTTTTGCCCTCCACTTATGTCAGCACTGAATTAGTTTTCTTTCCCAGCTGATATTGTGGCACATAATTCTTCTCTCACACACTTTGTTCTTTATTTATTTAACATACTGCTGTCCCAGCAAATCCTTGTCAGTGCTTTCCTTATGTTTGCTTTCCAACCATTTTATATCTTGATATTATTTAAAACATTAATATTTAGTCTGAAGTGATGGCAAAATGTGTCTGAGCATATATTATGAATTAATCCATTGAAGGTTTACACAACTTCTGACTACAATACAGGTTTAGATTAATATTAAATAAATCAAAAACTGATTCATTTTTAAAGAAGATAACTGCTGAACTGACAGAAGAGCTTATGTTAGAAGTTTTGCAAAGCTTTGGGGAAAAAAAAAAAAGAGTAAAATATGATAAAACTTGCTGCTATGATACCAAGCAGACTTCCAAAAAAAAGGCAGCAACAGCTGAGCAATGGGTTACTAAGATTTCTGAAGACTCCATCTTAGGTTTCCTCCTTGAACTAACCCACATTCACCCAGTAGTGTCTAGAAAACAGCATCTAATTTATTCTAAAGCTCTGAATATGTTTTTTCACTTTCGATGCGGGAGTACTTTACTTTTGAAAGACAGGCATTGGCTGTTTGTGTGTGACAGAGGTGAGCAGGAATTGCCAACTTGTACTGGTTTGAAAACAAACCAGTGGGAGGCACCAAGTCAGAATAACACTATAATAGGGAAATCAAAAAAAGTAAAGGCAGAAAACAGTGGGTTAAACTGGCAGAGTCAGGATACAACCTGACGCCCTGTAAGTCAGGGTGATGGTAACAGTCCAATAAAATGGTGGCTGCAGTCCTCCTGAAGTGGTGGATGTGGTTCTGCCGAAGCAGTGATCCTGTAGAAGGGTCTGCTCTTCCTCAGAAGATCCAGTGGTGGCTAGGTAGCTCCTGTCCTCTGGGAAATCCAGTGGAAAGGGTGTCTGTGGTGCTGGGAATCTCCGATTATATCCAGGATGGAATGCTTGGTTCCTCCCTCTGGGTGGAGCATCCCACGATGGGATGATGAGTCATGAGGCCAGGTGTTGATGGGCTCATTAACAGAAGATAGACCGGAGGGAGTTATCTCTGAGTCATGTGGCAAGGCATTGATGGGCCACTAACAGAAAGATGGTCCGGAGGGAGGAGGCCAGGAAACACTGCCCCACCTGGTTTTAACAGCTCATGAGGATGGTTATAGAATATACTGCAATCCAGGACACAACTGCACGGTGAGCGATCCTGTGGGCAGGGCCGGCTGGTGAGCAGCAGTGGGACAATCCCAGCTGGGCCCCTGCACATTCCCCGTTTGTTGTTTGCCAGGACACAGGTCACACTGAGTGCCACAACCTGCAGTCCACCATCCCCACAGGACCCTATCTGCCCTAGGAGGGTGGCACACAGCCAGGACTCACCATGAGAGAATAAAGCTTCCCTCAGCAGAGAATGAGGAGACTTGCAATGTACAAGAAGTTGCCCAACAGCTGTTGGACTCTCCTGGTGTTATCTGGATTGCAGGCACAGCTAGATTTGCCTTTCTTCATGCCTTGTTACCACAGGCAGGGACCTGTAAAACACTGCCACACTGTTTTGGAGAGCTGACTTCAAGAGAATGTTATCAACAGGTCTCCAGAGTGCTAGGATCTTGGGCATGTAATCTTTCTCAGAAGCCTGCCTCTGTCTTCATTTTTTGTGGTGAGAGGGGGAAGCACAGTCCAGTACTGTAAGCGATTGAAAAATCTCCAGGCAGATAAAAACCAGGAAACCACATGCCCACATAAATTTTTATGCCCTTATTAATTGATATATGATACTACAGAGCAACCAAAGCTGTGAAATTTAGGTAGCTTCGTTTGTGTAAAATCCCCCATGTGAAAGAGAACCTCACATACTTTTTTTAGGAACAGCATTCAAGAAATGAAGGAATAGCAAATTTGGTGGGTTTTACAACTTCAAAAAACACTATGTGGGCCACAAGCTGAAGTTGGTCTTGAAGACATACCTCCAATTTTAACACTTTGGGGAATATACCTGCTTTTGCCTTAGCTGCTTAAATATGCAGGACTTTTTACGGAGTTACACAGGTGTGTTTTGCTTGTGGGTGAAAAGGCAGAGGTATAAGAAGTTTTTCCTAGGGTTAGAAATCCTGAAGGCAACTGTGTATTCAGTTTTCCTAGAAACAAAAATAACTTCTCATCCCACATAGGGAATGGAGAGCTACGCCACCGTAGAAAACTGCACTGTGCCAAACTAGAAACAATTCTTTGAGCTGAGTCGTTGACCAAGTGTGTTTCTTTGAGCATTGTGAATAGCTAAGCTTGCAGCTCATTAGCCAAACCAAGCCAAACAATTATTTTAAAATATATTACTGATTGACTTAATTTTTTCAATATATTTATCTGAGATCAAGCAAAACACAGATAATCAGAATTAAAAAAAAGTTCAATTGCAAAGATTGTTGCAGCGTATGTTATATATGTATATATACTCTAGAAGCTAAGTTAAAATTCAACTTGCCCTTGAAGTTTTTGCATATTTTAACTCTAGAGTATTATCTTAGTAGTCTTATCTTTCAGCGTTGGTTTTTGTGTACAAGTTTCTTGTAGCTCTGACTGTCCATTCTTGAACTATATTACATGTCAGTCCTGAGGTATCTGGTTTTAAGTGTGTTGGCAGTCTCTTGCTTTCATGCTGAAAGATTAGTATCTTAAATATTCTTTAAGTGAACTTTTCTCATACCTAGAAATCTTCTCTTCACTTCTTTCAATCTGGCAATAAGTTTCTACGCATGAAGTCATTCCCATTTTCACATTAAAGCAGGTTAAACAGTGGCAATTTCTTATTAAGAAATACAGAACTGCAAGGGTGAATTTTAATCTGGCATTTAACTTACACTGAGGTCCTTCAGTTTCATGTTTCTCAAGAATTTTCCAATTTTCTGTCTTCACACTACCTTCAGAGAATCAATTTTCCTCTTATTGACTACATGCTATAAGAATTCAGATTAAAAGAAAATTATGTGATGCCTTGAAGTGGCTACCTGAAAACAGAGGCTACACAAGATAAAGAGAATAAAAGCAGGTATTTATGTGAAGGGCCTTCAAAGGTACACCTTGAGCAGTCAAAAGCCTCCGAGGAGCTCCACCGAAGATGAACTCTGGGTCACGGGTTTTTCACACTTTTATAAGTTTGGTCCATTTGCATATCAGGGTTAATACTCCAATTACAATCTCAGGTAGTGATGTAATTACCCCAAGTTTGCATTCCCTGTCAAAGGCTTTAGTTTACACATTTTGGGGCCTGTGACAACAAGGTGTCCTTGAAGTGCAGACCTGAAGAGGGTTTGTTATGTCTAACCAGCATGAGAGAACAGTACCTAACAGACTATATGAAGTTTCAGAGTGACATACTAAGCAGTACAGGATTTGAAAAATAAAGAAGTTAAAACCTAAGGCATCAATGTATAAAAAACTGGAACAGCCTGAGACTTTGCTCTAGTATAGCAAGATAATGGATAATATTTATTAAGTACACTATATGTATCAACTCCATATCAGGAGACTGATTCTACTGGCCTAGAAAGCTGTCTTCCCTTTTATACACTAAAACTTTTCTGAACTTCTGCCTCTGATTCTCCTTTCTGCTATTTCTTTGAGGGTGGTTATTTGGTTTTGTTTTCTTTTTGTTGTTCTCCTTTATACTTAAAATTCTGCTCAGCTCAGAAATATCTACAGATTTTGTTGAAAAAGCTTTCTGCACCCAGGTTTCTTTAACATCTTCATTAATGCTCTGCAAGGGGATTAAGCTGTTTCAATCAAATCTGTGACACTCCATTCTGGCTTTAGTCTTTATCCTCATGTATCATGTTTTCTGGCCATAACAAATGTTATAGGGGATCAAATATTTTGTGCAGTCAGAATAATAGATTAAAAAGCAAAGCCTGTTTCCCTCATGACTGAGTAAATTATATGAAAACTAAAATAAAAAATAATAACTAAAATTACTTTCAAACAAGAAAGGAGGATCAGCTCCCTCAAAAGAACAGGCCGAAAGCACACCGTGGGGAAAACAAACAAACAAGAAATCCTGAATAGCAGAGTTAGTTCTAGAAAAATGTCTCTTCTCTGTCATATGGAGACACTGCAACCTCTGAAACTCATATTTTTCAGCCATCTTGGGGTAAATATTACTGTAGAATATCATGATATCTAAGCAAAGATGTCATTAATCTCAGCACTGTCATGTCTGTCTGTAGACCTACCAGCACTGTGAACCACATTATTCATGACAGTCTACTGGGATTGGGTCTAAAACATTTTTAATGGAGTCATTTAAAAAATCTATTGTTACATAACAGTGATCTCAGCCAATATATCCAAAAAGACACCCCCCAAATCAAAAACCTCAAGTCATAAACCCTCTTAAACAGCTTATCTGGAGTATCATGAGGTGACATGGTGATTGAGAATATGGTGTGGCCTCCTAACTCCCAAAAAGATGTTACTAAGGTGAGTAAAATTTCATAAGCTGAGTCTGAGGAAAACACATTCATTTTCACAACCCGTGTTAATGTACCTTCATGAGACAGCCTTATCCAAGTAAACAAAAATTATGATGTCTGTAGTAATTTCATATTTGCTCCCAGTGAACTCTCTTTGTGCAAGGAAAGTAAACAAGTTACAAGAATATTGCAGTAATGACAAATAAAATAATAGTGCTGATTTTGGACTTTACGCAGAAGAGCTCAAGTGTATGAGTGACTTGTGTGACATCTCATCTTCTTTAGATATACTAAAGTGTTCTTTAGAACACTCCAAAGTCAGAGAATTAAATTGTGTATGTTTGTAAATTAATTCTGTTTTAAGAACATGTCATTGGCTTTAAACAACAGAAATCTGAAATAAGTCAGACCATTAGGAATGTTTTCTGAGTTTGTCAAGAGTGACATTCTCTTCTCTCTAAATTCTGTCTGAACAACATGCAGAGGTAAATAAATTTTGGTTTAACATGTCTTTTAAAGCCATACGCACACAGCAGTGCAATGAACTTAGCTAACTCTAGTAGTAGCATCAGCAAGATAAAGATAAATTCAAATCCTGGAGTAAAATTAAAGTAAGCTGAGAAACTAGCCTTGATACTTGGCAATACTATTTACTCTGCATGCAAATCATCTCCCAAGCATTTATCCCAAGGAAATTGGCATGTAAAACAGGTAAACTAAGGAGAAAAACATTTAAACGTGAAGTGCTCTTCTAGTTCTACCAAATATAGAGCAAAAGATGAGTCATATTACATGGTCATAATGATTTCAGTTGTGAAGGGAAAGAGTAGCCCAACCCTGCTCTTTTGACCAATTTCCCTTCTCTTTCTCACATACACACATACTTGTCTTGTGTATGGCATGTGAAGACACACATTTGATCTGCTCTCCTCGCAAGGGCATATCTTGATTTTGCCTTCTCCATTATCTGATTATCTGAGAATAGCTGAAATATATTAAATTCACAGTCTGATGGACTCTTCATGACCTTGTATGACAAAAAGGCATACAATTTTAGGTGTATGCCCCCCAAAAAAAGAAAAATTAAGACTAGAGGGAGGAAATATTAAGGCCCAGAGGCTCAAATCTTCAGTTGTGCCTAATTTTCACTGAAATAATGAAAGTGAATTGTGTGACTCAATAAAATCTAAACAACATATCTACAAAAGCATTATGCTATCAGTCAAGGTCTGAAGAAACCTTAAAAGTTGCACAAAAATATTTAATACTCATAGCCATCCCTGACTCTGAACTGGCAAAAGTACTTTGGGTGTCAAGTTCTCTCATCCAAAAATAACTCAAGCAATTGGAGAATTTTATATGCTGGTCATCAGTATGAGACATATATTGAGTTTACCAAACAGTCTGCTTTCTGCCCTTTAGACTTCTTGCCCTCTCATACAAGCCAGAAACTCACATAAATAAATTGGCAAAGGCTTGTCTCAAAATATAACAGCTGTGTCTATTTTCGCACATTCTGTTTTATGGAGATAGGAAGGAAAGTAGCTGCTTGTATTTTCAGGGTCAGTTAAGAAGAAGAGCTTCCTAAGAGAAAATCTATGTATTCCAGTCCATTTATTGTGATTTAGCTTTTTATGTAAGGGAAGAGAACATAATTTCAGTAGATTTAACACATTTATTCAGAATCTTTGCTTAATCTCCTGAAATGTAGCCTACAGTTTTCTGGATGTTCACCTTTTTTGGTAAGGAAAAAGGGCTCATTTCTCAGACTGTGGAACAGACAGAAGAAATCCTCCTTGCTTCAGTGTGAGATTGGATTATACATTATAATAATAATGAGAGAAACTTTGTAAACTAAGGTTGTAAAATGTTCAGCTCTCCACAGTGCTATTTATCTAGCAAAATAACAATAGGCACATCACATTTCACTCACCAGAACAGAGACAGTAAAATTCAGAACAGAGTTTTGTTAGCTTCATAGCAGACATGAAAACTCTAATACTAATATAAGTAAAAGTAAAAATTTTGAAAAGTGAAAAGAACCTCATTATGTGCAATTTGTGTTGTTTATTACCAGTGGTTATAGTAATGAGGCTAAAGAGAAAAACATAAGTAAATAAGTATAATAGAAATGAAATATTAATTTTCCTCTTATCACTATGCGATTTTGCTCGGGCTGAGGTACCTGGCTGGATAAGGTGCAATTGTAATGCATTTCAGTGCACGTGGGTGTGGACCGGTTTGAGCAGAGAAGGTGAAAAGGCACGGTTCTTACAGCTGGTCACAGCGCAGCGCAGACATCTCGGCTGCTGGGTGAGGGGAGAGCCCTGGTGATGTCTGAGCTGTGATTAGTCTGGCCATGTTTATCCTCTTGGAGGAAACAGCTCCAGTGTGCCCATCATAAGACACTTAAGGGGAAAACACACGAAGTGAAATAAATAGGGGAGATCAAGACTCACAGCGTCAATTGGTTCAGCTAAATTAGTGTCTACAAACTGAAGTACAGTGAAGTGGGCCAATGCTCTTCGCGTTTTAGTAAAACATCTATTCCATTCCACTATCCCAGAGGCTGAATAAAAGCTGTTCATTCAGAGAGGCCCTGAGGCTGACTTTAGTCTTTTACACTTGCAGAGCAACATCGAAAAGGCCAGTGGTTCCTTAGAGGCACATTTCGAAGAAATTCAGGATTTATGCACACAAACCTTATTATTTAAAGTGCAAGTTCTGTTCTAAAAATCATTGCACAAGCAGAGCACGGAGTAAGAGGACTTAATATTTATTATTTCAAAGCATACTGTATGTTGAATATCACCTGTGTCTAAGCACCCAAAACGTCTTCTGACAATCAGTTATATCAGATGCTTTCTTCCCTTCTTTACTTGGTAAGAAATGTGCAGCTGGAGCTAATAAAAAAAATTAACTGATGAAATGCATGCCAAGAAAAAACTAAAGCAAGCTCTTCCTAAGTTTCATTGACAAGGTTGAACAAAAAGCCTGTAAAAGCAACATCTTCCTATTTCTTTTGCCCAAGATAAAGAGCAAGTGTTAATCTGCATATTTATCAACAACAAATTAATGCAACATATCAAGACTTTTTTGAATACAGATCTGATTTGATTTAGTTTTATTTGCATTTTCTTCCTTTTGTGTACTGATTAACAGTTCAGACTCTTAACATCCCTAGGGAGTTCACTGAGAGGAAAGGAGTGCAAACTTTGGGTTAGCTAGCAGGCCTTCTGTTATCAACTGTACTGAGTGTTCAAGGTGCTTAGTAAGGACCTGGCTGTTGGCTATGCAATTGCCGTGATGGTAGGTAAACAAAGAACTTTCACGGGTGTTAAGAACTGATTGTGCTATAGAAACCTCATGCCTGAAGCTTTTTGAGAGGAGATATCTAAAAAGCAGAAGTGACATAATTTGATTTTACCGTGCTTCAGGCATACATGAGACCACACTGAAATGTTAAATCTGTGGCTGGAAATTTGCACTGTCATAGATCTTTCTTTTCAGAACACTTTTCTGTAGAGAGAAACTCCGATTTTTTTTGTCAGAGAAGTATCAAAGCATGAGACACTCACGCATCAATGTATATTTGGGATTTAATGACAGTGAAAAGAAGGTGGGAGAGAAGTTAGAACATGGATGTAGCTGTTAACTTATTTTATCTCTCTGTAAAAATGATGATGAGACTAGCTTAACTTGCATGACCATTAGAATATAATATGATCTCTCATGAGATTTCCACCTAACAAACAGTATAAAGACTTGTCTGCCTGGAGATATTATTTCCTTCCCCTTATTCTGCTTTGAGATTATATTATGTAAAAAGGAATTACGAAAAGCAATTTTGGAGTTTAAAAGCTCATGAATTTGACTGAAAATGTAGATACTCTATACTGTCTGACATCTTTGGTCAGCTTGCATCAATTGCAAGCACCTTTTTCTGTTAAGAAAAAAGGAAAAAAAATCTGCATTGGCAAATAGAGAAGTGGCTGATGGAAGGGACAATAGTTGCTACAGCTGATGCAGAGCAGGAGGGGAAAATACTGTTTGCCAATTTTTATTCCATTAGTTTTCCCCCCAAAAACCTTAGTAACATAATTTTGGATCTGAAAACAATTTTTAAAAGCTCATATTTAATTTTCTCCATTTATTTATTTGTTTATTTGCTTTCTTGTGTGTTTTCTAGTAGCATCATTCTTCACAAAGTTAGCAATTTAGCTGTAGAAATAGGGTGGCTTATTTGCTTAAATACAGCATGGGGGAGTTGTAGCTCACTAGTTTTCTGTGAAACAAATACCACTTTCACTCTCTAGCTGTGTCCTGTCCCACACAAATCAATGATTAGTTAGTAGCAGACAACATTAATCGTAAGTGTTCTTTTGATGTCAGGCAGATGTGGTGTCTGTATCATGATGACAAGTAAATAAAACTTAATCCAAAACCCATTTAAGTTGACTGAAACATTCTTATAGAACACATTGAATTTCATCTGATGCATTACACCTGCTGAATAACCTTTATTTTTAGTGTTTATTAAAGAAAAATAATGGTAAAGAAGTGTTATTGTGCTGCCTTTGTCTGAATGTGAATCCTGCAAAAGCACAAGCACGGTAAAAAACGAGGTATGATTACCATGGATTCCAGAATCACTGAATAAGCAGTAGTGAAAGTGCTATAAAATTTGCCTGGAATGAATAGAATGTATTTTTCTAGGTCAGTATATAATGTATTTCTTCATAAATATCTGAAACTAATTCTGAAATTAATAAGTGTGAATAACCTATTCATTTAAGCAACCAAAAGAATTTTATTTGTGGTACAAATGTGGTTATATATAATACATATATAATGGTACATAAAATAACATTTTATAGCAGTGATGTTAATAAAGCCATAAAATTTAAACCAGAGTTAGTTTGAGATAGCTATTTTTGTCTTTCTTCTTCTCCTGAAAAAAGTCTGTGGAAAGCAAGAACTGTTATTATTCAGTGAAACTACCCATTATTACACTCCTCAAAAATTTATTTCTGACTAGAGTAGTACAGTTTACCAATTTTACTCTGCAATATTTTTGAAACTGAATTTCGTTATAATAGCTGTGAAGTAGTTTCATGTAGAAGATTTTTGAGAATTTTTCCCCATTCTGTTTTAGAAGTTGTGTGCTTCCCATTAAACATTATCCTTATAAACACCCACATCATTACCACTCTGAGAAACACAGTATTTTTAACATCAGGAATGAGTTCTTCATATTATACACTTGCATATATCCTGTCAGTAAATGATAAGGAAGGAAAATGATCTATTTCTACTATTGCGACTATAGAGGAAAATCCTTTTACCCATTCATGAAGTGGATAAGACTTATCTGAGTGGAGGGAAATCCTTTCCTGGGTCCTGAAATCATCAAACAGAAACACAGAAAGAATGTTAGTATTACATGAATAAAAATAGTCATAGAGACTTGAGATGGAAAATGGGAGCCTATGAATGTGTAGATAAAATGAGAGGAAAAATAGGAAAGTGATAATGGAACAAAAATAAAACAGCGTTAAATTCACAGAAAATTATCCCTGGTAGGTTTACCATGATGGGAAAGTAAGAAGAAGGTCAGCAGTGCAGCAGAAGAAATTATGTGAGAGTTAAACACTGGCCATGTTATTAGTAATACTGAAACCCCATGTCAATGTTATTACATTTTTATTAAAGCAAGTGATAAATCTCTAATCAATTTGTGAGTTCCTTCTTTTTCCAACAATAGCTCTAGCTGTTAAGGGACATGGCACGACCCACAATATAGGTCATATGTCAAGATATACTACAAAGCATGTAATGAATGGTTTGTGGAGCAATTCACTCTCTTTTTACATGCATTCAATTATTTTTCCTTAACAGGTGACAGAGATAATGAAGATAAATAACATTTTTCTCTTTAGGCATGAGGACTCAACAATTTTTAATTAGTTTTAGTAGGTGACAGATAAAGGAGGAATCGCATCAAGATTTCAGATACAATTCTTGAGTTCAAGGAGACTGGACTAGTTATTTTTTGATGGACCCTATCCTAACTAAATATTTCCTACATGTAATCAGAAGTTGAAGACCAGAACTACAAACACATATGAACAGACACAGACACAAAACAAAAGTAATATGGATGGTGATGTGTTACTTGAAACTTTGCTTTCACTTCAGAATTGATCTGTTTGCACTGACCTCGTGCCCAGCTTTATCCTCTGTTCACAGAAAACAGGGAAACTTGCTATATCCATGTCAAGCTCAAGCTGTTCACTCTTATGTTTAAAATTAAACACAACACTGAAGCAGGCCTGCTGATTAGGAAGTTGGAGTTCATTAAAGCCTGGAACTAATTTTTCAGTTCCTTGAAACAATGGAGACATTTTAACTTGCACTGCTTATAATTCTCTTTTAATTAATATATTTAAATGGCAACTGTGGAATTTTTTGATAGACTTGTTTGCCTTCATTTGCATGCATCATCAGACAGTAAAGAATTTATATTATATGACTTGCAGAATATAAAACCATTTATATAAAAAAGAATATTTAGAAGGTTAGAAATTGCATTTTTTTCTTTCAACAGTCTTGTTATTTGGGTTGCTTAACACATTACAGGATTAATTCTCACTATACCAATTGCTTGATAAGCACATAACAATTACCTAATAGTTCTGCTTGTGGAACATGTGGTTTTAAATCCTTTTGAATTAAAAAAAAAAAATAAAAAGGGATTGTGGCACTTAATTCATGTCTGGAAGTCTAAGTACTTTCTGACATTTGTTCATAGAATCACAGAACATCCCAGGTGGGAAGGCACCTCAAAATATCTTCCAGCCCAGGCCTTTTTGGGAAAGGGAACCTATACGAAAATATCTACCACCCTTTTTTATTGCAACTTGAAAATCTTCAGGAATAGGGACTTTACCATGTCCCAGAGGAGGTTGTTGCAGTGAATAAATGCTCTCACACTAAAGAAAAATCCCCACTTTATTCTGTCAGTATGAAACCTCTCCCACTTCAGCTTATACCCATTTTCCCTCATCCACTCCTTGTGGCACCTTGTGAAGAGGGAGCCTCCATCCTCTTCGAAGCTGTGGGAAGAGTTTAACGCTGTTGCAACACAAAGGAGCATGCACAGTCCTCTGGTGGACGGCCCCAGAAATGAGTCTGGGGACACTTCATGGGTTGGTTTATCACCCTTTCTAAGACGTAACCATCGTTTCTCATGCCTGCGTAGTTGAGCCAATTGTGCCTTATCAGAAGGGATAAATACCCTCTGGCTGATGTGTGAATGTCCCAATACTTTTTCCTACTCTATGGAGTGACATGTTGAAAACCAATGCCTCACCCAGTTTGTACTGCAGAGCTTCAGAATAAATTTCTGTAAGGCGGTCAAAGATTTATTTTCAAAATCTTGTTACCTGGTGAGTAATCAAGATTTACATACGAGTCAGTACTGGCACTCACAAGCGTTTCTTCTCAGCTGGCATAACTTCAGTGTTTTTAATTTAAATAGAAAAAAATCCTTGAAGATATTTTATGAGTGATCAGTCTCCGTGTACTAGAAATTCTGATTTTTTTCCTGCCTGCAAATAATCTTCCTTTCTCTTATATACTGTCTGATTAAATATCCTCTGTAATCAGCTTTAAAAATGGCATTTTCCTGAGCCTTCTCTTTGAAAAAATAACTTGAATACACTTACTTAAGGCAATGACAAGCAACCAAAGCAGGAATCAATCACCTAGAAGCCGTGAGCTCCTCAGACCACAGGAGGATTACAGTGTACACTGCCTTGCAATTTTCTTTTCAGTCACACAAAAGACAAGAATATAATCATGAACAGTCAGCAAGGCTTTACAAAGGACCATGTTTGACCATCCTGGTTGTGTTCTCTGACTGCTTGCATAGGCAGGATGACAGTAGGTACCATAATCTTAGTCAAGCTTTTGACTTTTTCAAAAGTCAAAGGCCATCTTTCATGGCCTTCTCATTGGAAAACTGAGAAAATAGAGGCTGGAAGAATGGACTGTTGTTAGGTTGGAACGTAACTGGCCACCAGGCTCAAAGGGTCATTATTAACTCAGTTATTACTTGACTGTTTAGAATCCAAATGCAAATGGAAATTTATGGACGACATCCTAACAGGGATAGGGCAGTGAAGGACCATTATTGAAAGTTATAAATACTCATCTTGACAAAACCATGTCTTATTTGATCTGTCATTGGCTGTTAGTCTTCAGGTGGGACTTTGGGCTAGGTGACATCCAAAAGAACCAAGGAGCATTTTTATGATCCTATAATTCTATTATCTATGGATACTACATGGTGAAGCTTTCAGTTTTATGAGCCAGATGATCTTTCTCTACTATTCCTTTATTATAATCAATATAAAGTACAATCTCAAAATCACAAACTTCAAAGAGCAGTGTGCTGCTTGCGAAATATTGAAAAACACCTGTCATTTCTTCTTCGTGAAAAATAAATCAACCATTCCATGAATCAACTTCTTTCATCCTAAAACTCTAGCTCTACCAATTTAAAGTAAAATGGTTTTCAAGTAAAATTTTATTTACTTTATTATAAGCTTTACTTGTGTTGCTTTATTATAAGGTTTCTTTTCAGCCGCTTTAGCCATTAGCTGAAGAACATCCCCCCAAAAATGCAACCCCCCCCTTATTCAGTATAAATAGCAACAGACTGTCTGATAAGGAGCAGAATGTGGTGAAGGAGCAACACAGGCTGAATCACTAGACAGTCATTTAGTGTACTAACTTACATCACAGATGAGGTTCAAATGAGAACCCTTAAAAAATTACACACTACTTATCATGGATAGTAATGGAAAGGTCTTATCTGGAGTTTGTTGAGAGTTTCCATTGGTCTTGTAGGGGCTTTAGTTTTGGGGTTTTTTGTTTGCGGTTTTTTTGTGCGCTTTGGTGTTAGTGGTGGTTTTGGTTTGTCTGGTTGGGTTTTTTTTTGGTGGGGTTTGTTTGGGCTTTTTTAGAAAGAACATTGTTTATAAGAATCAACAGACTATGCTGCCTAGAACCCATTGTACAGATATAAACACTAATTTTTCACCAAGCCTGTCTGTTAAACTTTCTGATGATTTTGTGTCTTTTACTTAACTGAAAATTATGATAAAGGGTGTTTTTTGAGAAAGTTTCAGGAGTAGGACTAATTGAAACTCTCAGTCAATGAAAACATTGAGTGTATGGATTGGCAACCTATGGTATTGTTTCAAGTAAAGCAATAATCACTATTAGGCTCAAAACCACTGTCCCTTATTTTTCAGTTTGGCTCTGCTATTGAATAAATAGCAGAAGGATCTATCCTTCACTCCAGCTATAAAATGGTGTTTTGCATTGTCCTTTAGGCATTTGCATTTATGAAGAAGTGCAAATGAAAGTGTAAAAAGAAAACCTTCAGCTTGAAGAGTAAACTGAGATTTGCTGTCCAAATTACCAGTAAAGAATATTGCAGGAAGGAAATTAATATACATTAAACATAGGACATTCTCTGTCCTCATGGAAATACTGCCTGCTCCAGCAGTGGGTAATCTAAATATTATTAATCTCTCATGTACTTACAAAAGAAGCAATAAATGAAAAAAGATGACAATGCTTTCATAAAAGTATGTAATTCTGCTTATTAAGGAGAAGATTTTATAGCTAATTTGTGTTTATCAGAACAAACAGTTGCAGGTATTTACACAGGCATCATGAATTTCACAAAAATTCCAAAATTATGTTTGGAAGGAAATGTAATATTTTATATTATTAATTTATTTTTAATTACTTTTTTGACAGAATAAGATCACCAATGTATTTTATGGTTTTCTATTATTTTCTGCTTGTCTTACTGCCTCTATGTTAAGAGAAATCAGTTTACCTTAACCGGACCTGTGTGCTGTCTAGAACACATTAACTGAGCATTAGGTTGTATTTCAACAGTTGAAATGGAGGGAAGTTATCTATATCTCTGCCACATTTATCTTGTCAATAAACCTTCTCCTTTTTGTACCTCTTGGTTCCATTATTAGTTATTTATTTTATTTATTGTTCATTTATTTAACCTCGGCAATGATTGGATTGTGAAAGACAAATCATACTGGAAATCAGGACATTAGGGTCCATAAACTTTGTTATAAGAATGATACTGTATTAATTGAAACATATTGTAATAACTGTAACTTTGAAGCAATATATTAAAATGAAGGATCTGTTAAGTCTAGATCAGGAGTAAATGGAAGCAACATTTATCTTAACCATTTGATTAGCTATTGATTTTGTCAGTCTTTAGATTTAAAACCAGCAAGTTATTACTCGCAAGAAGCAATTACAAGAAGTTATTACAAGAAAGTGACAGAGCTGAAGTGTTAGTTTCAGCTGTGCAACACTACTGATACCAAGCAGCCTGTTTTTAAAATCATTACAGTACTGCTAGCAGTTAACCTAAACCTCCCTCAGCTGCTCCCTGACATACTACTTCCAGTGAAAATCACAGCTTCAGACTACAACACTTGTTGCACTTACAGAGAAAATTAATACTCTTTGATTATTTAATACTTTGAAATAAAACAGACTGGAGTTTGTTTTTCGGGGGGGTTTTGTTTGTTTATTTTTTCTTTTTTGGGTGGGATGTAAGGTTTATCTGGGGTTCAGGGGTTTGTTTTGCTTTTTTGTGTTTGTTTGGGTGTTTGGGGGCTTTGTGTGGTTTCTTTCTTTCTTTTTGATCTTTTTTATTTCAGAAGGCACAAAAGAGCAGACCTTCCAGATTTGGCTCAGTGCTACCCATGTCATAATGGGCTATGGCAAGACTGAAACTGATATCCTCTTTCAGTGAGTGTTACAAGGTTCTTCTGAATTGAGTCTAGCATTATGAATACAATTAGTACTGCTGCTACTGACTTGCTGTATTGAAAGTCACTAAGAATGGAACCTTTCCTATTTCTTTCAGATAGCATTTTGAATTGATAAGTCTTTGAGTGGACAAACCCAAATCTACCTAAAGCCTTTGTTTTCCTTCCATTATTAAAATATATGCAAAGCATAGGCTTTGGGGAAATGATAATTTCATTTTTAGTGCTTTTGTTCCTTTTAATTAAGCATAGATATCAATGACAACAAGTAAATATGGGTTATAGTAATTGAAAACTTTTTTCTTGTCTATTCCTTTATTTCAATCATACTAGTAAGTTCAGTAAGTGTCAGTGGTCACTATGTGATCAGAAAAAAGGTCTTGCCTAAGTACACTCCCAAAAACACTGATGTGTTTGTCTCCGAACAGTAAGAACATCAAACTCTCTTGAGGTATCCAAGAAGTTGGTTAGAGCAAACACCATTAAAGACACACATTATGAGACATTTAAAAAAAAATTGTTTAAGGGCATAGTGGAAGTAAAACATACACCTGATTTTATCACAGCTATTTTTGTCAGCAAAAAAGAATAAAGCATCAAATATGGGCAAAGTTTATGGCACAGCTTGAATCATAATAAGAATTTGGTTTTGAAGAACGTTGGAATTCATTACTATATGAGAATTGGCATCCTCAGAGGTGAAGGGAGGAAGGGAGTTCAGACTAGTAATAAAGCAGGAGTTAAATCAATAGTTTATGCAGATGTGTGTGCGTATGTGTGTACAGTATGTATGCATACACACAGGTGTAAACCTCCAGTGGTGCATCTGCTTAGGTTGCTGCAAGCCTGCCGAGCTAAAGTGGTAAGGGATTTTACGAGAACATCTTATTTTCTTGTTTCTGTCTAATGCCTGGAGTTCCAGTAAGACAACAAGAGGCATCAGGGGTTCTTACAATTGAGAATAAATGTGGTATAATTGAAAATTTTGAAAGCTAATTTTTTATCTTGTACATGAGATATCTGTTCATGTCCCTATTTGGAGAGAAGGACTGGAGACAGTAGCAATCCAGTTGGTCCGGTTAGATATTTTAGATAATTTTAGCACCAAAGGACATCAAATATGTGTGCATTTAAATGAGTGGCAGCAATGTAAAGTGCTTCATTTAAAACATCCTGCTAATTAGAAAATTGATTGATTAGAAAATTGACTAATTATTATTTCTTTACCAATTTAAGAGAGCCTTACTCTTACAAGAAAGTTCGTCCTAAAAAAACCCATATTGTATATTTCCTGTAGCAATAGGAAATAATTATTAAAATGCTAAGGATTTCTGTATTCTACTTAACAAGAACTTACTAAATGCAATTTTATATTGGCAGTTATAGCAACACTGAAAGATTACTGGTTCACCCAATTGAGAGCGGAATGCTGCTTAAAATGAGGATGGGCAAAGAATGAGTGATACACAAAAGAAAACACATATTTGTTATTACACAACAATTAATTACATTTAAAATATAATAAAATTACATTAAAACATGGCTGCGATTTGTCAGTGTGGAAAGAAAAGCAGAAAACCACAGACAAAAGCTTGGAAATCTTCAACTTTTTGCATGGACAGGTGTTGGAGTGACAGCTTCTCTGGACTCAGGCCCAGATGAAAGCCAAAGCACAGGAGTTGAATTAAAATCTTTGGACAAGCTGAGATACATGAAGTCATACCAAAGTAAAACAGAAATACAGATTTTTAACTTTTAGTAGAAATATCTGCTAAGTGCCTTAAACATTAAAAAGCTGCAGCAAAGACCTTAAACACAGTTCTTTCTGCAGCAGTGTTGCCTTTCCACAGAATTCTTCACTTTAGACAAAATATAGATAGAACTATACTGCTCACATATTTTAGATAGAGTGTTCACGTAAACAGTCAGAGCTGATAGAAACTATATACACAAATCTGTGTAATACCTATGTAATACTTGTGTAAGACTTATGACTGTTAGAATTAGACCAGGACAGGTTAAGAAAAAAAACCCTAGAATCGTGTGTTAATCTCATTGGTCAACTAACAAATATAATCCACACTTCTGTGAGAAAGAATGGGAATTAGAAGAAATTAGAAGAAGTAGTTTTTTCTGTCTGCTGTTTGCTTGCTGCTGCTGCTGCTGTTTGGCCTTATCATGTAACTCCCTTTGAACTCTGCCTTCAAGAAGCTATGAGACTATGAAATAAAGAACTTTGCAGAACAGCAGCCTCCTCTGCTCTCTTTTACCCTGGTCCGAGAAGGAAGGGTGTCCCATCAAAAGCTCAACAGACAGGTAGCCATGATTTGACAAAAAACAAGAAGAAAGAAAAATGTCTAAAATCTCATTCCAGCTCACTAGTAATTTCCCTGGTGAGAGAATAAGTAAATGAAACTAATTGGAAAAGCAAGCAAGATATGTAATGCTGTTGTAAAATTCATGTTGGTGAGAAATTTCATTACCTATTATAAAGATATCACGGAACAGCTGGCTGTAGTTGCTGCTATGTTGCTATTAAGGCTACTTTAAATTATATTGAGGCAATAACGTTAATCACATTACTGGCATGCACATGTTTTTGGTAAAGAAGACTTAATTGAAGAACAAAAAGAAAGTATTTTTCTATAAGCAGATCAGGATGTGAACTTTATCTGAAAAATTATCAGCTCATAGGAGCCCTAAGTTCAAAAAGTTTATTGAATTTCTCTGGGATGGAGTTAACTTTACACTTAGCAGACCTTATAGTACTGTCACCTGTATTTGCAGTAAGAATGCTGTGAATGACACACCGGTGTTTTGGCAACTGCTGAGCTGTGCTCGCACAGCATCCATTCTGTCTGTTGCAACCCCACAAAGGCTGGATGTGGGAAAGAGGCTTGAAAGGCACCAAAGGGATATTCCATGCCGTATGGTGTTGAGGTTGGAAAGAAGAGACAAGAAGAGACAAAGGGAGAGGGAGGAATTTCTAATTAAGGTGATTGTCTTCAGAAGCAACTGCTACATGCTTTGGAGCCCTGCTTGCCAGGCTGGACATCACTAGCTGAATGGAAATAGAGAATAAACCTTGCTAATTTGCTTTCTTTCCATGCATATCCTTTGCTTTTTCTCATTAAACTGCCCTCATTGCGATCCATGTGTTTTTTCATCTTATTTTCTGCCTCATGCCCTGCTTAGGAGGGACATCTTCCCTTAGAGATTTTCTTGGTGGACACCTGGTGGCCCGCCAAGGTCAACCCACCACAGTCCTTTCCTGGCACTCAGTGTGAGGCAGTTTTGAATTTGTAAATATAATAGTTTTTAATTGGCAGGCTTGTGTGAGGGTCACAGAGTTTAATTGCTGCACTGCTCAGCTCTTTATTTGGCTGAGCTTGGAAACGTGCTAATAGAAACCCTGGCTATGTGCTTTGCCCTGGCATTGATGCCTAACTGTGCTGGGGTAGCTTTGTTGTGGGCATGATGAGAGCACATCTCCTTCTCCTTATTCAGGACTGGTGTAGGTATTTCTGATGCTTGGGCTCCTGAAGCCCTTGATCACTTTCGGGTGAGTTGTTTAATATTATTAACACTGTCAGCTTATTGTCAGGTTCTTGAATCCGATGTCATCCTGGTCTAAGTGGGCACAGTTCTGGGGAGAGATGAAAGCAAAACATGCCATTGGGAAGCTGGTCCCTGTGAGGCAGGGTGTGTGGAAGTATTTGGGTGGGTATTTCAGGCAGTTATCACCTCGCAAAGACTGGGATATTATATCTGAGCAAGTAACCTCTGTGAATTTATGCACTGCATGGTAGAAGGGTATCTTGCCTACCCCAAAAAAACTCAGCAGCTTCAAGCATCATTTTGAGGCTTTGTCCATGTCTGTTGAGCTGAAGTTTAGTATTGTTGGAGTGGGTGGTTAAGATAGAGACCCAGACCACCTCTGAGAGTGCCTTGACTGAGACAATTATCCAAACTACAACTAAGAACACACCAGTTGAAACAGGGACCCAAACCAGAACTACAGTAGTGATACAAATAGTGAAAAAGATGCAGTGGACGTGAAGGTTGATGCATCCATGCAATTTATGTCCTTTCCTGGGGACTATAGAATTGACAGAGAAAATAAGAAAGAGGCAACCATTTGCAGTCTCTGGAGGCTGCTCTTGTCAAGCATGAAGGCAAGATATACATTCAATGAAAACCCTGTGAATTACCAAGAGAAGTGGACTACAACTGGAAAAAACATCCAGTATGTGAGAAAATTAGTGGTGCTAAAAGTCTCCTACAATGACCTAGATGAAAACAAGGTCTCCAAAGATCCATCTGACAGGCTGTGTGCACAGTCCATGTGGAGGAAAATAGTCCAAAATGTACCAGCTACCAAACAATTTTAAAACAATATTGCCCAGATTTGGATACACTGTCTATGGAAAGGGCATCTTCCTGGCTCTGAAACCTTGAAAAAAAGCTCTCTCCTTTCTTTTGCCCTGGGACAGCATCTTGGCTGTCAGGGCTGCCTTATGGACCCCTGGTGAGAGAGAAAGTGAGTCCCAGACACATGCTGCATGGCACTCTCTGGTTCTTCCTGTAGGACCAGCTGCAGAACTTGAGGAAGTAGGATGGCATACACACCTTTAACCTGGAAGCCTGTGTACAAAAATTCAGGGGGAAGACATCTGCTAAGAAGGGGCCACACAAGAAACCCATCAGTTTAATTTTGCTGTTGAGACATAAAAAAACAATCACTGACACCCCAGATGCAGAAAAAATTTACTGAGGATTCTGGTGAAGAGACCTCTGGTCTGGTAGTGCAAGGGTTGGACAGTGACTATGAATGAGAATGCAGGGTTTCTGTCTTTGAGCAGGAGGAGGAAAGGCATGAGTGGGAATGCTAAACTGTGTGGGTTTTGTGCATATGAGATGCACAGACACAAAAGGGTTTGTTAGGCACAGGCGCACACTATACGCAGATACAATCCAGATTCCCTGTATCCCTGGCATAAACTACGGCAGGAAGGAGTACTTCAAAGATCCAAGTTATCAATGAGTGTTTGGTATAGCCACCAACTGTACAGAGAAGATTGAACAGCTGTCTATCTTCCCTTACTTCTAGGAAAATCCCTCTGTTGCGGCCATGCTGTGAATTAAAGAACAGCAGGCGTCAATTGCCACCACGATGAAGCACCAGTGGCAATGTCACGCTGTCCGAGAATTTCTGATTCCCATCGCAACTTCATTCATTAGCTGGAGTGCCAAAACGATCAGCAGGACTTGCTCACCCTTTCGTAGTCCCATATGGCCAGTGAAAAATTCTGGTGGAGGTTGAGGTTAACAGTGGACTATTGTGGCCTCACTGAAGTCATGCCATGGCTAAGTGCTGCTGTGCCACACACGCCAGAGCTCTAACAGGAAGTCTGCCAATTTGTATGCTACAACTGATGCTGTCTGTGTGTTTTTCCAAATCCCTTTGACAGCTGAGTGCAAGCCATTTTTTGCTTTTACATGGAGTAGTTTCTGATACACCTTGAACTCGCTGTCCAAGGGGTGGAAGCACAGTCCCACCACTTGTCATGGAGCAATTCAACCTGTACTGGAATAGAAGAGTGAAAATAATTTATGTTTTGACATAAACAGCTAGCAAAAGGAAAACATCTGACAAAACCCACCTGTGTTAATCAGTTTCTAAATCTGCTCTTTCTTCTTTACGATGTGGCTTCAAAAATGTCACAGACTTCAGCCTTTTTGCAGGATCTTAAAAGTTACTATCCATTTATCCAAAAAGGATATTAGGATGTTGTGCTGGTCTTAGTTGGGGTAGAGTTGACTTTCTTCATAGCAGCCTTTATGGGTCTGTGTTCTGGATTTGTACTGGAAGCAGTGTTGATAACACAGGGATGTTTTCATTACTACTGAGTATTGCTTATATGATGACACACAACTTTTCTCACTTTTACTCTTTTAATTCTTTTCCCATCCCACTGTGGGTATGTGAGTGAGCAGCTGTGGGGGGCTTGGTTGCTGGCCTGGTTTAAACCATGACAGATGTACCTACATAAAAGCTCAGTGTCATGGGAGAAGCAGGCACAGACATCTGAGCAAGGTTGTTATGCTGCTTTCTCTTAGCCTGAGATAGCACAATTGTTTTTTCACAGCACTTCTTCAAAAAGCAGATATGGCCATAATGGATAATCCAGTAGTGTGGGTCTCAGTCATGTCTGTTTCTTCATATAATCTCAGTAATATTAATTGTTATAAATTAGAGGCCAGGAAGGAGGGAGGGGTTGAGAGAAAGTGTTTCTAAGATTAGTTTTCTCATTGTCCTTTTCTGATCTGATTGAAATTCAATTAATTTTCACAAGTTGGGTCTGTTTTGCCCGTGACGTTAGCTGGTGAGTGATTTCTCCCTGTCTTTATCTCAGCCCATAAGCATTATGTTATATTTTCTCTCACCTGTCCGCTGGGGAGGGGAGGGTTAGGGCACCTTTGGTAGGCACCAGGCATCCAGGCAAAGTCAAACCAGCACAAAATTATAGAAGACTAATGTATACTAAGAATCAATTAAAAACAAAAATCTGTTTTCTCGGTGTCAGTCACCTAGGTGTCAAGCACATATTTTTTTTATTCAGAAAATCCACAAAAAAATCTGACTATTAGTGTGTCTGGGTCATGACTATTAATGTGTCATGACTGCAGAGGTGATACTAAGCTCAAGTGGAAGAGTTTCTGCCTTGGATTATTTATTCAACATTTTAGTATTCTTTATTTATTTTGACATTCAGTCCAAATTTAGAATCAACTCATATGCTTTTAAAAAGTAAATATTAGTCAGAGTGTCTCAATATTTTATGACTAAAATAGGAAAGTTTGACATGTTGTAACTTTGGAAAGGATTAAATTTTGATATATCCATTACTTCCCTTGAGGTAACATTTTAGGAGTTCTTTGATAAGCACATATTTAGGAATTTCTGGTTTGTGTATTTGCAAGTGCATTTCTTTACAGTCCTAGCAACTTTGGCACATTGGATGTGGAGGATTTTCCATGTAACTGCTTCCTGGAAAAGCAATTCACTCATTACTGAGCCTGAGAGCTAAGAAACCAGCATGTTAGTGAAGGTTTGGTGAGGCTCTGAGTCAAATTTAGAGGGTTTTCTTGGAGAGGGTGAGTATCTTGGATGCCTTGGTGGAACAAAGAAGGGGCTCAGGACACAGTCTAAAGTTGTAACCAGACTTCCACTCACAAATTGCCACCATTGTAATGCAACATTTGCATGATATGCTTTTAAAAAATATTATAATAATATAGATAGTTTATATCACATTCATAAACTTTGAAAGAAGTAAAGAAACCTTCCCTGAATATAATTTGTTTCTGGGATCCTAACTCATTAGCATTGCAACTCCAGATTTTGAAATTATGACCTAGAAATATATTATCAATAATCTCAGTCTCGGCTTCTTAAAACAAGAGGTTGAAACTGTTGTTTCTGTGAACAGATTTAGTTTTTCCTTTGGGAGTTCTTTTTTTCACTTAAGCTTTCTATTACTACAAACTGCTATGTCCCTGAGAGGGAAGAAGCACATAATTTCAACATATGCAAGCAATAACTAAAAAAACCCAATTATCAGCCATGAACTAATGCAATTTGGGAGTGTAATGAATCAATGCATACAGAAATTACTGGACGAAATGGTTTAAAAAATTTATACAAGAAAATAAGCAAACACTATGCCTTGAAGTACTGGATGATCTCTCCAGACATGCATAAACAGATTATCCCTGGTCATAGCCAAGCATGATTCATGATAAAAGCCTTTATCCAAATTTCCAGGGTGTGGTTATTTAACTCATTCTCTAGTAAACAAAAAAAATACAAAGTGAAAAAGTAGTAAGAAATAATTCGAAGTGCTTAAAAAGAACTTTAGAGTCATTCTTCAAGCTTATATTTTGCTATATTCAAATGGTTTATAAAAATGCATGTTTTGAGGAAGCAAGCCATACAGATCTTCTCATGAGCTGAATCACAAAATAGCATGTTTATTTGAAATTTTTTGGTCTTATACATGCATTGTTTCCGTTGTTGCAGGAGATCAACTCACATATTTAAGATTTTTCCTCTCTAAGCATTCCTTTTTTTTGTGTGTCAATATAACCATTATTTATGGGCTGTAACTTTTTAAGGTATACATAAAAGTAAAAAAATCTTTTTAACCACATGCTATTCTATTTAAATCGATGAGAGATCAAGCATAAGAAAGAATGGTCAATGAGAGAGAAAAGAAAACGAAAATTTCCTCCATCTTCCACAATTTTAATTGAAAAATTCACATCTTAAGTGACAAAATATCTAAAATAAAATGTATATGACTTGAAAAAAATTATTTCTTAATTAAAATTTTCAAGAAACAAATTCTTGAACAGAAGTTTCACTTACTGAGAAGGTTTAATCATATAATGTGATTTACTGAGCTTATATATTTTCATTTGGTTGATAATACGTATATTAGTTATTCTACAAGATTTTCCAGCGAATTATGACATAGTAAGATCTGCAACTTTTGGATATTTGTGTTTGCTCTCACATTTTTAAGGGGTGCTCAGTGGAAGAGTTGCAGTGGGTTCTTTTCTTCAGAGCAAATAAATTAACTGGAATATTATATACAATAGATAATATTCCAAGTGGATTTCTTTTACTGTTTCTGAAAAGAGTTACAAATGTCAGTATTATTAATTTACTAGCAACTAAAGCTGTTTTCCAAACTTAAGCACAGGGCATGATAAACAACTCTTTACCTGTCTAAAAAGGAAATTTTTATACAGTGGGTAGCTTTTCGTTTTCATATTGCTCCATTGTGCTTGAAATATTAATAAAGGCTAATCTGTAAACAGTTGTATGTCTAAAATTATGAGTGAAAAAAAATTAAAAAGCTAAAAATCCCAAAGTTGAAACATTTACTGGTATTAATAAGGAAGGATGATCTAAGTGGAAAATGAAAAAGAAAGCCTCTTGAAAGACATGGGAGAGATCTGGAGATGCAGGGACTCAGAATTACTGAAAGAGTCCTTAACATTTAAGGATTACAATTTAAATTGCACATTACATTAAGACTACACACACATGTTTATTCTATCTTGAGCCGTCAGACATCTTTAAAATAAAAAGAAATTGGAAGTTCCAGGCTGGCCTGACTTCCTAGATAAAAGATGTGTCTTCTTCAGGCTTTCTTCTACATCCTGGAAGAAGACACTGTCCTGAAGATCTCTAGGTCAGTATCTGAAGATACTGTTCATGTCTTCTAGATGGCTGAAAGTGTGCAAACCACCTACCAGACAAAATTAAGAAATTTGAAAAGTTTTATAATAGAAGAGAAAAATTTTCTACCCTTGTACTAGAACTTCATGGCTTTTGGGAGATGTTCTTTTATACATTTGAAAAAATCAACAACCCAAACATAAAACTTTCATACAAACATATAAAAAATAAACTGAGGGAGTCAGGAATGCAGTTGTGCAGTCCTTGTGAATCTCTAATGTGGCATAAGAGTCACATCTCAGAACCTGAAAACGAAGATTTTGAGAATTCTGGGATGACAGATCACAAGGCCGATGTCTGTGGCTCTGGAATTGGACACTCTTTGAATAGTAGAAGAAAAGTAAGACAATAATAAGGCAAGCTAGTTTTTATGATTTTTCTCTTGAAAAAAGACCCCAGATTCTATGTTATGTCTAATGACAAAGTCTATGTTCTCTCAAATTCTATATTCCAGAATTCTTCTTTATAAACACCTTAAGACGTGATCTGGTATCTGTAACAAAATTAATTCTTTCATATTTCGCATAGCAAATGAACATTTCTAAGGTTTACCTGAAAGACGTCCTAGAGAGATATATTTTCTACATCTCTTTTTTTTCCCCATTTGTGCTGGAGAACCCTAAAAGAGCATGGAAATATTTATGCTGAAAAAAGGCGGTATTTTGTAAACTGGGAGGATTAGGAATCTTTTGGATCGCAAGTTACTGCACTTACTGAAATTATTCACCCTATAACTTCTTTTTTTTCTTCCAGCCTGTGTGTACACTTTATTCGGGTTAATCAGTTTTTGAAGAGAACTCTGTTCTGTCAGGTTAAAAAAAATAAAATCTTTTTCCTCGAGGATTTTTGCAAAAAATTATATAGTAGAAGAGTGTTTTGGCTGTAAATAATCCTGTTTAGGTTTCATTATATTTTTCAAGTATATTTTCTAAATTTTCAATTTCACTGCTTCTCTGATATAAAAAGATATTTTTAGCTAGCAAAAACTAACTATACAAATGTTTCTCATGATTTTTTTTTCCTTTGAGATGGGTTTTTAGAGTATCTTGTTTGTATGAAGCAAACTACCTCCTTTTGTGCACTGGAGAAATCTCATTCAATTTTTGGATACAGGTAAATTAGGCACAAGAAGACTTCAGTGCAAAAAGTCATAGTATTGTGACAGTAATTGCAGTTAGTGATATCTGACTTGCCACTTATTCAGCTGATTGTCCATTTATCATTTTATACTTGATCCTTAATTTATCTCCAGAAAAATATTAAAGATTTGGGGGTTGCATTGATAAAACATGGGGGGAAAAAGAGGAAAATTGATTGCGCTTTAAAATTTATCATTACAAATCATATTTTAAATAGCATTTCTTTCAATATATTAAGTAATGTCTTTTTCTGTCAGTTTTAACAGTGTATAAAATGTCATAGCTTATGTACTGTATTCAAGGTATTTTTCTTTAAGTCCAGTACTTCTATTCAGAATGTATACTGTAATCCCTGTGTGCACGATTATTTCTTATACATATTTTTGTTCGTTATTCTCTCGAGAACTTACACAATAACGAAATTCCATATGATAAATCTTGAAAATAGAAATCGTGTATATGGGTGTTTGGTTACTACTCTGTAAGTTTTAACTTTTTTTTATTTTACTTGTGGAAGTTCACATAATCAGGCTATCATTACTGCCATTAGACTTTCTCATTTTCCTTTTTTCTAAAAAAAATGTGATTCTGAATAAATTATGCCAGCAGGCATGACATTTTTCACTTTCTTTTTGCTTATTTGATCTTTGTTTCCTCTTTATTTTTCTGGTCAGTTAGATTTTCATATTTTAAAATGTTAGATTTTCTTGAAGAAAGCAAGTACATTATAGTAATTTTAAATGTCACTACAAAACATGAACATGTTTGGACCCTAATCAAGCATTTTTATTTTCATTTTTATGCAGTACTGCTTCAAGTAAGGAGAAGACTTATGCACATTTTTAGCAGCAGCAAAGTGAAAGAATTTAGGGTGACATTACCATTTGTGGTGGTAATGTCAGAGACCAGTAAGAGAATTAAAAGTAACTACTGTTCACAATATATTCTAGAAAGGGCTGTTCTGACTGGAGGATTCATCAGCTCTGTGGACTTGCTTGCTGCATTGCTCTTTCCCACCATCCTATGCAGGCAGTGTTTAGTGACTCTGATGATTTTGAGAGAGCTTCTTTGAATGACCAGTGAAGAAATTTAGGGCTGAACCAAAAAACTGGGAGTGGAGGAAAGACTTTTTCCCATCCAAGCTCTCATGAATCCATCTCTATTTCTCTTAAGGAAAAACAATAATTTTAAGAATTCCTTCTCTATGAAAATGAAATTTTTAATTATTCTGAAAAAAACACATCATTTCTGGTGAAAAAATTTTAACAAATGCAAACTTAGGAAGAAAAGAAGTAAACAGGAAAGGGAAATGACCAGCCAAGTTTTGCTATCCGTCAGAAAAATGTTCAAAGACAAGGATTTGCCTATGGGTTTAGACAGCTGCCTAGTGTACGGGAGACTTGTATTTTTCCCACATCTCTGTCCACACACAGGAAAAGGACTGTAATCATCAGATTAGATGGTATTTTGGGAGGAATTACTCAGTCTATTTTATTAACATTATTCTATTCTGGATACTATTCCATTTTTTATATAGTACTTTAATATTAATTGGACCAGAGTCTTGCACACAAGTATCTTAGCTGATACTCCTGGAAAAAAGAGATGCTTTCTGGTGTGGAGTTTTGTGTTTTGTTTTGTATCCCATCATATATTTTGATATCAAATTCAATGTCTTACAAAAGAAGAAGTAGAAACGATGGCAGGTCGAGCTATTTTCTACGTGTCACTGAAGCATGCTAATCTCAGTGCAATCTGTGAGAATGCCAACACCTCCAAAGACACTTTGGCTTAATGCAGTTGATTTGATTCTAGAAGGTACTGAACAAACCTCGAAAGGTAACATGATTTGAGAGATGCTTAACAGGAAACCCAGGATCATGCATACTGTCAAAAGCAGCACACAGAATAAAGACTGAATGCTGCATAAGCAGAATGTTAGTCTATTCCACCTTTTATTTCCCCCTCACGCAGTGTTTTATTACTTCGAGTGACCAATTTAAATTCTGATTTATTTTAAATTAGTAACTTGCTCTTATCTTGCCAGGACAAACATCTGTCTAGGTGAAACAAAGAAGGGTGCAAGTATATGATTACTGTCACTAGGCCCTACACCGCGTATTAAGTTCAATTCCTTTCCAAATCTTTAGAACTTCCCCACTCATTTGTGATCCTGGTCCTTTCTTCTATCGTCCTTATTAGGAGGTCAGCTACTATGAATGCGTGGCTTAACTTTCTCCTGCTTCATGCAAGAAGGTTTAGTCTGAATTCAACACCAACATCACTTATTTCTTCTCTTCAAGTGCAGAGATGAAGCAGTTCTCTTCAACTCCTAATGAAGCCTCCAACGAGGCAGTGAGGGGTGAATAATACCGGTGTGGTTCGTCATTCACCAACATCCAAATGTCAGTTTTCTCTACTTTTTTCTTTTATCTTAGCTGTATGTGGGTATTGCATCTTTATAAGAAATGTTCTCAGATCTGCCAATAGATGGGGCTACAGATTCTAGGTTTTTAATGGCATTTTCAGATTTGCTTTTATTTTGTTTCTCAAGGGTAATAAAAATGATGATCATTTATTATCTATTACCTTCTATTAGATAGATTTCCTTCTGTCTAGTGAGCATTATTTCAAGGATTTAATTTGTCTGACTTCTTTTTTTTTTTAAATAATAAGACATCCTGATAATAACTGAAGTCTATTTTTTGTGTTTAAGCTCCTTAACTAGATTTGCACCTTAGAATGAAATTGACTACAGAAACCATCATAATATTATTCTTTAACTCGGTATACTCATCTCCTTCTTCTATTAACTCTATGAAGCCCACACTACTTTTTGCCACTTTGTAATTATATCTTGACACACATCTGTTACATAAGGAAAAAATAATTTTCCCATCTGCTACTCCAGTATTTAAAATAAATGTATCCTCATGTGCAAAGCTTTCCAAACTTTCCTTAATTTCTCCAGTCTGCACAGTCTGCTTTTCCTTTATTTTATGATTGAAGCTATGGAGCTCGTGGTCCCTCTTTGTGTCTTCTAAATGATGATGTAACATTTCACAACATGTCAATTTTAACTTAGTAAATTACTGCAAAATGTAACTTGCGGTATCAAAACATATCACTTGTAGTAAATGATTGCAAATGATGTTACTCTCTTAAAGGGACAGAATTATGTAATTAAAGGTTGCATGTTGTTTCTATGTAAGGTAATTTTTATTTTCTCTTTGGACAGTTCATTTGCTAACTACTAATAGAAATTTATGCATCTGAAATTTTCAGTCTTGAAAGTCTATATGCTAGAGAGTCCACTGAGTTAGTAAGAAGAGAAAATGGCAGGCAGTTTCTACAACAGAAGTTGAAGATGTTGCAAAATTCAAGTAACTACAAAATTCTTTTAAGGTCAGATGTTTTTTATAAATTACACTAAGTTCCAGTCAAGACCACTTAAACTTATTTTTAAGAGTTCCCTACACTTTTGGGTATTTAGTAAAAGGCTTGAATTCCTAATGTTTTCCTCTACACAGTTAGTTTTCCTGGAGATTGTAGGAGCACAATGTCTCTGATTTTAATGCTCATTACAGGAATGAAATAATTTGTAGAAATTAAAAAGGATGGATATAGACACCTGCAGATATATGCAGTGTACATAGGCCCCTATTTCTCACAAAAACTCTTTGAAATGGAGTTAGAAGTAAGACCACTCAACTGAATATAAAATTCCAAAATATGTGCTAAAGAAATGTTACCAAGCAAGTAACAGAAGATTCTAAGTCAAGTTTTTTAATCAAATATTGGTTTCTGAAGCACTTGCAAAGAAATTCAATATGAGAAATATTTTTGAGAATCAATTTATTTACTGAATTTAGTTGTAAAATGAATTTCCAGTAAATAATTCATCTCTATCTGCTTCTCTACGACACACATAATACTATTAAAACCACTGTATTTGAGCTGGTGCTACAAATGGCTTAAAAAAAATTGAACAAGCATTTAAGTAATTTATATGCCAGGTTCACACAATGACATAAAAGAAAATATTTTATCTGTCAAGGAATATGTATATTGCCAGTATATACAAGATATGAGATTCACCACACTTTCCTCAAAGAGGACTTAATCATACTTTCTGCCCAAAGGGACATTCCATTTTTTGCCCATGGTGTGAGACTATGGCTTATTTTCTTCCAGATTCTCAGAGAGGGAGGGTGAAAGCTTAAGCATAAAAGAAAGTTGAATTAAATCTTTGCTATTGTGACCTACTACCAGACTTTTTTGTGTTTGCCCTCACAAGCATACTATAATGAACTTTGTTCTTCCCCAAAAATAATGGTTGAAAATTGTTAAGATACTACACTTCAGAAATTGACACATTCCGTGCCTTAACTAATGCCTCCCCGGATGGGGGAGAGTTGTAGCGTCTTTGCCAGGAATTCAGGAGATGAACGGGAACTTCAGCAGTCTCTGCTTTCAGATAGTTGTTTATTAAGTCTTGTCAGAGAAATAGAGTCACTGACGTGACCCAGACACAGCACAAAGCATAGAATGCAGGAGAAGCCTGCATTATCAAGATTAGACAGTCTTTTTAAAGGTAAATTATCCAATTAAAACATAAAACAAAAGATATTTTCACTTTTCCACCAGTGCTCCATAACTCACTTTGTCACGTACACAGGAACTGCGGAACTTTTTATCCAATCACCTTAAACTACTTCTACTGCAGAATATGGAGTACTAGAAGAAGGAACAAAAGGCCTGGAGAACAACAACAATCCTCCATTTTGAAGTTTTTTACCTTTTATCTATTTACTATATTAACAAGCCCAAAGACCCTAAATTTTCACCTTGTGATAATCTTACATAACATTCTATCATCTAGTTCACACCAGTGTAGATTCCAACTCTTCCCAAAGGGTAGGTAATTTTCTCCATGGGCGAAGGTCAAAGACAGTGCTGTCCAAGGGGGTAGAATCCTTCAAAACAGGCAGAGAGATATTCTCTGCATTCTGGATTCCAACAAGAAATTATAGTTTAATTTCTGTCTTTTAGTAAAGGCTCCTCAGATCTTTTTATATCCCTTTGGAAGTACTTTAGGCATCAATTAGGCAAACTTCCATAAATTCTGTCTCCACTACAAGACTGGTAAGAGTTCAACCTACAAGTAGTAATAATAAAATATAAATAAACAGATCAAGCCCCTGGAGGAAAAACAGAAAAATTTCTGTGAAGATACTTGTCCACTGACTAAATAAGGAAAGCAGAAATATTAACTAAACACAGTACTGCTGAATCATGTTGATACTCTTTGTGACAAAATAATTTGAAAATATGCATACAAGCCAGAAGGCTCTTGGAGGTAGTTTGGAGAAATTATTACACCTCCTCTCTATGAAACTGCATGTACAAATTCCCTTTTATACAATATGACATAAAATAATCTTTGAAGTGTGGAAGTCCTAGAAATGCATGTGGTAATACAAAAGCATAAAAATCATATATTTTATGGCTCCCTTTGTGACTTGTCATTTCAAAATTACCTTTGATATTTGCCAGAATATTCACTAAAGAAACACACTCTAAGAAAATAAATTCTTCCTCAAAATTCAAAACTCTCAAATAGTTAACCTACTTGTTTTTGGAAGAAGCTCCTAGAAAGATTTACCAGCACGTATATTTTACATTGTGACTCTTTGGGAGGAAAGGAAGACAATTTGGGCAACCTAAAAATTATATCAGGTTATGTAAAGATTTTGAAGAGTAATGTTGAAGTCACTCTACTAAATGTGCATTAATCCATCCTCATCTGTATAAATAGCTCTGGTAAACTTGGACTGCACAATTGCTGAAGCTACTTGTTCAAACAAAAAAAAAAACAAAAACCAAAAACCAAAAACCAAAACCAACCAACCAACCAAACAAACAAAAACAGAAAAAGGAAAAGTTGAAGACTGTGCTCAAATCACTTGTTCCATCTCACCTTCCAAAATATTTGACAGAGCATCAAAATTATCTTTGGCCTGGCAGTAGCTGCTGTTTTCAGACCCTTGGTTCAAGTGCTGCTTGCCCACCATTCCTACTGTAGGTATCTTGGAGGGCCAAGGGGCAGTTTGCCTGCAGCTGCGGGTGAGAATCTGTATAACAGCTTCCCCTCATCACTGCTGTAAAGCTTATCCTTTGGTCTGGCTATGATGACATTTCAAGGCTTTCCTCATTAAGAGAATTAGAACATGTCTTGTCCTTGATCCAGATAAACACTACAAATTATTAAAAAGCTATATCACCATAGTTATTTTATTTGCTGGGAGGCTCCGAGCTTTATCTGCAGCATGTAAGGTGACTTGGTGAACAAATATGCTGAAAGCAACATCCTTAGCTCCAAAGAATTAGAATCTATCTGAGATGCTTTGAAGTCTGGCACTTGCTGCTTTCTTTCTAGCAGTTTAAAGACCTGACAGACAGATTTTGAGACAAAAATGCTATGAATTAAAAAATATTTTTCTTTTTCAATACTATAAAATCTTCTAAAAAAACTCAAACCTATAGAATGGACTGATGGGATCAGCTTAATAGGATTTTACTTTCACAATATATACACCATGTTGGAAACAGTCATAATTGTGTAAAAAGCAAAAACTATCTGAACCAAGGAGATCTGATTCAGGAAAGGAACAGGAATATAATCCGGATAATATCTGCAATTTTTTTCCCCTGTGTGGACTAGGAAGAGTGGTGAGATACTTCTTGAATCTAATATTGAAAGTGTTTACTCCGAATATTTAAGAACTATAGAAGCATACATAAAAGACACGTTCAGGACTGGGGAATAAATAAAACTCCTTTGTAAAATTAATTGTTTTCAAATAAAATCATCTTAAACAACTTCTATGATAGAACCTGTAATTGTGCCTGCTAGCTATTTTGTATTTCTGATGTAGAATTCACTCAGGAAGCTAAGTTTCACTCATTCTATTAAAATGCTCAGGATTGTGTGAGGAATAAAGTTACGCACAGCTGCCTACTTCAGTCATACGTAAATCCAATACTGAGTTTTCTAGGGCTTCTAAATATTAAAAAACTACAACATAGAAAAAAAAATCTAAATTATTTACAAGAAGAGTGGTTATTCTTTCTCATAGTTTTGAACATTGAAGGTTTGTGTAACTTATCTCTATAATAAGTTATGCAATGCACAAGAGAAATTCTTACATGACTGTTTCATGATGCAGTGAAGCATTAAAAAGCATCGAGTACATTAGATTTCCTGAGAGGTTCATGTACAGTTTGATATACTTTGTGAAAAATGGATTTAAAAGGTTGATTTGATTTATTTACAAAACACCTTTCAAAATAAAAGTCATATCCTATTATCCAGAAACTTCACTTAAATGGTACATTGATACATTTTAGTCCATTAGAAACAGGATCAGTGAAGTTAATATGCTAAAAAATTCTGTAACATAAGTGAAAATTACATCTAGTTTCTGTGCTTCATGAAGCTTATGCAGTGATTCCTTCATTTTCATCTGGCTGCAGCACACCGAGCAGCCACCTGTACCATCAAAATCGAGCAAGCTAAATGGAGTAAGTAACAACCTCCTAAACCCTTTCCCAATAAACAGTGCCAAAGGGAAATTTACAGGCACTGTAAAATAAATTTACATTTATCTTGCATTACTCCTTTGTCCTCACTTCGAATGTGGGTTTGTGACATTTCCATTATTTGAAGACCTCAGAAACAAAGTATTTAAAGTACATTGGTACAAAGAGATAAATTGTTTCTTTAATCCAATCATCGGTTTTAAATTCTCCAAAAATAGTAATTTAAATATTTTTCAATTTTGTTTCTTAAGGGCAATAAGTAAACCATAGTTATAAAGCAAAATTAGGATTCACATAGGTACAAAAAACATTTATCACCGTTTGACATTCTAATTGTACACAATAAATATTATAATTTTCACATATAATTTTCAGACTTTAAAACTGTAATATTACTGTAATGCTTCTTAAAATTACATACCTCAAAAGAGATAATCTGCTTTTTGTGCAGATGGGAAGGCTTTCCCTTTTTCCTAACTACCAAGATTGCACTATGACTCAGGAGATAATCTTTGTCATCACAGTATGAATATCACAGTCCTTTATCCTTCTTCAAAAGTGATTTCATGCATTACTTTACTATAATATTCCGTAACAGAGCACTCTTCTGCTGTTTTTGTACTGTTATTTCTTTTCAAAACTTCACAAGTATATAAAATCATGTGTGGATGCAAAACTCATGACCATCACTTACTTCAATAATTCCTATATATATTCCACTTATGTACTTCAGTCAAGTTTTTGAAGTTCTTAATCTTGTTTTGTTCCCAACACAGGTTTGAATTGTTTTAAAATTAAATTATTTTGATTCCCCATATCTGTTTTTATTGAGGAGACTCCTATAGTACTTCCTGGTGTGTGACACCAGAAAACATCTTCCAGGTGAAAAGATGACAATATTTAGTAAGTAAAGTACTTGTTGTCTATTTCGGCAAAGAACAGAAGGAATTCAACTTCTTTAACTTAATCTTTCAAGACATTTCATTTTAGTAGTTTCTGAGCTTTTATTTGATTGAAGTCAGAATAATCAGTTCTTTGGAAAATGAAAGAAAAATAACTTTAATCAACCAGATAAAGTTATGAAGTACAGATGACTATAAAATTATCTTGTACTAACTTGAAGAAAAAATGTGATGTGAAAACTCATTTTTCCCAAAGGGATTTTTTTCAATACATATTTCGTTGCCTGAAGAGAGGTCTGAAAGCTGACTCAGTGCTTCCAAATATCATCGAAAGTCCAGTTAATGTCTAATAACTGTCATGATTTTAAGATTAGAAATAGGTGATCCAAAATAATACACATATATAACTTCAATATTTTCAAGAAAGACACTCTTCATAATTAAATGTGAATAAAATAGGGTAACATACTGACAGCTGAACATCTACCCCAACATCTCTCAACTGTTAAACACCCAGGCAGGACTACCATATCAGAACCCCGAGGAATGACGAGATCAGAGTGGCTGATTTCTGGGTGAATTTTCTAGAGAGAAGAGAAAGAGCAGATAAATGCAGCTAACCAAAAACCACCCAAACTAAATCAACACTATAGAAAGATAGCTTCTATTGCAGGAGAAAACGTGTATCACTGAAAGACTGATAAAAAAGCAAACACTTTTAGTATGGAAACCTTAAGAAAGACTGAGATACTACTTTCTTCAAAAATATAATTTTTTTCAATAATTTTAGTGCTAGATGTTTATTTCCTGTGAGAATGAAAACTGCCCAGTGAATGTGTTGATATGTATTGTATCTCTGAGGTCTTGACTATGAACATGGTGGATGATTGAGAAGGGCACTGCTATGTAACAGGATGACAAACTACTATTTTTAATTTCAGCCATATTGGCATAAGCCTTTTCATTTTATTTCTAGGAGCAAAGGATCCTACCACTGTAAACTTGTTCCCTTTCTCCAATTTTTGCACACAGGGTTAAGTATCACTAAAAGCCAGCACGAAAGCTGCATCCATGTCAAGAAGGATGTCTGCCTGCTTTCTTCAAAGTTCACCCATTATTTTTAGTGCTGCACATCAGTTTTACTTCAGACTTCTGTTTGGTCACCATTTAAAGAAAATTTTGGCTAGCTGGCTGATAGCGGCCTGCCACTAGTTAGGACATTTACAGCCCAGACACATACACGTGGCACACACCTCTGAATCTAACCTTCTAAATTACACAGACCGATACCAGACCTGGTTTTCTGATAAACAGTCATTGCTGTTATTGACCATGATCAGCTCTGCTCTTCTGCATGTTTTGTGACTTCATTTTCTATTTCAGCTTCCTTTTTTGTGAACACACTCTTGTCAGTTGCTGAATTTCCTAAGTGTAGTGGTAATACATTTGTCTGTGGCAGAGCTAACAGCCTGAGCTGCATCACAGAAGATGAGAACTAAGTGAGGTACATAGGTTTGACATGATTTATATTCTATATTTTCTCTCAGGTCTAAAACATTTAAAAACAAAATTTTCCTAATTGTATAATTAGGAAGTCAGGCAACTGGCGCTGGCTGTCAGAAGAAATGCACTAGTCATATCAGTAGACCCTAAATCCTGGCATGGCATTCCTGTTGCTGTAGTATATTCCCTTCTACTTGAGTGACCATGTTCAGTTGCTCCAGGCTCTTTGCAGCTCTCTTGTGAGTCCACTGTTCAGTTTGGTGGTTGAAGCTTTGAAGAGTGCTTTCCGCAGGAGGGAGAGGAAAAACACATTAAAAAATTCAGTACAGAAAATGAGAAGGACAACACTGAAGAACAGAAATAAGATATGAATTAGTCTCAAATGAAAGTACTGGTATGTCAGGTACTATCATAAAGGAATGGAAACAAATCTCATTGAAATTCTAACTAAATTGACTCAAAGAACTTCTCACCATTACTGCTGGTTTACATTCAGCCATTTTTATAAAATACGATTATTCTGTCTATCTGTTTCTAAAAATGTTCTTGTTCATGCAGTAGAGAGAAAAGCATACCACAGCCAACCAAACTATCACTTGAGAGAGGATGGGAATGATACACTTTGTCAGTATTCCATTCCAGATACTGGCCAAGAGCAAATATCTAAGGAACTTTAACAGTAAGTTAAGGTTTTCCTTCCTGATATCCAGTGAGAATATCCAGTCCAGCTTTGTATATTTGACTGTCTATTGTCTCAGTCTGATACTGCCAGCGATGATACTGGAATCAAATTACTCATCATGACTGCTCCAAAATCATTGTCAAGTGATTTATAATCAATTCCTCATTTGCACTGGACATACTGTGCAAAACTTCCAGCCTTCAGACCAACATTTCTTACTGTATGGCTTCTGCTGTTCATAAGACTCCAGGTCTTTGAGTAGTTTCCAGAAAATACAAATTAACAACATCACAATCTTCATGGCCAGTGGATTTATTACAGTGGAAGCAGCCAGGAAGCTAGCAAGTAATGCCCAGAGAACCCAGTAATTAGGGCATCTTCCCCAGCAAAATTTCTGCTGAATCACAAGCTCCAAGAATTGCTAAAAGCAATTTATAAATTTATAAAATTTATAAATCTGAAAATCTGCGAAACTGTCATATGAACCAATACAAACTCTATCCAGATGAATTTTCCAAATCAGCAGAAATCTCCTTTCATTCACTGCTATTCCCAAGGGAAAACTTTGTGAATCTCTCCCTAGTTAAGACTGATTGATTATACACCTTATTTTATCATTATCCAGTCTTGGCATCATAGTTCCAAAAGCTGCTATTAAGAAAAATATGAATACCTTCACTAGTTTGAGGACCTTGGAAATTAAGTTTTCCATCCATTTCCTGACTATATATATATATATGTATACAACACTCTGGCTTTATATCTTAATTGAGGCCTATCAAGATGATTGAGTTCCAGTTGGACTACAGATAAAATGGTTTCTTGAACTTCTGTGTCACCAAATGCACTATTTGAAAATTTAATCCTCATATGGGAACAAAGGAATTCTGTTACCTCATTTGATAGATGATATTGTTCCATTTTTCATCCTTGTTTCTCCAAAACCCTTTACTGTAAATTATTATTATCTGCTTTCTCAGGCATAAAGACTTTGAAAAAATATAGGTGATATTCATCTTTTATGTTTCTCTTTCTGAGATGAAACGGTGGATTTGGTATGTATTAGACAAAAGAAAGAGTGAATAGATAAAAAAATACTGAAGTGTAAACTTGGAGATACATTTAAGTTTGAATTCTAAGACTGGAAGTAAAAATAGAGGGTAAACTACAGTTCACTGACAAGACAGACAGTGAGAAGAAAGTTATGTGGTTGTTCTATGCCCCAAAAGTGTTAGTATGTGAGCATCATTAGATTCCTCATGCTAAGTTTAGTGTGAACTGTCCCTTTAGCGACAGGAGCATGTAAAAACTGACAGAGGACAAAATCATCATTGTGTGAATTCTCAATGAGAGAAAAGTCTAGATGTTACATCTTTGCTCTTTTTACCTTTTCCTTTCACATGTAGCATGAATCCATCACGAAAAATGTCTGTCATTTGAAACACTATCTATTAATTGCATAGTTAGAAGTGGGAGAAGATGAAAGTTAAAAGACTTCTTCCCCTACCTGACTGAATTTCAAACATATCTATTTAAAATAACAGCATATTTTTCTCAAATTTGGATCTGTCGAATTTATTTATTTAGTATGCAGATAACAAGAAAGTTTTTAGAAATTTTACAGAGATGCTGTTGTCCTTCCTGAAAAATACAGATGAAATACAGACCACCATGTGCCCAGGTGGCCAAGAACACCAAGGATGTCCTGGCTTGTATCAGCAACAGTGTGGCCATAGGACCAGGACAGTGGCCATCCCCCTGTCGTGGCACTGGTATGGCTGTGCCTCAAACACTGTGTTCAGTTTTGGTCTGTTCACATGAAGAGTGAACTGAGTGTCTGAGGGAGCTGGGGGTGCTTAGCCTGGAGAAAAGGAGCCTCAGGGTAGACCCTGTTACTCTCTACAACTACTGGAAAGGAGAGTGTAGCTGAGTGGGAGTAGGGCTTTTCTGCCAGGTAACAAGTGACAAGGTGAGAGGAAACAGCCTCAAATTGTACCAGGGGAGGATCAATGTTAGGTCAGCTTTCTATCATGCCTGTTTTACTGATTTTGCTACACTGACATAGAAGAGAAGAAGATTTCAAACCCTGTAATAATTTTGTAGGTACAAGTTAACACTCACATACAACTGAGGACTTGCATTGTATTTACATCTTTGCTTCAAGTGTTGAGAAAACGATAAAAAAAAGGGTGGACACCACAACAAGGCAGAAACCACTGCCATGGCAGTGATCTAGAAGAGGTACCAGGCACCCTGACTCCTCCTTCTCCATCTGTCTCCCTCAGCAGACAGGTAGGAACCGTGAGCTGCCTGTGGCTTGGTGCCTTAGGGTGGTGGTGCAGAGGTGCAGTCTGGTGTGAGGAGCACAGCAGGGAGAAGAAGATCAAGGCAAAAATACAAGCCACAAAGGTAAGAAATGGCAGGAAATTTTAAGGGATTGAGGACCAGGGAAGATGAGAGGCTTGGTTTGTTTTCTTCCTTTGTTGGAATTAAATAGATAAATAAACTATTTTAAATGAGGGCAAGCACTGAGTGTGAAAGCAGCTGGGCTGCAGTGCTCCCTCTTTTTTTTTGATAACTTAAAATCTCCCAGGAACCAGAAGAGATCTGCTATGTCAAGCTCCCATGAGGCATTCTGTAGATGTTAACATCATGTTTTGATGTTACTTAGTTGGGAACGTGCTGGTATACTCTGAAATACAATAAGAGAACCTATTAGCATAGCAGCAGCATAAGTCTTGTCTGTAATACAAAGGCAATTTTTTGGCTTTGGAGGACAGGGTCTCTAGCCACAAGGAGCTTTGGAGAACACTTGAACACCCACTCTCAGTGAAAGAGAAGGACAGCAATTAGCAACAGCTGTACAAGAAATGGGTTTACATTGAACTGTAAAAAAATAAACACCTCTCATGTAAAAAGTACTGGACACGCTCACTCTACTAGAGTATGTAATGTATGTCCACAGGGAAAGTAATTTTTTTATATAAGAACTATTTCTATACAGAATTTTTCTCAGAATGAGAAAATATCACTATGACCTAGACTTTGAAACTGAAAACTTTCAAACTCAGCAGTACTGATCTAGGGTTTACGTATTTTGTTCCAAAGTAATAATACCTATACCTTCCCAAGCTTGGAACAAGCTGAATGACAGCTGCATGAATTTTGACCTCTAAGCTGATGAGTGGAATTTCACTGTAAATCTACTAATTTTTGAACATCTGACTGTAGTCTGGGTCCCTGATTAAGAATTTATGGAAGATGTTTCCACCTCTGCTGTTCTAAGCATGGATCTCCTCTCCAAGTCCGTAACCCCTGCTGTTACAAGGAACCAAGCAGGGCCTCGATCTCTCATTTTAAGTATGGGTATGGAAGGACAAAGTGGTATATGTAACAGATCAGCTTGGATAGCTCCTGGTTAAAGCCATGTTATGGGCTTATCATTCCTCTTAAAGTGTCCTAATAATTACACTGTAGGTTAAGGTTGAATGAAGGGAAGCTTCAGGGCTCTGTATTGTGCCATAAAATAGAAATTGCCAGTGATTTAAGATGTGTTGTTTCTCGAGTTGCTAGTCTGGTAACAGCGACATTTGGGAAAGACACAGAGTTTATGCACCCTACCAACTGCTCTCAGGATTGTTTATGTCCTAATTTAAACTCTCATTATGCTAATTTCAGGAGCAAACAAGCTTAGAAATAGTTTGGGGACCAGATAATTCAGAACTCCCTTGCTGCCAGTTAAGTGTCCGAACTACTCATCTGCTTCTTCCAAATGTTCTTGCTGTATGTCTCTCCGGTCCTAAGTATCTTGAGTAATTTATTGTATAATGGCTTTTCCCCTTCCCCTTCTGTCCCCGTCATGATGAGGAGGAATTGAAATGGAATTAATTTTTTCTGGTGACAGATATATCTTTATCATTTATATTAGTTTTTACTTATTTCTATGTATAATTTATGTTATTCTGTCAAAGTACATTTGACATAATTCAAATAATATCCTCTCTTTGTCTTGACAGATATATATAATTCATGTAGGGCACTGAAAAGAAATATAACACTGTAAAGATAAAGGCAGGATAGAAAAACATTATCGATTTTTATGTTGAGTTCCTTAATACAGTTTAAATAGTATTTTGCAAAACCAGGGACCCTGGCTTCATTAGTATATTGGTGAGAGGGTTTAAGGGAGGAAAAATAGAACAGACTCCAGAGGAACATCAAATCTCCACATAAAATTTTTTCTGCCTTGCTCTGTGCTGCGTTACACTTCAAATTTCATGGTGGAAGGCTGCACTTGTCCTTCACTCCTGTATTCCTCTTGTGGTTTTTTCCCTCTTCTTTTATGCAATGCAAATCACACAGGAAGGGAAGTGTGTGTGTATATTTGGATGTCATTTCACAAAAAACCCCAATATGTAAAATTAGCGCTTTTGGGAGAAAGCTTCTCTTAACAGACTGTTTTACATCTCATCATTTCCACAGTACTGCCATTCACTGTCATACTTGCTGTCGTTTTCATGATCAGCAGTGACTTGAAATTGAGATGAGACATAACTGGCAATGATATAGATTTCTCCTTTCCTTTTGTTTGTGTGAGCGTGCATCTGGGTTTTGTAATTTTTCTCCCTTGACAGAATTTTTTATATGCGGAAAACAGAGCCAAACATCATTTCGAACTTTATTCACAACCGTATTATTAGTGAACATTACTCAGACTCATTCTGATATGAAGTCCTCAGTCATCTGGGTAAAAATTATCACAAATTATTTTAAAATTTCAGAATCTGTGTGATATAGGTGTTTAACAAATTATTGGATGTTAAGATCAGAGCACCATGAATATCCTATCTTTAATCCTATTAGTACATCAAACAGATTTGCTTGAGCAGTCTTAAAACCAAATTCTTAGTGTTTGACTTAACACTATTTTTTAATATATTTTACATATATTTTGAATATGTTCATTTTTAATAAAAGCAAAAAATGAGGGAATTGCTGTTGCCTTATTTTTAATATTTTTTACCTTATTTATTTGAGATGTTCTAGCTTAAGATGAGGGAGGTTTAAAATGGAAATTGAACTTATAAGCAAGATCATGTGAAAGGTATCATAATTTTACTTTCATTAAGACCCCACTACTTTCAGAATTAGACTCATTATAGTCTCTAAATGCAGTAGGGCAGCTCAAATAGTGCAATGGAGAATTAAAACTTTAGTATTACTACAGCAGTGGGGAAGGGAGGAAGAGCAGCAGTGATTTATACATTTTTCTCCTTTTTTTTAGTGTACTTCATACTCTGAAATAGCAACTTCTTTATGAAGGATGCATGCATTAAACACATCAAATAAGACAATGCAGTGCTGTCTTTAAAGTTACAGGTTTGCTTGTATACTGACCTAAAAATTTGAATAAGAGTATATTTTTATGCTGTGTATTTTAACTTCCTGACTTAAAAACACACTTCAAAAGATTAATCCTGCCTACTAAAAAAGGATGAATTGTTACAGAACTTGCCTCTTCCTCACCTGAGGTATCTGGCCGTTTTCAGGATCTTCTCCTATTTCAGTGAGGTGTGGGCTTTGGCTTGAGTGTACAACTCCTTTTTTGATGCCACGTGTGTTGCAATCTCCTGAACAACAGTCTTGCTCAGGGTACAAGTTCATGTGCCTTCAAAAGGGAGGGCTGTCTGTCCCTGGAGAGAGCTGCACTTTCCCAGTGCTTTCTTTATGCAGCCACTGGTGGTCAGCCAGGATGTTGTCAGTAGCTAAACCAGTATTGAATGAGTCAGTGGTTTAGACAGGGTTAGTTATCTTCTAGTTTAGCTCCTTGACTAACTTCCATACAGGTTCGGATGAGCATGGCAATGGCAGAAAGAAGGTGGAGAGAGTTTATTCAAAGGGGTCAGAGACTGAGGATTTGGATCACCCCAAGAAGGGGTTGGAATGAAGTGCCTGTAATTGGATTTTTTTTCAGTGTGGAGCTATCTACAACCTCAATTCTGCCACAAAAGCTGTCCAGGTGTTGTGCTAGACTGCAATAGGAGGCTTCTGAGCTCTAACCTCTTTCTCTTCCTGAGGATGGAAGAAGAAATTGAGAAGTCATCAATATTGCGCTTGTGGTTCAAGCTACATGTCAGCAGCCAATCTTACCTTCAAAAACCTACATGTATTCCATTTTTTTTTCTGAATGAAATATGTAAGTAGCAGATCACTGAAGTATTTGTTAAATTTTCTAAAACTGAGCAGGAAGAAAATAGATTTTAAAAAGATAATTTTCAAAGAATAATTAACTATTTGTGAATTGACATGCTGGAATTATGAAAAGGTATAATCTATTCCCTTGCTACTCTTATTCTGCTTTCGTTACACCAAACTATACAGCTGTTTAGGAAGATTTGATGTGAAATTTGCATTTTTCTTCTCTGTGAAACCTATAGAGTTTTTATCTGAAAATGTGCAACTACTTTGAATTCCTTATTGAATTCATTTGAAGATCTTAGAATTCTTTCCTGTCCATATTCCATATATATTGCCCCTTGTGTATTTGTCCTGAATTTACTGCCTTTTCATGAATTTATCTGTGCAAGTAAGAACTTTCCTTCTCACCATTCCTTCCACCCTGACTATGGATCAATATTGACTTTTATCGCAATAAGAATCAACAAGTATAAAATATTAGGAATTGATCAACCCATTTATTATTTTTAAATTATATTAACAAGTCAACAAACAGAAAAGGTCAAGTAAGAGTGGAATAAATCTGTACTCAAGAACCAGCTAAAGAAAGAAATACAATGGACTAGAGATCTTTAAATTAGGAAAAATCATGAGACCTTTTCTTTCCCTGTTTGTTTATTTTCCTACGTAAAATATGTGAATACAGTGATAGTACAGAATATGGTACAGACAATATTCTTCTCTCGAAACAATTTTTTCTTCTAAACTTCTAAACACTGAGTGGCAATACTTTTTTGAAAACCTCTGAGGCAGTATATTGTATATATATTATATATATATGTGAGGACATCTTGACTTCTTGCAAATTGAAAGCAACACAAAGGAAAATATAATTTACCCTCACATCAATTCTGACAAACTGAATAGGCAGGGGCTGAAGCAAATACTTACAAATAGGTAACCTCCTTCCTAATTTATATACAGTTTCTGTGGTGTTACAAGTTCTAGCCTTAGCTTTTGCACTTCATTTCTGTCTTCTTAAGAAGAGATTACTTAAATTTATTTTAACTTAAAACTCACATTATTATTACTCTTTATGAAATTACATTATTATTACTTTTTGTGAAATTGATGGTTGCAGCTGAGGGCACAAGAATAACCTGTTTCCTTTAAAAGCTTTTGCATCTTCATCTCCACCTGTCCAGACATTCTAAATAAACTTTAAAATTATTTTCGGGAGAATTACTTTTCTTTGAGGCTATTTTTTCAGAGCTTTATTCCATTTGCTGGCGTTCCTCCATTTAAATCACAGTAAGGTGCTACACGTCCAGGAAAATATTCTCACCTAGATCTGGAGCCAAAGGAGGTTTAATCCATAGTTGTGTCTTTAAGTGGTCTTGGCATAGGTGTGAAAGGACTGGAGAAAGGGCCGATGCATATTATGAGTCCAGTTCCTTACTTTAAATAACTTTAATGACTTCAAAAATGTCGAAGCTAGTAAAAATGACACTGCTTGAACTCCTTAAATGCAAGCTGCATTTTTTATGTCAATTGTATGAAGGAGAATTTAAAGATAACTGTTTTAGAAAAAAAAAAACAAACCCAAAACAGGTTTGAATAAGAACAAAACTTTGCTCATTGAGGAGCTACCTTACAATACATTGCAAAGAAGTTGTGTAGTGTGTATGCTCTAATCCCAAGTTAGGCAACATGTTGAAATTCTTTTATAAAAATGCAGAAATAATTACATAATAAAAAATAAAAAGAAAAACTGGAGGACTGAAAGGAAGGAGATCTGGTGTTTAGCAGTTTGAAGTTTAGTTTTCTATAACCAATGAAGAAATTTTATTGCAACTAATGCCATAACAATGAGATTTTCTTCATTAATTAATTGGAAATTGATTACTTATTTACTTTTTTACTTTATATTATGTATATATTTATACCATTTACTTATTTTTTTGTGTTTAGGGATCCAGTTCTGAATCTTCTGATGAAGTGGTTGGAAATTGCAAGGTTAGTGTTGGCACGAAAAACATCATCTGAAATGGTGACTAAGCTAAAGTTGGAGAGAGGGGACAAGTATTTTCCCCAACTGAGCTACAGCACGTGTAATGAGGAAGAAATTTCCTCAACTATGGTGTGCATTAGTGGTGTTTACCTATGATAATTTCAATACCAGCAGTTCACAGCAGAGTTTGGTATGTTCTTGTTAAAGTTGTTTCCAGATGAACTTTTGGAACTTTTCAACTCCCTCTACCCCAACCACTATGCTGAATTTAAGAAGAAAAAACCCAAAACATTTTAATAGGCGCTTCCTTTTAGAAATGTGAATGAGCACTAAGATTGATGCTTAAAGAATAGGCTTTCAATAGTTGCAGAATATCAGACATTTGGGTGAAATATTAAGTATCCTCCTTCAACTATTCTGCTAGAGTATTTTTATTATAATATATATATTAGGTTATATATCATTATCATATATATTATTATATCATCATTATTATATTGTGCACAATTACATATGTTAAGTCATTATTTTAATCTGTGAATCTGCATTCTTCATTCATTTTTAAGCATTTTTAAGTTTCTGACATATAACTACAATCACTCTGCAATGTGTGAGTGATTTTTGTGCATAACTTCTTGTAACAGTGAAACTCTCAACACAGGTAAGAGTTGTAAAGTACTCTGGTGGAGGGGGAAATTTTTTCCTCTCTCATTAAGGTTTCAAATAATTACACTCTTGAAGGACCTGGAACTTAGTCCTTGTCCTGTAGTGGACAGGGGAAAAAAGGTAATGAACAAAGGGACAGTGTTATGGAAATGGGGAAAGTCTGGGAAGTGTTAAGGGAAGGTGTTATTTTGTTTGCCTCGCCAAGAAAAATCCATTCCACCCTGAAAATATGCTATCCTCTTACTGTGACAATGGGGGGAAGAAAATAAGGAAGCTAAACTAGTAAGGTCAGAAAATACAACAAATGGAATTTTCTGTGAATTAATAGTTAATGTCTCTGGTATGTATTTTCACCTTCAGTGCTTCAGTGCTTAATAATATATCTATTATTAAGATATAAGCTGTTTTGAGACGTGCTTTCTTAGCCCCACACTACAATGTGAGCAGTGGAGTATATGCTTAAAATGGCCTTGTCTGCAACTTTTCTCTGCAACTTAGGAAATAAACTTCAGTATTAACTGACAGATTCTAACCTATAGTGCTGACCTTACTCAGCAAAGAAAGTAGATGGTAAAACCATGCTTTGCTAACTGATCGTGCAGTTGGGACATGGCAGCAGGGAATTCTATTCCTTGAATTTTCATAATAGGTAAAAAATTAAATCTTTTAGAAGAAATCCTAATTCATCCGTAAGCTAACAAAACTGATTTCATTACAGATCACTTTCTCTTTCTCCCTGTCCCTAAAGAAAAACTCCAATAGCCAGCTTTTGGGGGTTTCTTTGAGTAACCTTCTTTTTCATACAACTGATATGAGAGAAATCTTTGGACTGATAAAAGGTCCTACAGCTCTTACAATGTGATAAATAACCTGCAGTTAAATTTTCTTATGAAAAGTTGCATGAGACAATAACCTTGCGTGTACCATATTTTTAGCAAAATCATGATCTTATCTTGTGAGAAGTCAGATATTTTACTGAGAGGTAATTTCCAAACCACTGCATACTCATTTCTGTTAAAAACATGAAGTGTTTTGGAATCTTTTTTTGTCTTGAATGGAGGGCTGTTGTGAGACTCTTTGTTCTCAAGGCTGAGGACTCACTATGCGTCAACCTCTGAATCACTCTAAAAGTAATTCTATATAATAATGAAGAAGGATATTTGGAGAGGGAACAAATTATTTGTCTGGTGTCAAGTATTTTTATATGGGAAATATGATCTCTCCTGTGTTCATCACCCTTTCCTGTTGGTATTAACCCATGAGCTGTTGCCTGCTTTCAGTAAGAGAGTTAACTTTTCTCTCTCAGAGTCTGATAACTTCACTAGTCTCCCAATTTTTGGGATAATTAGACAGGCCATCTTGAGAATAAAATGCTCCTTTCTTTTCCTTACTCCGTAGGTTTTGTACTCCTGACTGTGGATGCATCTTATCAGCTTCCATGAATTTCAGTTTCCTTGAATCTGATTTCCAAAGGAGGAAGTTCTTCATTCTCTCAGTCCCTGTCCTTGTCTTCTGTGACTTGGGTGGTGTGGCTGGAGCACTTGTTGGTGAAGCCAAATGCAAAAAACCCAGTAACTCAGCCTTCTCCATGCCCTGGGTAAACCAGGTATTCCATTTCCTTCCAGAAGGAAGGATCTTCCTATGCGTAGGAGCTGAATTCATGACATGGTGTGTGGTAGTGTCACTGATTATTTATTTTAATAACTATTTAAAACCAATGTACCTGTATTTTATGTGTTGCTTTCTTTCTTCCCCACAGATAGGGTTGCAAACAAACATAGATACTTATTTGCCAAATTTAACCTGTTTTCTGCTCTATTCTTCACCCTTAGCCAAAAAGTAAAAAAAAATAAACAGTTATTTTACCCACGAATTTTGACACTTAAATATATTTCATTTTTTAATAATAATTTTAAAATAAAAGTTGACTGATTAAGTTACTCTCTGAAATCAGGGTCTAGGGTAACAATAGTTTTGTCCTAGTGCTAATGCTGCTGTGAGTAAAAAATATGTGCTTGCATATTTAAACCATTGCTTATTTCTTTTTTTCCCTAGGTTTTTCATGTCAGGTTGGAATAGATTGTTTCCTGTGCACATGTTTGTGTATTACTTACAGTTCTCTAGATTCTTCCCCATACTCGGCACTGGTGAGGCCGCACCTTGAGTTCTGTGTCCAGTTCTGAGCCCCTCAGTTCAGGAAGGACGTTGAGACACTCGAATGCATCCAGAGCAGGGCAACAAGGCTGGTGAAGGGCTTAGAACACAAGCCCTGTGAAGAACGGCTGAGAGAGCTGGGGTGGTTCAGCCTGGAATAAAGGCGGCTTAGGGGAGACTGTATCATTCTCTACAATTACCTGGCAGGTGGCTGTAGTCAGGTGGGGGTAGGTCTCTTCTCCCAGGCAACCACAGACAGAATGAGAGGACACTGTCTTAAGCTGTGCTAGGGGGAGTTTAGGTTAGATGTCAGAAAAAAATTCTTCACTGAAAGAGTGATCTGCCCAGGGAGGTTATGGAGTCACCACCCCTGGACATGTTTAAAAAAAGACTGGATGTGGCACTCAGTGCCACGGTTTAGTTGATGAGGAGGTGTTAGGTTAGGTCATAGGTTGGACTTGATGATCTCAAAGATCTTTTCCAGCCTAGTTCATTCTGTGATTCTATGGTTTTGTGATTCTGTGATTAGTCTGGGGTGTAAGACAGGATCTCATTAGTAGAAAACTGTTAACCTAGTTCAAGGTAATCTTATGACAGATGTTCACAACCTCTGGAAGGGAGAAGTAATATTGCAAGGTCAGCATGGGTTTATTCAGTACTAGGCTAACACCCTTCCTTGATCAGGTGGAAAAAGGATATGGATAGAAAAAAACTGGGTGCCCTGACACCGTTGCCCTTGACTGGAAGCTGTTGTAACGTCTTCTATGTCTAAAATCCTTCTCTGGTGCATAAGGACATCTACAAAATTAATTAACTGAGCCTAATTTCTATTGACTGTTGACGCTCAGAATAAATGATATGAAGCAGAGGAACCTGGGAGCTGAGTGTGTTAACAGGCAAGTGATCCATGGGCTGGGTATGACTGTGCCTTTCAGGTACCTAAGCTGCTTTTGGATCTCAGTAGGTGCCACATGAAAGCAATGATATTTGGCAAAATGATTCCTTCATTAGGATTGAGCTAAGTCAAAGTCAAATTACTTTTAAAAACCCTCATATTTTAAAGGGTCTAATACTAATGGATTAAAAATTTAGTTGTAAGGATGTTGTTTTACCTGTCTTTCCTGATTTTCACAAGTACAGGACAGTACACTCTTTATATGAAAGAAGTTTGGCACAACTGCTAAAAGATTTGGAAAATCTAAAGGAGTGCCAAAATGTTCCATATACAGGGAGTTAGCTCTAGAAGGTCTAGTCTTCCTAGAAAATTTTAGGAAAAGGAAGGAAGGAATATTGGGAGAATTATCTTTGTTTATGAAGTAAAGAAAGACTGATAAAATAATCTAAAAATACTTTAAAGCAGCCCAAGAAATGGAAATATATTTTTTCAGACGAAAAAGAAAATTTAAATCAGCTTAACTTAGCCTTCTAAATACAAGATAAACTGGGAAAACCCATGCCAGCGTTTTTTGACAGAATTTGTTAGGAAGAGTGAAGAAACAGGCCTCTTTTAAAGACATCCTCATACCACAATTAAAATTTCATTGTTGAGGATATATTTTTAGACTCTAAACAGGGTAATGAACAGCTGTAAACTTTCACTCATTTTGTTCACTAATTTTTATAATTAAAAAATAAAATCCCATACAGATAAAGTGGAAGGTATTTATTTTTCTTCAATAAGTGGAAATGCACTTTTCAGTGGAATAGTGGTATGATCAGAGCTTACCTTTTTGGAAGTCAACCACTTGAAGTCTGAAAAAGAGGGGGAGATGTTTATATAGAGAGTGAGACTCATTCAGGCGGTCTATAAGAGGGCATACATTCTAGGAGCTTCTGCTATTTTCCAACATCGTAGTCGAGAGAGAGATGTCAGCTCTTCACTGGTGTTGCTTTTCTTCAGTTATAAAGAGGGATTAGTCCTCCGAGGCTCTGCAGTTGTTTTATACTGGCATAATTGTACGCTGCCATTAAAAGGAGCTGGTGCAGCTGCTGGGTGAGCTTAATAGGAAATTGATTTGGTCATAAACTAAGCTGATGGAAGAAAAAAACCAAGACCTTCCAGCCAGATAAATCCTCAAATCTATCTCATTGTTTGGATGCATGAATACTGTTGCTGGCAAACACAACTTGGGAATGCACAGGGAGAGTTCAAGGAAAAGCGTCTGTGTTGGCTTAAAGTGATCTGGGCCCTCAGGTAATGTGAGCATTCTGCTAGGGAATATTTATTCTGATATTCTGTATGAGTTTGTCTGCTTTTCTACCTTATCTTTTTGTGTATGCTGTGTGTCTGGGACTAAAGCCACCTTTCACTGGCATAGAAACTAATTTTCTGTGTGGGCTGGTTATTTCTAATTGCAGTCAGTAACTTACACTCATCTTTTGAAACATCTGACCTATGTAATTGTTGCAGCAGGGAAAATGTATTAGAAAGAGCAGCAATCAAACTTAACATGGGAATTTAAATCATAATAGTAAACCAGTGTATCACTGCTGCAAGGAGCAAATAGAGATGTTTGTCTTGCAGAAATAACTACCTCCTTTCTCATGCTCTGAAGCAGTGTTGGTGAACACTGATTTGGTTATGTCTGAGTCAACCTCACACACTGATGAGGTCTTCAAATTACCCAGGTGTTGTTTCACCTTGCATCACATGAGAGCATATCTTCCAAATGCTGAAATCCCCTTACTGACTGCCAGACATTTCCCATGCTAGCAATTTCTGTAAAGCTAGCTGTCGTGGTTTAACCCCAGCCAGCAGCCAAGACCCACAGATGCTCTCTCACTCCTCCATCAGTGGGATCAGGGAGAAAATTGGAAGGGTAGAAGTCAGAAAAATCATGGGTTGAGGTAAAGAGAGTTTAATAGGGAAAGCAAAAGTTGTACACACACAGGCAAAGCAAAAGAAGGAATTAAGTCACCACTCTCTATACTGACCATGATGCCATATGGTCTGGAATATCCCTTTGGTCAATTTGGGTCACCTGCCCCAGCTGTGTCTCCTCCCAGCCTCCCAAGTACCCACATCTTCTTCCCCAGCGTGGCAGCACGAACAGCAGAAAAGGCCTTGGCTCTGTGCAAGCCCTGCTCAGCAATAACAAACACATCTCTGTGTTATCCACTCTGTGCTCAGCACAAATCCAAAGCACAGACACATACCAGCCACTATGAAAGAACTTAACTCTACCCCAGCTGAAACCAGCACACTGGCTTTTACAGTGATAAACGGCAAAAATGCTGTGTAAATGAATTAGAGTGTTTGCATTTCTTATCCCAGTGAGTAATGTCACATGGGCTCTAGGTTAACTTTTAAATCTTCTTATGCCGTGAAGTCATCAGTTGGATCCAGAGATAAGTTTCTGTCATCCTTCTTTCCTCTGCCTTTCTGCCTTTGGCTTCATAGGAATTGTCAGACTAGCTGACATAGAGTTGCAATGTTATCCTTCCTAAATGAGGGGAAAACGCTAGCACTCCTTCGGGGTACTGTAATTGTCTTAGTTAGAAACTTATTTAAATAAGATTGAAGGCACAAAAAACTGACTTATGTTGTTATTAATATCATTAGGTTTCCATTGTCTCATATTGCAGGTTCATCATTCTCTTTAACAATAAATTGATAAATGAAATTTAAAAAAACTATATAATATTCTGACATTTAAAGAAGTATTTTTTCAATTGTGCCTGACCATTTACAGTTTTAGAGAATATAAATCTAGCTTTGTGATTCTAATTTGATTATTACTATATTTTTTTCCCAGCACCTTTTGATTATGCTACTGATTTTTGAATTTTCTGTACTTAGAAATTCTACTGAAATAGGGACGTCTGTTTTCTTGTAAAAATGGGCAATGTAACTCCAAGAATTCATGGCACACTCATCTGTTTGATGCCTTGGAGTCTTTCCATGACTTACAATGTGAAGCTAGAGTTAATTAAAAACACCCTAACAACCAAAAAACACACACACATAGAACTGACCCCAAAAAGCCCAAACAAACACAAAAAAGTGACTACATAAAAAAAAAGTCTAAGTCTCTGAGACAGACCTGACCAGTTTTTATTATAATGACAAAACAGCTTCGCATTCATCATTTCTCATGCAGCTACCTCCCCTTGTGGTTTCCCACTGTGCAATCACTTATTTGGCAGAGTAAAGTGATAAGACAACTTTATTTCCATTTTGAGCTTGTTGCCAGCCCTCTCTTTTTGAACACCATGATTGAGTAACATTTTGAGCTGAAAGATGAGAATAATTTTCTCTCTCAGTGAATGCATAAGCTGTCACTATATTGTGTTAAACACATCTTGTTGTTTTGTTGGGATTTTTTTTGCATTACTACTTATCTGCAGCTCATTCTTGCAAAGTAAATCTGCTCTTGGTGATGTAAAATTTATGGCATTTCCTGATCTTTTTATAGATGTGTTTTATTCTTTTAAGTCACCCTTAATTCTACTTACTGTCATAGACATACAGCAGGTGGAATTAGTGATTACGTTTTGGTGATATGAGCTATCAGTAACTAGTGTGCAATTAACCTAAGATTGGCCTCAGAGCACATTATCACATATTTGTGTGTATTTATGCATTCATTCAAACAGGGGACAATTGATAAATTGATACTAGGTTGCTCTCTTTTCAGGCTTGCCAGATTTTCTGACACCAGAGGTTTCAAACTTCTGTCTGTAAAAAGCTGATTCGGGTGGGTGTTTTCCATACATTTTCTGTGAATGCACTATGGCATTTGTACACACATATAGACTAGAATCCTTTTTTCACGACGCTTCTTCTCAATCCTTTTTTTTCTTCAATGCAATGAAGTAATGCCTCTAGTGCTCGCTTTACTATATGCAAACAGAAATTATCTGGTTATTTTTTAACTTATTTTTGTATTCCCTGTATAAAATGTGCAGAAGGGTGTTGAAGACATGCAAGAATTATATGTTTGCCTTTTTTAAGATCAATTTGGAAAATTTAAATAAAAAACAGAAAATAAAAATTATAAAAAAAGAAGGTCTATGCATCTTCCAGTAAAGTAACGAAGTAACGAATGAAGACATCTGCTTACTTGTTATTCAATTTTGATGGAATTTTTTACTTCCTAATACTTATTATATTCCTCACTAGTTTGCAGAAAGGAGAAAAATCACACTAGAATTATTTCCATAATCAATGGGTATCAGCACAACCTTTTCAGTTACTCTTGCTTACAGTTTTGGAAAGCCAAAGTCTAAATGGGTGACAATACTGGCACGTAAAAGGGAGGTAATTTTTCCATATAGCTTTGTGCCTTTACCCCTTGACCATTTGTTTTCTTTTATCTGAGGCTATCAGTATGTCCAAAATCACTTAAGTCATGCTTCATATCCCCAAAAAATTCAAGTGTAATTCATTGTATCATTGCCAGATATATCAGTTCCTTTCTACAGTAATTAGCCAGGATCTCTGTAAATGCTGCAAATCAGCATGGCTTTCAAATGCACAAGTGGATTCAAAAGATTGCAAAAATATATGTATATCCATTGGTTTCTGACTAATACAAAGATCTGGAAGACTATTTTTTTCCCTCCATGCTTCAAATCTCTTTACCAGTGCTTACACTTCAGGTCCAGAGGAATGTACTTGGCTCGGCAATATAAATTTATTTCAACCTTCAGCAAAAACTCACAAAACAAGCAGGGAATTAGAAGGGAAGTAGGGTGGGAGAGGGAGGGAGGGGTGAAGGAGGAAAGAGATAGAACAAAAGTCCTAGATATGGGATAAAGCGGGAGACAGATTTTAAACAACACTGTCCTATTAGTGTTACGTGCTGACTCTTCACTGCTGCCTGAAACTACTTTTAATTCTTGTTTCAAAACTCATCATTAAGCAATTAGGAAGTCAAGACATGATATCTCTGAAGTATATTTTCTCCTAAACAACTCTCAAATTAAAGAGAATTTCCATGAGGTAATTATCTTCTTGTGAAATAAGTTTACTTTTAAAGGCCTGTAAAACAGTGCTAGAAACTGACAGGAAAATATGTAAACATTAATAAATTAAAGTAATGAAAGATATCTTGATATTGTATCTTAGCTGTCTCAAAAATATTTATGTAACTCATAAGACAATTATGAGAATTAATGTTTGCACACTTCTGTGTTCTCCAAGTGCCAAGTTCACTTTTTCATCCAGAAGCAAAATACTATTTTCATGTTGGGGTGCATTTAAGCTTCATTTCATATTTCTTTCATAAGGAAAGATTCTGTACAGGATCCACTACTGAGAGAATTTTCTCTTTCCATTAAGAAGCAATACAGAAGACGATATGTTTAAGGAAATTTGTAATATAAAGTCATTAGTTCAATTTTGTGTTGAGTATATTCCATGAAAACTGCTTAATTTTATGCTGGTTGTATTTACCTGAACCTCTTAAGGAGTGGGTTTCAGTAGTACTATGTCAACACATAAAGAATAGAAAAAACAAAAGTGGAATTAGTTGTATAGTACAGGGACACATCACTTACCATTTATATTTCTACAGATCCCTCCTATAGAAAATATTAAATATGCAATAATATTAGTGAAATAAAATATGTAGTGAAATAAAATTTTAACCCAGTACTCTGGTGTGTGCCTTGCTGGAAGTCTGTAATTGTTTAACTATTTCATAGACAGAGAGAATCTGTGGAAAGGATAAAATCTGTGGAAAGTGCAAAAGATTCTGCAAGCAGAGATGGGGCAGAATTAAAGGCCAGTTTGAGCAGAAAAGTCTGTCAGTGTCAGTAGATAAAACACACCTGTGTTCAGGTAAATGACCAGTTGTCATCAGAAGAGCACTCTTATATTGGTCTTACTTCTGCTGCTGTGCTAGGCTGGTGTAATGGAGTGATCTGTATGTTTTACCGTGGGTTTGCTGGAGGTGTTCTTTAAGTCTTGCAGGGTGGTAAATACTACTTAGATGTGAATTTTGTGTATGTGTAGGAGTTACATGAAATTTCTGCTGTCCTACGTCTTTACTAATCTAGCTAGATGGCACATAAGGAACAACTATTTCATAGAATAAGTGACATGATTAATTTTTTCCTCTTTACACAATTAATTATAAAACCTATAGCTTTAATTTAAAAGCAAATATTTAAAATATATTGGTATACACTACTAGCCTTTTTTCTTGTCTTGGAGATAAATTTATTTGGTCTTAGTTGATAATGCAACCTACTTGCAGGACAGTAAACTAAAGTTAACTTCCACCAAATAGCTTTGTACAAGTACTATTATACACTGAAACTTTGGACTTTTCTATATCCAGTTCAGTGCCTATTATGGTTGGCCACCCTTGCTTTCACAACAATAAGAGTTGCTGATATATATGTATTTTATAACTATGGTGATGTCAACACAAATCAGCACGTCTGTTTAACAGGTAAGGCAACCCTTTTCTTGTCTGTTGTGACTTAACAGCAGTGACCCTTGGAAAACATAAATCTTCTCTTGAGGGCATACAATAAATTCAGAATTGCAGTCTAGCAAGGCAGACAGATTATGAGCAATAATCTTAAATACAGAACAAAAAGCCGCATGTTTGGACTAAGTGAATCCCTTGATGAAATGCAGGTCTGCTCTGACCTTGTGGATTATGTTTAACTGATAATTAATACATCTATCTAATATACTGACATTACTGTGGGATTAATGGTGTTCAGAAATCTCTGCATGGGGGTAGATAGTGAAACTACAGTAAAAAAGGAAAGCAGTATTTAAGTATTATTCTTTAATTAAATATCAAGGTAATCTATCATAGTAATTGGCTTTTGGAAAAGCTTGTTGCTTGAGAACTTTGTTGTCATCATAGCTTCTACCTGACTGTTCATTCTTATTAAATACAAAATTACTTTTCTAGCCTATTTTATGTTTGCCAGTAACAGTAAGCACAGTATACTGAGAATGAAGGGTAAAGAATGGAAAGGAAACAAAAGCTTGCACTTTAAGCTTCTAACTGATAATAGCTGAAAAGTGTGTAGAAAACGCTCCCAATTCACCAAGTAAAAGACTTTAAAGTGTAGAACAAGAACCCAGTTTTGCTTCAGCTAAAGGCGTCCACAGTTATCTACTGGTACCTTTATACCTAAGCATTAGCCCTAGAAATAACTGCTGACATTCAAGCACGGCTTGGCACAGACAGTGAATTTTTTAAATGGCACTGATAAGGACTGCACACATGTGAAAGTCTAGCTTGATTGCTATAGTTCCAAAGTCAGCCATCATTTACGTCTAGATTGAGGATATTGTGTTCTACGTTCAAGTGGTAGGGAACAGCTGCTGGGACTTGCGACCATATCTGCCTGACCTATTTAGAGCAGGCAATTGGTTCACAAAATGGAGCTCTCTTTGCTGTTTTTGATTCGTTCATGGAACACATTGGGTCTACAAAAATGCTGGTTATTTGCAGTTTGGGGGGAGGGAGTGCTTGGTAGTTTTTTTTCCTTTTCCATTTGCTTTTTTGGTTTGTTTTTCTGTTTGTTTATTTTTTGTTTGGTTTTTTTTCCCCCAAAATCATAAGAGCAAAACCACCTTATTAACATGTTACAATCTATTCACTGCAATAATTTAAATAATTTTTTATGTGTTAACCTTGTGTAAGTCAACTGCAAGTGGATATAAGGATAACATGGTGAATTTGTTTCCTGTTTCAGTAACTTATAGAATCCACTTCTCTATATTTTGAAAATATTTCAAATAAAACTTTCTTCTGGGTGAATATTCTGAAATATCTGCTTAGTGTTTTGGTATTCACTGAAAAATGCAGTGCAGGTATCTTCAGCTTGGGACCTGAACAGATAAATATTGCAGCTATGGTAATGTTCCATTAATCATTGAAATGTCAGTGGATTTGGCTATTATTATTATTGTAACTCTGATTATTTCTTTTTACAAGTTTTCATTCATTTAAGAAAAACCTCCCTGTTTTTCTTATCAGTAGCTAAAATCCTCTGGTATTTGCTCATGCATATTACTAGGGCTGCCAGGGAGAGAAAATTGTGAATGAATGAAATTGTGGAATGTTTCTGACTTTTTTTTTTTTTTTTAAGAGAATAGTAGAGATTTGGATACAGCAGAGGTTACAAAAACCAGACTTTCTTATAGTATGACATTTACTTTGTTCTCCCCACAACATTTTTGATATTTTTTTGTGGAACTGCTTCAAAATCAGAACTGAAGCATCTCTTGCAAATAACATGCATCTGTAAGTAAGTTATTGCTGAAACATAATAAAAATAGACAACAGGGAGTTTTGGTTGTGCTTTAGAGTCCTCAGAAATATTCCAAGCACCATGCATGAGATATAAAAACCCCAAACTGGATATTTAACTGCAAATTTTTAGGTATATATTTAGTTCACACTAACAGATACCATCCCCACACGTTTCTCTGTAGTATCTATTAATGTTTATATTTTATTTTCCCTTTGCTTGGGTGCACAGATCTTGTTTACAAGGAGGAAGAATTTAGGCACAGCTATGATGCTGTCACAACTATGCCTTCCTGAGTGGGTTTTTTACTTTCCAAAGCAATGCAAGAGGCAGATGGAGTGCTAATGCTTTTAAGATGCAGATTGTCCTTCCCTCCCCCTCTCCTCATGTTTTAGTTTCTTTCCCAAAGAGTCTTAATCAAGAGTGCTTTGGCATGGGTTGATACAGTGGAACTATTTGAATTCCTATGAGGGACATTTTCAGATAAATTAATTTAATTTCAAGAGTTGTGTTGTATAGTAGAACCAGAAAGAAATGGTTTGACAAAGATTTAATTTTTTTTAAGTAGTATTGATTCTATTGCATGCCAGAGAAATCTTAATTTCTTATTTGAGGTCCACAAATGAATTGACATACAGAGAATAAACTGACTACATGGTTTCAAAAGAAGTATTAAGTGCTTTAATGAAGCTTTTCGAAGATTCAACGCACAATTATTTGGACAATGTTCCATTCTTCCTCTGAGCATTCAATACAGTTCATTAACAGAAAGTATTGCTGTCCTACTCTAGCACACTGTTAAGTTGTTATGTCTGTGAAAGGCATCAGTTTTTAAAGGAAAAAATAAAAATTACTGTTAAGAGACTAAGATGTGGAAAATAAAATTTTTAAATACAGGCGTTTAGTGTAATTTCTAAAATCTATATTGCTTTGCAACTGCTTATCATTTTATGCCTTATGTCTTTGGACACTGGGTGTTAAATTGTACTGCATTAGCGGAAGATGTTCAGTCGTGTATGGTCAAACCACCCCCTGTTTGTTACAAATTTTTCCTATTTAACTGCAGAGGTACTGCCCTTGTGTTTTATGTAGGCGTGGTAAAAAATTATCATGGAATGAACAAAAATGTCCTCTCGAATTTTGTGCTCTGTCAGGTGAGAGTTGAGGGTGTGAGCTGGCCAGGAGTCAAAGACCACAAGCAGGAGAGAGGGTTTTGTGGAATGCAGCAGAAGAAAGAGGGAATTTGAAGTCTGAAAAGAATGGAAGGTGGAAGATGGGTTTACTATACCCATACTTAACATAAATGCTGCAATTTCCCTTTTCAATTTTTATTGCTGATGCATTCTACTTAGACATGCCAGCTGTATTGTCTACAGGGAAAATGGCAAGACAGGAGGCCGATGCCTAAGGGATAATCACAAGACATTAGAGTAATTAATTTACAGAGCCTGTAACAACTGCAACATACAATCTGTACAAAGAGCATATATTTTATTACTATAACGCTTTGTAACTTTCGTTAATATATTTGTGCCATTATAATTCAATGGATAAGGAAAACAGGGAAATATGAAAAAACATAAGAATACAGAGGTGGATATCCAACACCAAAGCACAAGAACCAGGATCAGTCTGGAGAGGATAGACTTATTCTTCTGTTACAAATGAACAGTGTTTTTCAGTATAACTGAAAACTGTAAACTATTGGGTTGCTCATGTTGTTGTCACAAAAATACTCAGCAGTAGTTGTACAGACTGCCTAAGCATAGTCACCTATGTCACCATCGTCACAACTAATTTCTTTTAAGTCGTTCCATTTTATTTTTCTTGTTTAGATTTTTCTGCATGATGATGTTGACTATAAACACCAGCCATATAATAATTTAAGTGTTCTAATGATGCTTACTTTGAGTTAAAAGTTCTCTTTACAGCTCATGTATGTTTACAACTGACATGAATTCTTAACATTAAAAATTCAGTACACCTCTACCAAAGAACTGAGGACCTAAATATTTCATACGCTGCACAGGAATGGAAACTCATCTCCATTTTCTGGTAATCAAAGGGTGACTTGAAAACATTAAAATAATAGGAAATAATTATTCTTTTTGTTCAACCTGGCTACTGTACTGCAGCCAGGTTTCTATTGCATCTTTGAGCGAATATCTGCTGCCATACTTAGTAAAGAAAGAAAAGGATTATATTTCTGTTGATCTGACTAGTGGCTGTGTTGAAAGAAAATATTATCTTTGGTTTCACTGCTTCTACCTCTTCCAGTGTTTTCTCATGCTTTCTGCCTAAAAAGTCCACCATTTTATATGAGGAGTCATACAGATAGAAATACTGTCACTTTTGAAGGCGTCAGCGGCAGAATGGCAAAATCCATCAGACTTCATTAACACCTAATTCGATTTATACCTCAGATGATCACTTTTTCTACATATCTTATACATGGATTCTTTTAAGGGGAAGGGGTAATTCTTGAAGTCCCAGTCATATCTATGATTTCTCTACTAAACCACATACTAACAAAAGTTACCTGAAACTTTATTAATTGGAAAGCCTACATGGTTTCCAATTTATTTTTCAGCAGTCTGAACACTGTGAGACTTAGTATGTTAAGAGGACAGTAACGGGACAGGTTACAGGCCTGAATGCAGTCCAGTATGGTTGGAACTGAAATTGTTCAACCCAGAACAACTGACCCCACTGAACTGGGATGAAACCACGTTTGGCCATGTGAAATAGCACTGTTAACCCTGTTACTCCAGAAATTTACCAGTCAAGGACGGGCAATACCAAATTAGAGTTCAGAAATGACAGTATCAAAAATAAGTAAGCATTTCAACACACCCTGTCCAAGCAGTCTACCAGGCTACATGCCTACAGAATCATAGCATCACAGAACATCCTGAATTGGAACCGGACCCCCAAGGATCACCCAAGTCCAACTCCTGGCCCTGCACAGAACAGCCCCAAGTAATCACATCATAGTGTGATTACACCATGTGATGAGAGCGCTGTGCAAACATTACTTGCACTCTGGCAGGCATTCACTTCTCCAGTATTTTCTAGCTTGAGGTTTTAACATTTGAATTTCTTTTTCCAATAAATATTAATATATTAACATATTTGCTTTTTCTCTGATTCACTGTATCAATTGCATTTGCTTTTTCCACTGTAATTATTTCGGGACAAAGGTATCTATTTTTAAGCTAGCATAATAAAACCACAAACTTCTCAATTATGTACCGTACTGCAACCAATACCAAAAGATTCAAATCTACCATGAAATCTATCAGTAATTCAAAATGATGTAAAAAATATTTTAGAGGAACCCCTACCCTCAGAACCATCTTTTTTTAATGGTGTTGGCAAAAGATATACAACCACCAGCTTTGAAAATATTTCATGTAAAAATTTACATCTCTAAAAACTTGCAATGAAGAATCAGAATGGATGGAAATCAAAGAAAAAATGTCTGAGGCCAAAAGGCTTAAGTTTCATTTGACTACCATCCATTACCCACACCAGCAGAAGTTAGTATTCTAAAGAATCATGTGGTTCATTTTTTTAAGACTTTGCCAAGAAAAACTTACAACTGGAAGTATCCCACAGACTTCAAGGGTTCTGTTGACATCAGGTTACAGGCTACTGCTATGTTTATCAACAACCTAAGAAATATACTTTTTGGAGGACAGCTGCTAGAAGACAAAATGTTCATGAATACATACCTTCACTGGAAAATCTCTGTGGGTAATCTGAACTTATGGTTGAAACCACTCTTTTAAAAATGGTAAATTTTTCTTGCATGTAATAATGCCTCTTACATGAGCCAGTAGCCACCATTCCTGTCCATAGTATTCAGTATGTCCTCATCAAGATTTCTTTTGTATGAATGAGACTAGAGATGGATCCCTTCTTCTATCCCGTTGTCCTGCATTCTTTACATTTAAAACTGTACACTTCGTATATTGCTCACCCTACCACAAGATGTAATAGAAGTCTACCTCACTTTTCAATAGTTGGCTAATACTTGCCAAATGATTTTGCTGAACCCCAACCCTTACTCATCTACACTTAGATACGTAAAACAAGTCTTCCCTATTCATCTCATTTATCTGGAGAAAGAGAGTTTTTATCTAATGATGAAAGAAAAGAATTTATTGCAATAGGGTAGCTCTCCCAAGGGGAACGAAATCAATCAAACAGGATGTCAGTAATTTCCCTGATCCGGACAATGGTATACATAGTAAGAATCCTTGAGAATTTGGTTTTAGGCTGATTCAATGAGTCTCTCCATGTGCTTTTGTTTTCCATACAAATAAAAACCTAGATCTGTATTTCCAATATCTAACAAATGTCTTTGCGCCTAACCAAGAGAAAACTATTTTTAGGCTATTTTTTCTCCAGTACAAAATTTGACTTTGTTAAGAAATTCTTAAGTAGCTACCTTTCTGCCTTTTCCTGCCCATGGGATGCTGAACAAAGTGATCCCTTCTGGATAAAATGGTCAGGCAGCTGTTTATGCTGGCACTTGTTTCAGGTAGATGTGAGAAATTCTGTAGTATCTTTGATTTATATCCTCTCCAATCCTTTTCATCTTCCTGCAATTCAAGATTATGTTTTGACTGTTACTGAGTGAGCAATAGTGCTTATTCATAATCCCTTCATTTTGTTATGTTACACTTAATTTATTAAGACTGATGGATAAGCTGAAAGTGCATCTACGCCACGCATTTTGCTCAATTGTGAATTTTTGCCTTGGCTGTCCTTCTTAGAAGAGCTTTAATATATTTAGTGTCACTTTCTTCCAGATTGATTTGTAAACAGCTATTAGTGCTTCAAAGATCTATTATTTACAAGGTGCTTCTGGATCAGCTGGCATTTACTTCAAATACTGCTATGCTATGTGTTTCTCTTTTGCCTTATCTTTTCTTCATTTTACTTTAAGTCTTTTCTTTCTCAAATAAATTCACATTTTTATTCCTATCCTTCCGGCACCTTATTTTTATTGAACACTTGATACTGTTTAGCAAAAAACTTTCTATTTAGTAACTGTTTAGAAAGCTTCATCTTTGGTTTGGTACCTAGAGGGTCTCCAATTCCCTCATCAGTTCATTCTTTCTGCAACTCTCTTTAATGTCAAAGTAATTTAAATTAAATTTAAAAAAAATAAAGCTGCTGTTAATAATTTACTTTTCACTGACAAAAATAATTCTTCCTCAGAGGAGGACTCTCCTTAGACTGTCCTCCTAAAGAAATATAGTTTGTTCAATTATACTCTGTCATCTTCTTGATAACAAAATAAAAAATTGTCGCTGAAAAGAAATTATTGAGTTTTTCCTACCTTATGGAACTCAAGAGATGGGTTCAAAAAACGCAAAGTAATTGCTCCCATCAAGATTGAATCTGGTGTCATCACTTGAAAAAGGCAGCAGCCACATGCAGTAGTAGGCAAACGAACTGATTAATTCAAACCAGTCACAGAACACACTGCCACTTACTCATCCAGAAAATGAGACAGACGGAAGCCAGGGTGTGAGGAGGTGTGTAAAAACCCAGTAAAGGGTTGTTTTGAGAAAAGGGAGAAGAAATTAATGTATTGTAGAAATGTGGGAGACACAGCTTTGTAGGTGGACAGATTTGGCTTCTCCGCTTGTGGAGTTATTTGGGGCTTAACTGTGAAGTTTACTGTCCATGTCAAGTGTTTCATTTTCTGTTCTTTAATTTTTTTCACTTCTTCAGTAAGAGAGCAGGTAAGCTTGGGAACAACATGAGGTAAGATGCAGTCCTCACCTTGAAAGTACAAACTAAAATCAAATGTGAAGGGAGCATAAAAAAGGAAAGGATAGGGGAGAAAGATTAATTTAAAAGTAATAGAGAATATGTATGATAACCAGCTGATCTACCATGCCTTAAAAAGTTAATTTTTATGAGGTTGGCAGGAGTTTTTCATCAGGAAAAAAAAAATATACTCTTTTCTAACTGCAATTGTAAAGAGATGACAACCAAACAACTGAAATTTCCCTCAGGACACTGATATGTGTATATTTTTTTAATAGTGGTTTCTTTCAAGTTTGTTAGTAGAAGTGACTTTTCAGAAGACATTTGTAGGACAAGAATAGTGCAGGTAACATGAATTATGTAATGAATTTTCAAGTAAATATTAGTTTCCTGAATTTATATCTATTCTTACATAAAAAAAGAATTGTTATAAGGATTTTTCATGTATCAAGAAAGTAACAGCTGAGAAAACAAGCTGAATTTTGATTTCATGTTTCTACATTACACCAGAAAAGAAAATATTTTGAAGTGAATATTCATTGTGTTAGACAAACAAAATATTGAAAGTTTTTACTACAAGCAATTCAACAGACAAAAAGAAAATCTATTCCCTTGAGATTTAAAACAAAATTTAAGAAATCTATTGCTGCAAACCATGGACCAGCTAATCAAAATATTGATTTTGTGCAGAAAGGTCTGAGTATATAGAGTTACAATTAATTGCTATGAACTTGAAAATAAACACTGAAAAGCTCAAAGGCTAGAAACACCAGTGTTACTTAGCAGCCTGTGTTTCACTGACTTTTAAAGTTATGCAGGATAGCATTTCATTGGTTTGGTTTAAAAAGTAGAAGACACAATTCTTTGTGTGGTGTCAATTTCTACCATTGTGTGATGTACATTAATTAAAAGAATATTAATTCTAGAAATCTCATTTGGCTTCTCTTATCTATACACTCACAAAAGTGTAAAGGACATGTGAACATAATGATGGGACATCAGATGCAAAATCCTGAATATCTGTCTTTCATCTCTCTTCCAAGCCCTTGCTGGCATAGCTTTCACACTCACAATCAGACGCCAAGATAAAAGTTCAGGCTGAAGATGTCACTGCCATTGCCAAGGGATGGCCTCAATAAAACTACAGTCAGAGACACTTTTTACCTCAGAAATAGACTGGACAGAGGAGGAAAGAGGCTGGCATGACAAGCGCTTGTACAGGTATCTCGTGTTCTAACATGCGGCAGCTTGTAACCCTGAAAACAATCTAATGCTTGTGATGTGTCTTTTGAACTTGAAAATTTCAGCCAAGGTAAAAGACAAATAAGTCCGACTTTTCCCTGATGTCTCATGAGCTAGATTTCAAGCAATTTCACTGCTTAATAAAAGGAACAACTCCTTGTCACCTCTGGCTATTTCTTTTATTTCAAGACATCTACCAGAGCCACTTCCCCTGTAATTTCTTGACATGACTTTTTTCAAACACAGGCAAAACCAACTGAGTAATTTAGCTCAATGAAGAACAAAATTTTAACTTTCCTAGTCATAAGGTGTCACATTTCAGACATTTCCTCCTTGATTTCAGACTTCTTATATTCTTCTGGAGTAACAATTCTGAGCTCACCACCCAAAACCTAGCATTTTTCCAATTATATTTTTGCATGGTTGCATTTGCATGAAACCTGCTAATCTACCATTTTCCTTAATGGATTTCTTCTACACTTTCAAAGTATTTTAAGCAGGTAAAGATAGAATGTTTGTGAGAAACACATAAAGGTTAAACAACATTGGCTTCACTTCCCCAATTCTAACGAAATTTGTCAGCCTGCAGATTTACTTGTGATTGAATTCTAATTTTATGGCAACTAGTCAGAATTTTTTCTGTGATTTCTCAAATACATATTCATTGTTGGGTGCTTTGTGATGCTTTCAGAGCAAGACGTTATGTTGTCATATGCGAAAACAGTGATGGTCTTAGGTTTTCTGGGTTGTATTTCATAAAACTTGATTGCTTGGCAACTTTGCTGCAGCTATTTTAGCTGTAAAGATTCCTCTCTTGTCATAAATGATCAGTAACAACTGTCTCTAAAAGCATTTCATCTCTATACATAGATTTTTTTTTTCTTTTCAGGAACATTTTTTAGGAATTATAATTCAATTTAAATATACAAATTAAACATCAATGTTTTGATATCCCCATCTTTATATCTTCTGATGTTGCAACCACAAAATAATGTAGGATTAAAAGATAGAATTTAGTAATTTGAATGAATTTATAAATGCTTTTCTACATGACATGCACTTGTCCACTCAGTTTATTTGTGAGGAAAAGCTCAAAAGATGAGTTAAAACTATATTAAATCAAATTTGCTTCAAAGATTCATTCATGTGTTATAACACTTTATCAATATTATCCCAACTCTGTGTAATTCAAAGATGTGTCTTATGACAAACTGCTCTTCCAACTATAATAACAAATTTGAGAATTTCTTATTTGAAATATTTTGCTACAAAAGTAATCCTTTCATTTTTATAAATTCAGTTATTATTTGAAGGTGCATAAATAAATTTATTAGCTGCCGAAAAATCTATTCCAGCCGAATATTTGTTCACAATTTCCAGATGTAGTGAAATGATCACAAAAATAAAAAAGTTTTCCAAAATCAGGCAATTTTCTCCAATCTTACCTCAATCCTGTGTCACACGAGACCCTCTTTAACACAACACAGCAGGTAATTTCACTCTAGAACAATATTATGGTTATTAACATTGAATAGAAAGCATAATTTTTTATCCTTAAAAGTTCAATTTCAAAAAATAATAATTCAATCATTGGGTTCAGCTCTGGCCATATATAGGAAAAAAGGATTACACAAGTATTATTAATGACATCCAGTACCATATCTGAACAAAGCAAAATGTGCCGCATTGTTCAACTTTAATATATTGCCCAGCCTCTCATGAAATTTATGTCATTCCCCTATCAAATTTAGACAGGAATATTCATGCACAAATGAAGGCACCTGCTTTATAAAAGGTTTGCTCTAGTCCTTTGTTAATTTGAGAATATAGAAATATCCTAGTATAGATCTAAATATACTCCATGGAAATTTCAGAATTTCTTTTTTCTGTTGTCAGTCATTTCTAAAGCAAGTCCTGCTGGCTTATGAATTTCAGAAAAATTTAAAATTTTTCATCACTTTGGCACTGTAATGCCCTAAGTATGAAAGTTCCTGGTATAAGCCTAAGGGATATCTCCTTTTACTCATATGGTATGACAAATATCTGTGTTCTTTTCATTTTTATAAAATAGAAATTCATTGAAATAAAAAAGAAAGTATTATAGTAAAAGTACTATTCACAAAAAATTACAAAGGACATATTACTCCAGTATGCTAAAACTGAGTTTGGACTACTGTGGCCAAAACAATGAAAAGACGTTTTTTTTTAATTAATTGACAGTATTGTAAAGATTTTTTTAAGCCTTGAGCAATTACCCCCAGAGGCATTTTGACCCAAGAAGTGAAGAGAGCACATTTTTTCTTTACTGAAGCAGATATGACGTATTAAAATTCACAGGAAAAAAAGAAAAAGTATTTTCAGAATAATGTGGATGTCAAGTTAATTTTGCTTAGCAAAGAATTTACAGGACTGCTGTTTAGGAGCAGTCTGATAACTTTAAAGAAGGAATTGTTACCCTGTATTTCCAAGCACTACTGCCTTAGGAATAGATGAGCGTGTGAGGAATTGTAGTATGATGGCAAGGGAGTAAATATTATTTATAAACAGCTTAATCTCTTGCTATGCTGGAGAGAGGGCAGTTCCAGATACTAATGCAGACCTAAAGCTGCAATAGGCATCAGTATTTTCTAGAGCTATTGTCCACATTTACAGTCATAGTTCAAACAAAATGGTTGCCCCAAATTTATCTAAAATGTACAAGATATGAATTTTAGAGAAATCTATGAAAGGCCAAAAAATTCAGATTTGTGAAGTGCCGAAGAATTAGAAGGTCTGAAGCAAAAGTGTGCATTTAAAAATCTGCGAACTTAAGGCAGTTATTTGAAAGAACACTAAGGTAAGGCAGAGGTCCTTCAGCAGAAACAGCATTTAATTAATTAAAGACCAGCATGACACACACACAAACTGACGAGGACACTCAAAATATACTTTTTTCCTTTCCATTTTGTCTTGTATGCTGTTTGGCAACAAAGCTGATAGTGTTATTTTACAACTATATCATTTCTAGGATGACTAATTTAAAATGGAAACATTCAATATCAGCTTCAAAGTCATAGTAAGATTCTAAACAGCTTTTCTATTGTAATAACCTCATAATTATAGTATGTTAATGGAACATTTTGCTTCAAGTGTTAGCATCTTATAGCATGATAAAGCAAGAGTGAAAAGAAACGCAGGGTTTACTTACAAGGGATGGTCATTTGGCTCAGTGTGTCATTTGACTGAATGGTGTCTCTTCTGACTACTCTACTGTGTCTTTTCTTTCCCAAAGTATTCTCCTTTTTGAACTTTTCCCATTATCAATATGAAGGTTCAGAACTGAGCAAGCAGACAAGTTTGCATGTGAGACAGGAGAAGAACTAAAGTGATATTGTGGCACTCTGTGTCTTCATCCTACACCCACTCTCTTCCAAGGAGCCATGGCACTCCTCACTGCTCAGAGTCTCTTTAGCTATAAATGCTTGTCATTCCTTCATCCAGATTTGCGTCAGTTTCAAAGAAGGACGATAAAGACAACCCAATGGTGAATATATAGACTTTGAAAATTTGCTGTTGTCCTAATTTTAAACTTACAAGCGTTTGGCACGTTCAATAGAGCCAAAAAGATTGAAAGCTGCCATTAACGTAGAAGTAAACATGTTTAAAATGTTCCATCAGAACAGAAATTATAAATTCTGAACGTCACCCATTTTTACGTTACTATAAATTTGGGTAGAAATGACAAGTTCAGAGGAGAAAAATGGGCTGCTTTTCCTCATCTGACATCTTCTGATCTTTACAGGACATTTAGCTCGTGAAGTTTTACCGAAGGTCTTTGCCGACCAAACTTCCCGTGATTTAACCCAAGCTATCAACTCAGCTCCACAAAGCCACTCACTCACTCATCTCAGCAGGCTGAGAGAAACTATTTGCAAGGTAAAAGTGAGAAGAGTTTTATAGATAAAGCAAAAGGTGTGTGCACAAGCTAAACAAAATAATAAATTAATTGACTACTTCCGATGGACAGGCAGGTATTCAGCCACGTCCAAACACACTCTCTCCCTCCTTCTGCTCATGGCTCTTGATGTTCAGCAGAGTTTTACATCAGACAGGATATTCCTTCGGTCACTTGGGGTCACATGTCCAGCTGTGTCCCTCCCAGCTTCTTGCATACACCATCTGCTCACTGATGGGGCAGCATGTGCACGTGCTGAATATGTGAGAAACACAAAAGGTCTAGATGTTGTGCAAGCGCTGCCCAGCAATAATGAAAGCATCCCTGAGTTATCAATACTCTTTTCAGCAGATATCCAAACCATGGAACTATATGAGCTACTATGTATATATTTAACTCTATTCCCAGCAAAACCACTACAAAACCACTGCATTTCTTTCACTGTAAAGAAAAATCACTTGAGGATGTTCTTTAAGATGCTTATGCTGGAAACATTTTTACTGGAAGTCTATAGGAGCTGGGGATATTATTTGATCCCCGTAGTAAGGGGTATTAATGAAGGTCAACCTGGCCCTGCAAATTATTGATGAAAAATTTTTACATTGTCTTCCACCACGTCTGATTAGTATTTTTTGAATTTGACTGATAAAATCATTGCAATTGTTTCAATTTAAATGATTTTGAGCAGTATCTTGATTCATTTTAATATGAACCTATAATTGCAGAATATATCCATGTGTGAAAAGCACACTATTTTTACAGAGAAGTATTTGAATTTGTTGGAGTACGAGTGAATGCAACTAATTATTCATATATGAGATTAAATTGTAATAATCCTTGAACATCTACTATGTTTAACAGGAAGCAATCTTTGTGAATATATTGTGATGAGCTTTAGAAATTCTGCTGTATTCGAAATGCATTAGTCTTATTCTCCACTTGCTTGCTTACATGATAAATGGCCTGACATTACTGAGCTTTAAAATAAATCAGCCTAATGTGTTCTATTTGCAGTGTATTTCCATATTAACATATTTTTATGTTACCTCTATGATTTCATAGTGCATTATGTTCTAATAAGGCTTACCACCAATAAATACTTCTCAGAATAACCCTGCTGCTTTTTCCATAGAACCGTAATAACACTGCTTGGAAGGGTCTTCTGGAGGTCACCCTGTTCTACCTCAAACTTCAAACAAGATTGCCAATATTTGAGTCGGTAATTTATATCTTTTTTGCAGCTGAATCTAGGAAAACTTCCGAAGACAGAAATTGTGTGGCCTTTTTGGAAAACTAGTTCCAGTGCTGCACTGTCTTCCCTGTAGTCATAAGGTACATTTTACTTTTTTATATTCTTAAAAGACACAAATGTTATGCCAGTATACAAACACAGCAGCTGCCTAAACTCTTTCTCTCATTATCCTGTTAATTCAAAATCTGTAGACTTTTATTCAAAGACCACTCCTCAACAGAAATAGCAAAATCCCATAGTGTTGACATTTCACTGTCTGATGGAGTCACAGAACACGTCCATTCTGACTTAAGATTATTTCAGGAAGTTAATAAACATTTTTAATAGGGAATCCTAAAATTAATTACTAGAATCATTACATATAGGAGTCTCCAACACAGTCTTATTTTTGTACAAGTACTGAGTTTGTTGATTAACTGTTACACATAGCTAACAGGATTAACATATTCATAACTTTTCAGCCTACTCTGTTAAATAAATTTCTGTGGGTGGGTTTCTATTAAGAGATTCCTCTTTATTCAAAACAAATCACACATTGTGTCATCTCAACAAAGTTACATTGCAGAGAAAAGTTAGAGAAAGTTCTCCTACTCTTTTTTTCCCATATTCTTAAATTTTTCATTCTTCCATGTAGATGAAAATGGCTCAAATTGAAGAAAATATCTGCAAACACTTTCTGTCTTCAAAATCTGCAAGTCCTTACATACAATTATGTAATGGAATTATCTTCCATTCAGATAAAAAGTTGTTTCATGCTGCTTGGGTGAACTGTGTCTTGTATTATGTTATGGAGTTTTTATGGTATCCTTTGTGGCAAATTAAACACGGGTTTGTGCTTAAAAATAGAAGAAAAATTTAATGAGCAGTGTATTGGTCATCCTGTAAAGATGCATTCATACACTTGCACTGGTGCCCATCCAGAGTGCCCTTGCACGGAGCCCAGCCCTGGGTCCATCCCCAGCTCAGCTCTGCTGCCTGAAGGCAGCTCTTGAGTGCTCCCATTCCAGGACACACACAGGACAACACGGAGACTGTTTCTTGTCACCAGAAACTTCATTTCTTTGCAAGGAGTCACTCTGTCTCTGATATCCTTGTGTCCACCCTCTTCAACCATCTCCTGTATTTGAGCCTTCTTGCCTTCTGTGCAAGATCATCCCTCCCTCATAAATTATTTTTGCTGAGCAGTTGCAATTACAATTCTACCTTCAACTATTAGTGGTTTTATAGCACTGTCATAAACATTTGACATTACAACAAAGAACTGAATACAATTAGTAAGATCTCAGCATGTTCTTGCCATCTGTTTATGGACACATGTATCTTTTCCTAATAGATTGCAAGCTGAAGAGACTGCCAGTATTTCCTCAATAATGAAAAGGAGATTAGCAAACTGGTCATACCAGTTTATGAATGTAGTCTTTCGACTCTAACACTTTTGTGTGTAAGGTAGTGATAATCTTACTTTAAATCTACTGTATTACTTCCCATTTAGTTATGTACTGATGTCAATAATTCTAAATCTGGAAACCCTATGCCCTAAATTGTAGGCAAAAACCTATACTTCTACTACTGGAAATAAATAAAAAATCCCTTTCACAGCCATTATTTGCGTTGTAACTAAGGTTGCACCTGTTTTATCTGTGCTAATGATCTAGAATAAAAGTTTTATTTAGCAGACTAAAAAAATATTTGTACATCCTAGGAAAATTAATCCTCTACTTTCAGTAGAACATCATGCTGTGCTTTGTTAAGAGGGATGTACAAAGAGTTGGCACTTACAGGATTTCCTGAAAATATATGATATATTGCAAAGCACTTAAAATATAGGACTGGTGATAAGAGCAATGGCACTGAACTACTGTACTATTTACTGAAATGTTAATGAGCAGCCAAATCAAAGAGTCATTTATGAATCCGCTTCATGTATTTCTGTTACACTTTCCAAAATTTCTTTTAAAAGGAAAGCTGCTGAAGTGGAAATTTCACTGCACCACAGCCTGTGAAGAGACATATGCTGAGTTTTTGGTAACAATACAGTGAGCACTTTTCACAGGGAGAGAAATTACAGAATGGGCTCCCCATTAAACCTTACCAGAACTACTACAGAAAATAACCAAAACAGTTTTTGGAGAGTATTAAAGACTGATCAATATAAAAAAAAATTACAAAATAGGAGAAAAAGGCTGGTAGCTTTTATGTTTTCATTTTCAATTTTATTTCTTTTCTTTGTTTCAGAATTAAACCAAATTCCATCCATAATGCTTTTTCTTCAGAATTAATTGCCAAAATATTTTTTATGAACTTAGTATGGGTACCATATGGCACCCTTACTGAGTTTTGTGAATTCAAAATGTGCAAGAGAAACAAGAGACACAGGAAATTATTGGCTCATTATTCGGTGCACACAAGGTAATATAAGGTAACAAACCATTCTGTTTTGCTCAGGTTTAAGGTAGATGCTGGTTCTTTTTTTATAGGTTGCCTGGAGTGGTTCTTCAGAGTCTTTAGCCTTCAAATGTTGACACATATAATTTCTGACATGTGACTTGCTGAGAACATGTTGCCTGGTTCTCTGAAATTGCCTGTGGGCCCTGAAAATGTTCTGGAAGTTTCTACATAGCACATTTCAAGCAACACAGTAGACCAATAATCCAAAGGACCCATAAAGAGTGGAAACTGCAGGGAAAATAGGTTTACATTAATTCTAATTGTAGTAGTAAAGTGGTATTTTTCCACTAGAAAAATTATGAGACACTGGGGACTGAATATGTCACAGACAGTATTTCTAATTATAAGCATTCACTGAAAATTTCTCCTGACTAGTAATACTATTTCTAACAGAAAATTACCATGCTGTTAGTTTACATTGTTAATCACATGAATTTGAAAATACAGAAAATAAAAAGTTATAACTTCTGTTCCGTAAAAGACTTTTTTAAAGTGTGGAGATAACTATATTTCAGAAGAGAAGAGTGTAAGTTTTCCATGAATTTGAAAATACAGAAAATAAAAAGTTATAACTTCTGTTCCGTAAAAGACTTTTTTAAAGTGTGGAGATAACTATATTTCAGAAGAGAAGAGTGTAAGTTTTCCTTATCTTTGTTTCATAGCATTTTTTTTTTAAAACTCAATTTATGTTTAAAAAACATGGACCAAACATAATGACTTACACTGTTGGAGCCCTAATTTAGAGATCACAGTGAGATATAACACTCAGAAATCTTAAGTTACTAATCTTGCAAGGCGTGTGATATGGGAATGCACAAGACTCATGCTTCGGGACTAAACTTTTAAGCACTGGCATAAATGTAGATTTTCTGTGAATTTTTGCATGTTTAGACTGAACACATGTTACTGAGACAGTAATTATAGCAGCTATATGCACTGAAGAAACTTGCACAAAGAGCATACAATATAAGCCAGCAGGTAACAAGGCAGGTTTTGTAAGGTTGATTTCCCTTGAAGCCTATTGAAGCACATATTTTCAGTACATTCTAGAGTTTAACAATAATTTTGTCAGAGCATTTTTGACCTGAATAATTCAAAAGTATTATGAAATGCTGCTTTGTGTTACGTATGAATGATGTGTCAAGAGTACCATCACAGAGGACTTTCCTTTGCCTTTGATTTCAGTGGCTGTCTGTCAAAAATATATTTCCTCACTGGTTACATTCCTTCTACATTGTCGTTTTACTGAAGAAAGGTTCTTTACTCCTTGAGTTTCTTTTAGAAACTGTCACATCAAGCAGATCTCTCTGCCTTGTGAGACTAGAAATTTGAATTTAAATCTGTGTTGGAAACATCATAAACCTTGGCTAAAGTTTTGTACAATTACTGTAGAGTTCATTTCAGAAAAGTAGCTTTATGATATTATAGTCTTGTAGAATATTTTGAGATCTGCATTTCCTTCATGGGCTGCAGGGTAGATATCTGTTCTAGTGCGGTCCTTAAAGGGCTTCAGGGGGACAACCTGCTTCACCATGGTCTTCTCTAAGGGGCTCAGGGCAACCTCATCTCTGGACCTGGAGCATCTCCTCTCTCTCCTTCATCATGATCTTGGTGTCTGAAGGACTGTTTCTCTCATGTTTTCCTCACTTCTCTCTCTCATAGCTGCTGCATGTTTTTTATCCTTTCTTGCATATGTTAACAGAGAGGCACCACCAGCATTGCTGATGGGCTTATGTTTGGCCAGCATGGGCCCCATTTTGGAGCCAAATGGTGCTGGGTTTGTTCAACACAGGGGCAGTTTCTGGTGTCTACTCACATAGGTCATCCCTGCAACTTTCCTGCACATCCACCTCATAGTAAAAGCTTGCTACATAAACTCAGTTGAGAACTTGCCCTTCCCTTCTCTCTCCCCCGACTCTTGAAGACTAAGAGAATGGACATAGGTTACAAAGATGTGGCTGCTCTAGTCAGTTTGCAGGTCAGTCCAGTAGAAGTGTGAGCTGCCCCTAAGGACAACCATCATCAGTTGACTGACTGTCTCACAGAAACACAAAGAAATCCTGTGGGTGACAGTGGATCAGAGAATTACAATCAACATGTGGGTGCCTGCTGACACTAGGTTAGCATCAATGCCAGGTTGGTAGCTGAGACAGAAGTATTAATGCCATGTAGAGCTCAAACTGGGAAGAGATTGCTCCTGTTCAGCTTTGAAGGTGATGACTGATGTGGGTCAGTGGGTTAGAGGCCATAGCACTACACTATTACAAGCGGAGGGTGTGAGTGAGCATGTAGTTTAGAACAGTTTCCTGTCCTGTCTCAAGCTGGGAAGCAGACTGGTGTCAGTGCAGTATTGTCCCCACTCCCCTACCCCTTTGTACATTTAAGTAGCTGCAATCTCTTCTACTTGCAGCTTTTTGAGTGGCAGAGTATCTTTGAAGTGTAATACAAATGAGAAGTAATACATTATTAATATGTAAAGAGAGAAAATAGATTATATCATCAAAAAAATGAACAAGAGAGAATGGTCTTAGAGATAACTGGTTGATAGAGGCAATTTTATAATGATTCATTATGAATGATTCTTGTCTTTTCTACTTTAGAGTCCTTCAGACAGTATCTGTTGACTTCAAGCATCGTAATGTAAATTAATTTGTAAAAGAATCTTATGCCAGGCTATATCTTGGTTGTACGGGAAACTTATCGCACAAAGTGAAGATCTCTTCTTCAGATTAATCACGTTTTTCATTAACAAATCCTGCGACTGAAGTGCACTGGGAGTATGGGGGGACAACAACAATTTCAGGTTTTTTTTATTCCCTGTAGTATTTATTACACAAATGAGACTCAGTGGACTTACATAGTAAGCCATAGATGAATGTTAATACAGCTCCATATTGTAAAAGTAAGTACTTGAATGTAAAATGGCATATAATCTGGTCCAGCAAATTATATCTATAAATTTTAAAATATACTGCTTTAAATTTAAATTTGCTTTCATGTCACTACTTTTTTCGTACTTTTTACCATTTACATTAAACATTTATACAACTCAGTTTATATTAATTCATATTCACTGGCTTAAACCAGCTTCAAAATAGAGTTAAATGTGCTTTTTTTCAATGAGCTGACAATTGAAATTTGTTTTAAATTATTTAAAATTCCTTGAGTGGTAGATTGCTAATATTTGTTACAACTAATCACTAAGGAAACTTACCACATGAAACCCTGTTCTTAAAACTTTACCAAGAAATACAGAAAGTGTTAATCAGTTGAGAACTGGGAGCTACTCCTCCTGAAAGCTGTCTTTCAAAAAGTGAGTGGTGCCTTCAAGATTTTATATGCCACATTTTGTAATGTACCAAAAATACATGGAAAGTTTAGGCTTCTTTATTCTTCCCAAGAAGGAAATTCTGGAAATAACAGAGGTAGAGGAAATGGCATCTAAACCACTCTTACCTTACATGATGACTTTGAGTAGGATTGCTCCGTAAATGTCAGTGACTTGAATTTAGCTGATTATAGTACTTTGGTGTAACAAGGAGAAATCTGTAATTCTAAGTAGCTTTCAAGACTGCCAGTAAATGGCTGCAGGAACAGGGTTGTTTGCTAACACGTGGTTGTTACAACCATGGTCAGAAAAGCCAATATATTGCTGAGCTTCCCAAGCTTACTCTTGCTTTATTAAAAAAAAAAAAGTGTGGAGCTAGGTTCCAGACTTGAAAGGATTTGTCTGAGCCATTAATTTAACTATAAACTTTTATATATTTTTGGGCACTTAATCCCATTGTGTCCCAGTTCTCATCTAGAGAAAATATTGGTAGCTTATTGACTTTCTATTCAGAACTTGAAAAAGTAGTTTGTGAAAATGTCAGAAAAAGGGTATGTGAACTATAAAACTACACACATAAAGAAAATGATGGGATTAATTTATGGGATTACTTTCCTGGATCAGCTTGATTGGCAATGAAAGCTTTAAACTGGGGAATTTTTTTCCATTTTTTCAAGCCCTCAGCTATGGACTTTACTGCTTTATGTCAGCTGTCATGTAGAACGTTCGTATTTCAATTAGGTTCCCTTTGATAGCATGGATTTGTTCTTATATGTCTTGTTGCTTTAGAAGTGCTAATCCATTTTTTCTTTGTTTTAATATAATTTGCGTGAATGTGATTTTTACTTTCAAGTCTTTTAGCTGTTTCAGGGTTTTTTTTGCTTATGCTTTGTACCTTTACCTCAGTATTCCCAACACAAAAGGGAGAATTGATCAATTAATTGTAATATTTTATTTGCATGGATTTGAGGAAAATTTTATTTTTCCTTTTTCTGTTGCATTCTGTCCTGAACCTATGCTTTGGTAGTTGCAATTATTTGCTTAAGAGAAGAACAGAAAAGACCACAGAGTGTGCTGTTTTGTCCAAAATTATCATCTCAGTGTGACATTTGATGTAATACAGATGGTGCTGGAGACTTACACGGTCACAAATACTGCTATATAGTATTTTATGTAGTTTTGGCTATTTATTTATTTATTAATTTTTAGGGCTGTGGAGAGATGCAGTTTTATACTAGCATATTTTACTACCCAATTTTAACTACTGTTTCCATGGAAACTCCTACCACTCCAGCACTTTCACAATTATTTGTTTTAATATGCTACCAAGAAGTCAACATCTACCAACACAGAATAACTGGGCAGGGAAGATAAAGATAAATTGAATGGTGTCCAAAGGAAAGCAGGCTTTTGTTTTGTTTCTCAGCAGTGGGTTACAAATTTGTGTTTCAGGATTAGGATTTCTGGATTTTGCTGAATAAATCAATCAATCAACCAATCAACCACATTTTACCCCTTGTGAAGTTTCCTTTAAATAACTTTAAGCATTTTGAACTGACAGCTTCTTGACATCTTATTTAATTATCTTGTTTCATGATCTGCAATTTAATTGTGTCCCTTTGCTTTGCTTCATGTTATTACTGAAATTGAAATTAACTGCAAAAAGCGAGCAAGTTCTACGGTCCTCCCTTTTTATAAGACACTAATAAAAATTAAGTGATTGCGTTTTTTCCATAGAAAAATAGGAGGTAGTTTTGCCAACATTAATGTTGAAAGACATTTTCTTGAACAGTGACAGTCAGTCATGTGTCTAAGATATTTATTTCATCTTTCTAAGAAGATGAAAGGAATATTTAATTATTGACTCTGCTTTCTGTCACTGCTTTACGCTGTGATCTCACAGATTATGTTTGAATAAGCAAGTTTGTTTGGGGTTTTTTCCAGTTTAGGTTCTCAGGGGTTTTTTGGTTTTCTATTTCAGTTTCATTTGGCCTATTGTGGAGCATGATTAACTGTACTAAAAGGCCAATAATACAAGTTTTTTTCATTAGGGGTGTGGGAAAGAACATGGTAGGTATAAGCACACAGCCATTTTCTATGAAACTCTATCCCCTTTATCAAACATCCTTCTACATCCTTTACTTTTTTATATGCATCTTAAAAAAAAGACGGGTTTTATGTGCATATTTTACCTGTATCTAATTCATATGATTCAACGCACATTTTAGATCAGTTTTATTTTCGTTGACGCACAAAGGAAGACTCTGTAAAAATTATGCTCTAGAGTAAAGTTCCTACTTTCAATTCCAACTTTAAGGAACTTTAAAGTTCCTTCCAAACTTTGTCAAGTCAGATTAGCATACTGATGTTTCTTGTGATTGCTCACTGGTCTCTGAAAGATACACACTGTAAAATGAAAGATGAAATTAGCCACCGTTAGCATCTTCAGTTTTGCTGCTTTAGCACCAACTATGTACAATTTATCTGCATGCAGATAAAAATCAGATAGAGGCTGATTTAATTCTAAATAGTTATTAAAATTAAAACTTCAGCAGTGAGACACTGAAATCTTCTATTGTTTAAGTTATTTAATTGTATTATTTTTATATCTGTGATTATTTGATATCTATTACATCACATAAATATATAAATTATTTACTGGTTTTTTGGGTTCAAACTAGAAAACATTCCGTGTGTCTCTCAAAAGAGTAAAATAAATAATCCATCCTGTTTTGAAATGCCATACAATGTAACAGAAATTACTCAGTTATCTTTTCTCCAATGGAGTGCTAATTGAATCTCTTAAAATGAATACAGACTCATAGTTTTTGAAAAAAACCTTTCCTTTTGGTATTGCTTCAATGAAAAGAAATCATTAGAATAATGAAGATAGCAGATAGGTCAGTACCCCTTTATATTTTCCTGTGAAAACTATTTTTAAGATTAAAATTTGTTTTTTACATATTTTGAAAAGAATCAAAGTAATAACTTAAAACATATATTGTGTTTGGATATTTTGCATCTAATTTTACCAAAAAAATACAAAAAGACCTTTCATTAGAATAAAACATAGAAAAGAAGATGAAAATTGCATGAAAATGGAAGGGTTTTGGTGGGGGACACTGCTGGGACAGTCTTTGGGGGAGACAGCCAGGGGATGCCCTGATTTGGACAGTAGCAAAGAGTCCGCCACAGAACACACCTGAAACCTTTGTTGTGAATAAAATGCTGTATTTAGGAAGTTTATTTTTTATTTTTTATTTTTATTACTGTTACACTAGTACATTGTAAAGACCTGAATAAGACATAGAACATCAGTCACTGAACATGAACTCTGTTTCATAAACACCATGTTTCACTGAAACTAATCCTACCCAGTAGCAACACGTTTGATATATTTGATATATTTTATATATTCTCTTATCAGTGTAAGTATTTGGAAAATTAATCTACATTTCAAAGCAAAATGAGTAAAGACTGAAAGATAATTTTATTTAAATTTAGCTTTTTTATTAAGAAAATGAAATTAACTTTGCAGTCAAAGCAATATCTTTAGAGTTAAAGCAATATCTCCTTAGAAATTGCTTAGAGCCAAGGTGTGCAATGAAAAAATAGAAAGCTTCATATGTTATTGTTTACCTTAATGATATTTTACTAAGTTTACTGGTGAATAGCACTGAGAAAGATGGAGTTTCAAAACAGTTTTATTTATATTTATTTTTAAAAACATTTATGCTTTAAAGAACTTTTAATTCTTTTAGCTCTTTTACATATGTTAAACATAACATGTTTAAAATGTTTTAATTGGACAGAACAAAACATTTTCAAAGAAGTGGAAAATCAGCAAGTACCTGGTAGGGGATTCCCTAAATGTTAGGGAATATGGATTTTTACTCTAGCAAGATAAATAGTATTGGGATATTTAAAAAATCTCTTTGTTTGTATGTAAACCCTGTATATGCTGCTCAGACACAAACATAGGAAGTAATCCTGATGAAGTCTCTTGACTGTTCTTAGCTGCACATAGAGACAGAACAATTTTTAAAGGTAATTGCTATGTTCTAGTTATTTAATACCCTGTTCATAAATTAGGCAACACTAATCCATATTTCTTCTTGTTCCATTCTTGCTTCATAGTTTCTTCTCACCTTATTATTTTCACCATATCTCTTTCATAAAATACGACAAACACTTTCTGACAGCAGAGTGCAGCTCAAGTAAGATAAATGACTGAATCATCACAAGAAGTAGAATTGAATAACAGTAGTGTATGTGTATCAAAAATGTTAATTCAAAAATTTACAAGTAATTCAGCTTTTAGACAGTTTGTTAAAACATATTTCTCATTTGAATAAGGCAAGGTAAAATTGAAAATATTTTAGCAGACAGCATTTTTGTAAAAGAAAGATTTGCAGATTAGGGCCCCTTTAGATGAAAAAGTAATTCACCCTGTGTCTGGAAAAGTGAACTACTGGAAATTCAGCTTCTGAGGGTAGAATTTACCATCTGTGTTATTAACACATGCTGATGAATTTGGGGGTTTGGCCCTTTGACACTAATATGGTGAAACTTCCATGCATCAGTATGATTAAATTTCTAATAGGACATGATTCATAACTGAGCATTCACTTCCAGATTCTTGTTACTTAACAAAGAGAAGTAGGATTTTGTTGAAAATTAGGTTCTATGTCCCACTATAATTTCCTGCCATCTTTTTCAGTTTAAATCTTGATGAGGTCCCAGGCAATTGTTTGGTATGGTAATTTCTTTCTTCAGTGAATGACATTTAGTTTACAAAACTGTTCAGGCTTATGAAGTGTTTCCAAATTTGCTTATTCCCTTCAAAGATTTTTCTTTTCTTTTAGTTACTATCAAAGCAATTAAGGCAGCTGTTGGAACTTTTAAAAATATAGGACAGTAAGATGAATTTCTTATATATTGAGGAAGGATTAGTACATAACATAGAGTTGCTCATTCAGTCAGTAAGAACAGCAGACTTCTCATAGAGAAGGACGTCAGATCTGATGCATGCGCCGTCAAGTGTTTAATTTAAAAATTAATTAATTTTGAATAAATATTTGCTCATGGTATTAAAGGCTGCTATGTTTTGCCAAGTGTAGAGGACACCAAAGGATATCCTAAGATAGAATAAACCACCATAATTATACCATAAGTGCTTCATGGTTGGCCTGTCAGAACAGTCCCTCCCTAGAATGCCTCATCCAAAGCCGCCTGAGTGAGGCGGTTTCTGTTTTCACTGGTGTGGCTCCTGTCCCTCCTTTCAAGACAGCTCAATACAGTGTGTGCTTTCCTTGTTGTATGTCTTGTTCTTCCCTCAGTTCCATTCTCCTGTTTTGAATATATACTACAAAATCTGGAGAGAGTACCTTGAGTGTTTTCATTCATGTTTAGTGTACCTACGTGTCTTGAAATCAAATGCAATTAACATATGTGTCAAAAAGCTGGTCAAAAATCAGCTTTCCTGATTTGTGACTGCCAAAGTGATTCATACGAAGAAAGCTCAAAATCTGATGCTCCTAATGCATTTGGGCATTTTCAGTTGTGTATTAGGCATTAAAAGGTTCCTCATTTGAATTGTACAGGCTTAAGTTGCAATGTCACTGTCTTCTGAAAATTAGTTTCCTTGTAACCTGACCCTCTGGGATCAAGACTTAATAAGGGGGTTTTTTTTTGCTTTTCTTAAGTACAGTAATGTCTTCTGTCTGTATGAGGATCAGAAATCTCCAGCAGTGATTCTGTTAGAGAATCAAGACGCATTTCTGCTCCAAAATCCTGATGGCTTCATTATAAACTGTACCATCTGATATTAAATATGCCCTTATAATCATCATTTCTATCACCTTTGGCCAGAATGCTCTTCTCTTTTTAATTACTCTTTTGCTTTATTAATTATTTTGAGCTGTGGTAACAAGTTGTGCTGTTTTTATTAAATAAAATGTGATGAAACATCAGAAACCTTCTGTCTCAATGTATCAGGGAAAACCTGTCTTGAAAAGGCATCATTTAGAGTGCATGACACTAACCAAGCAGCGGAAGAGAAAAACATGTTGCTAGTATATCAGTTTCTTGGCAACTGATGAAATAGTTTCTCATTATCAGTTTTCAAAAATGGCTGTTAAAACATATTAAATGTTATTGACGTGATCCAGATATTAGGGCAAAGAGAAAGGTTCACCATGTTGGCCTAAGTATGCCTCTTTTGTTCACTGGGTTTTCCCAGAAGGCTGAGTCAATTCCCTTTTCCCAGTGACTGATTTATTGGCCATTCTTTCCCTGTCAGAATCATACAGATGGTGACCATTAAAAGAATCAGAGTTCCTTTTACTGCATTTCTAGTGCTTCTTTTTAAATTGCTTTTACTATTTAAACAGCCTGTTCCTCAAACCTTTTTGTTCATTACATTGGGGTACAAATCAAGTAATATATGGTCTTTCCCCCAACTGTTGATATTACGTTTTTTGGGGTTTTTTTTAATTATCTTCTCAAAATGACTTTACTCTGTAAAAATATTCTACTTCTTAATATACTCCAGATTTACTCAGCACCATTGTAAAGGTTATTATTTCCCTTGACAGATCCAAATAATTCTGTCATGTCTGAAGATGACCATGTGTGATTTAGTTGACTATGATTTGTACAGTTCTTAAAAGTGTCTTCTTTTTCTTCCCTTTTGAAATGTTCAGGTCAGAACTAGTGCAAAATTAAAATAATTAAGAACATGGTATTTTTCCTTTTTCCTTTTAGCTTTTTGCAGACAAAACAAAACAAAACAAAACCACCCACAGCAAACAAATAAAAAAAACCAAATAAGAATAAACAAATAATAAAATAAGTTGAATACAAGATGAAAACAGAAATGTTCTGTGTTATAGTGACGGAGTAGCTTAGGATGGAAAGCAAATGCACACTTTCTGGGGGCAACACAGTGTTTCTGTTCCAGCAGAAGTGTGTCTGTGTCCCTGAGCCATGACAGCTAACCATTCCAGTTCACGAAGGAAGACGTGGCAATTCTGAATTATGAAAGGCCTGTGAGCTATTGGCAGCCAGTATTTCACAGATCATAGAATTGTTGGGATTGGAAGGGACCTCAGAAGATCAACCAGTCCATCCCCCCTGCCAAGGCAGGATCACTAGAGCAGGTGACACAGGAACATATCCAGGTGGGCTTTAAATGTCTCCAGACAGGAAGAGTCCATGACCTCTCTGGGCAGCCTGTGCCAGTGCTCTGCCACCCTCAGTGTAAAGAAGTTCTTCCTCAGGTTGAGGTAGGATTCCTTGTATTTCATTTATGGCCATTGCTCTGTGTCCTGTCTCAGTACTACTGAAAAGAGTCTGGCACCCTCCTCTTGGCACCCACCTTTGAGGTGTTTGTATGCATTGAGGAGACCCCCTCTCAGTCCTCTTTTCTAGACTAAGCAGGCCCAGCTCCTGCAGTCTCTCCTCATGAAAGAGATGCTCCTGAATCCCAGTCATCTTTGTGGCCTCTACGGACCTTCTCCTTGTCTTTCTTGAACTGCGGAGACCAGAATTGAACACAACACTCCAGATGTGGCCCCATTAGGACCGAGTAAAATGGTAGGACCACCTCTCTCAAACTGCTGGCCATATGCACCCCAGGATCCCACTGGCCCTCCTAGCCACAAGGGTACTGCTGGCTCATGATCAATTTGCCATTCACGAAATTCCAAGTCTTCCTCTGCAGAGCTGCTCTCCAATAGGCCAGCCCTGTGCAGGTCCTTGGGGTTATTCCTCCTCAGATGCAGCACCCTACACTTGCCCTTGCTGAACCTCATTAAGTTTCTCTCTGCCCAACTCTGCAGCCTATTGGGGTCCTGCTGAATCTCAGCACAGCCTTCAGATGTATCAGCCACTCCCCGCATTTTCACATCATCAGCAAACTTGCTCAGGATGCATTCTATCTCTTTGTCCAGGTCGTTGATAGACNCCATTAGGACCGAGTAAAATGGTAGGACCACCTCTCTCAAACTGCTGGCCATATGCACCCCAGGATCCCACTGGCCCTCCTAGCCACAAGGGTACTGCTGGCTCATGATCAATTTGCCATTCACGAAATTCCAAGTCTTCCTCTGCAGAGCTGCTCTCCAATAGGCCAGCCCTGTGCAGGTCCTTGGGGTTATTCCTCCTCAGATGCAGCACCCTACACTTGCCCTTGCTGAACCTCATTAAGTTTCTCTCTGCCCAACTCTGCAGCCTATTGGGGTCCTGCTGAATCTCAGCACAGCCTTCAGATGTATCAGCCACTCCCCGCATTTTCACATCATCAGCAAACTTGCTCAGGATGCATTCTATCTCTTTGTCCAGGTCGTTGATAGACAACCTGAATAGGACTGGATCCAGTACTGATCCCTGGGGAACACCACTGACTACAGGCCTCCACCTGGATTCTACTCCACTGATAACCAGCCTCTGAGCTCTGCCATTCAGGCAGTTCTTGATCCATCTCACTGTCCATTCATTTTACACACATTTCCTGAGATTACCTACAAGGACGCCATGGAAGACAGTGTCAAAAGCCTTGAANTGCCCTTGCTGAACCTCATTAAGTTTCTCTCTGCCCAACTCTGCAGCCTATTGGGGTCCTGCTGAATCTCAGCACAGCCTTCAGATGTATCAGCCACTCCCCGCATTTTCACATCATCAGCAAACTTGCTCAGGATGCATTCTATCTCTTTGTCCAGGTCGTTGATAGACAACCTGAATAGGACTGGATCCAGTACTGATCCCTGGGGAACACCACTGACTACAGGCCTCCACCTGGATTCTACTCCACTGATAACCAGCCTCTGAGCTCTGCCATTCAGGCAGTTCTTGATCCATCTCACTGTCCATTCATTTTACACACATTTCCTGAGATTACCTACAAGGACGCCATGGAACACAGTGTCAAAAGCCTTGAAGTCAAGGTAGACAACATCCACACTCTCCCCTTGTTGACCCATCCTGCCACAGAAGGCTATCAGATTGGTCAAGCATGATTTCCCCCTGGTGAATCCAAGCTGACTACCCTTGATCACCTTCTTTTCTTTCCTATGCTTGGTGATGACCTCCAGAATGACCTGTTCCATCACCATTACAAGGACAAAGGTAATGCTGGCTGTTTCTCAGTAGTTTCCGGGGTCCTCCTTTCCCTTTCTGAAGACTAGTAGCACTGGCTTTTCTCCATTCATCAGGAACCTCTCCTGTTCTCCATGATTTTTTCAAAGATGACAGGGAGTGGCCTATCAACAATATCTGCCAGCTCCCTCAGCACCTGTGGGTGTATCCCGTAAGGTGCCATGGATTTATGGGTGTTAAGTCCATCTAACCACTCTCTCACCCACCCCTCTATGACCAAGGGCACATTTTCCTTTCTCCAGCCTTCCTCTCTCAGAAGTCTGAGAGACTCTGGAGGGCCAGTAGTGAAGACTGAGGCAAAGGAGTCACTCAGTGATTCTGCCTTCTCTGTGTCTTCCATCACCAGGACACCCATCTAATTCAGCAATGGCCCCAACTGGTGAAATACCCACTTATGCTGTGAAATATGTAAGATTTTTATATATTCTCCATTACAATCTACTCCTCAGCACATTTTATTGAAAACTGGAAAACAAAGGACAAAAAGTAAGGTGGGGTTTTTTCCAAGTCTATAAATAGATTGATAAGGCAGTAAGGAGCAATGTTTTTTTTGTGAAAAGGCTCATAGAGAAAAATGCTTGAGACACTCTTCATTTGACATATCTTGAGTAGCAGCACTTTCAGAAAGCGCAGTCTGACAACATTTGATCCATTTCAGCTACAGGTGTTATGTTAACTATTCAGAAATCTGCATCAAATCTTAACCATTAAATCTTTAGCACCTTATGAAACACATTCAATGGCAAAGTCAAATATCAGAAGTGGAAACTTCCTAGGCACTGATGTAGAGTGCTATAATAAAAATCTTCCATGGTCACAGAAAAATTTGAAAAAATACTTTCACTTCACCACAATATTAATCATCAAAAGGAAGAACAACTTCTGTGTTTCCTTTTTTTCTTGTCAGGATAATAATGCTGAGGTTAAAATACATCTGCTTCCAGATCCTAGTTAAGCTATTTAGTAGTCTTGCCCTTACACAGAAACATTAGATTCACTAGATTTTTTAGAGGACTTAAAAATCCTAAACAGCATTATTAAATAATGCCAAGTTTTAAAAGGTAAGTGGTACATAGGATAAAGCAAATGAATAAAAGTTAATAAATGGATCGTATTGTTGGCAGAAAAGTTATGTGAGTTAATCAATAGTTACTCTTTCAGTATATATGAAGACAAGTTTTCTGCCAAAAAAGAGAAAAGGATATCCATGGGTTATTTTATTGTTTTGAAGGGAGTAAGGATTTTAGCTTTGTTAGCAGCAGTCCTTGAAGGTCCCCTTGCTATATTTGCTTGAAAATGCATTTCTCACAGACAAATTCAGACCTCTAAACTCCAATGTCAACAAGCTTTCTGTTGTACAGTTTATGAGGCCATTTAATCAAAGACACCTTAAGGTTTACTTTTTTCCATAGTACTTAATACTGCTGAATTTTCTTGAAAGTTTGTCTCCACCAGCCACAGTTTAAAATTTGTATAATTCAGTACATAAGCATGTATTCACAGCCAAGAATATGCCAAATAACTATGGAAGTATTCAGAGGGTGTACCCTAGTACATTAGAGGGATTTATGGCACATTTACTTTATGATGTTCTTTTTTAATGGGTATAGTGGAACCTAACTTAAAATGGTGCGGCCCAATGTTCACAGCCAGATGAAAACACTCTGGATCATTTTCATACTTCAAAAACTCTGACCTCTATAAATATTTGGTATTTAAATATTTATTTAAATACTTACTATTCGAATACTTTTTGCCTGAAGCAGGTTGTTTTGTATGAGTGATTGGCCTGACACATAGTTTGAATTTACTACTCATTAGTTTTCTATCGGGATATGAGAAGGCAAGCTCATCAAAGTGGCAATGGAGGCAGAAGCCCTACGTTGTTTACTGCATCTGAATTGCACATGAAATATGTAGCAATGCCTTTTAGAAATCTGTTTGTAGCAGTTTATAACCCTTCTGATCTATTTTCAATGGCTAGTTTATGATTATGGTTTGGAAATCTTTGTTCAATAAGTAAGGAAGTGAAGAACAGGGAACCAAGCATTTCTTCAAGTGAGAGACCTGCTGCTATGTACTGTCTCCCAGGTATGCTGTAAGAGAAGGATACTGTCTTGGGGTGACTTTATGATGTGTATCCCCTATCGCTGCTCTATGCCCAGAAATTAACTTCGTGCTTTTCTGTGCCTTTAAACTGAGCCTGAGAGGGGAGAGAGAAAAAAACCAAGAGAACTTTTCAAAACAGTTGTTCAAGGACATGGATACACTCCTCTGTTTTCCGCGGCAGCAAGAGGGGAGGAAGAACCCTTCTTGCTTTTCAGCCAGCTTTCGGCTCTTTTTTTCTCTGGAGGGAGATAGAGAGTTGAACTTTGTTTTTCCTGGGACTTTGGTTTTTCCTTTCTTCTCTTCTGGACTGTTTCAACATCAGAACACACCAGGAGAATTTTCCACCAAGGTCCTGGAGGTGGGCCCACACCGACCCAGCTCTGAGGAGGAGGAGAGAGACCACACCTACAGAAGGACTCTGAAATCTTCCCAGGTTTCTCTCCACAGTGAGAGATTTTATTATTTAGCATTATTATCCTTTTCCTGTGTGTTTGTTAAATAAATAGTTTTTTATCTCTTTCACTTTCCTCCAAGGAAAATTTCTTTTTTCCCAAACCTGGTGGGGGAGGGTGGTTGTAACCTGCCTTCTGTCAGAGGGTATTTTCCTCCAAATTTGGCCCAACTGGCACAGATACACACAAAGAAAGATGGAGGGAGAGAGAGAGCAATGTTGTGATAAACATCTTGCAGTTACAGCAGCAGCTGGGAAGAAAATTAATGAAAGTCAGATTTTTATTTATCTTAACAGTGCAAGCACTTCCAAGGAAGTTCTCTAATCATTAATTTATCTGCGATGCATAAAACTCATATTAAATAGTGTTTCAGGTGCCAGTTCTCGTGTCCCATACCATTACTTTCTCATTAGTCTCGTGATTTTCCCTAACAAAGTGTTTCATGCTCTGACATGAGTCTTCTGAATCTGTCAAAAAAATTACTTATTTTAGTAGTAGAAAAGTGAGCTTGAGATTACTAATTTTTTCTGCCAGTATTTAGCAAGTAAGGATTTTCTTTGGGAAATTATCTTAAAATATTTAATTACTTAAGACTTATGTTTTTCCCTTTGGCAAAGGGTAAAAAAATAATAATCAAATATGTAATTGCTTTTTAGGCAAATGTTATAACATACATTATATATAAATCTGAGTACAATGTACAGGGGTTTGAAATTTAAATTGAACATGATGGCCTCTGGAGAACAGACATTTCAGAGTTTTTTTAGAAGTTTTTCATAAGAACTCTGACTTTATTCAAGAGCCCTTTGTTTGGAAACGTAGACACTAATACAAGATGTAGACTAAAGTTCATGCATCTAATAAAATTATGAAGCTAAACCAAAATGTTATGCTTTAGTAAAATATCTCTGGATCTCTCTTCACAGATGCTCTGTGTAATGAATGAAACTAGGTTTCTGCAAAATAACAGCAACAGAGATTTTAAATGTACAAGGCAATGGGAAAAAAAAAATTCAAACCTGGGGAAAAGACGATACCTTCAATTTTGCCTCAAAACAGTGTCTTGGAAGTAGAGGGTTGTGTTACAGAAATAAATCTGATGATTTCTCCATGATTATGACCTTCAAGATAGAAAATCTTTAGATGCCACTGCAGAGAGTCTGGCATCTTTGCATCAACTCCAGTGACAATAGAGTGGTAAACAACAGAAGAGATTGATTACAGGAAAGTCTCATTATGCTCAGTGTGCTGCATCTCTTATTTTATATGTGAGTTTTGTTCAATTTCTTCTACAGAGCACAGCTTTGGGACATGTCCCACAAACACCCAGAAATTTAAAAAAACCCAAACAAACAAAAAAAAAGAGTCATTTTAATTTATGCACCTGAAATGCCATATTTAATAAATATATTAAAATCCCAGTGGGTAAACTTCCTGTTCAGAAGCCATGAGTACAGTTCATAAATACATCAGAGTTGGGAAAAGAATAGTTAAGAAGGAGTTGTCTATGGCTCTAAAAAGATGTCTTATTTATTCAATAAGATATGAAGGAGTCCTGTGAAAATAAATGGAGAATTCATTGCACTTGAAAGAAAAAAAGAAAATGAAAGGCCAAACCTACCAAATAAAAAGCCCAGTTTTTTTCTCTTCAGAGAAAAAATTTATTTCCATTCTTCTATGAGGAGCTACTTACAAAAATAATGTGCGGTTTTTACAATTATTACCTAAAATTCTCTGTGCTGTATGTTTGAGCTTTAGCCTGGATTTTCTGTGTTTATTAATGTTTCTGAAAGTATACTGAAACGTTTTAATGAAGCATCTAAATTCACAAGCTGATTCACCACTATACCAGGAGATTCCTGCATTATAGAGACGGAACAGCCGAAGCTGGCAGGGACCTCCTGAGATCTTCTGGTCCAAACCTTTTGCTCAGGCAGGGTTAGCCTGAGTAAGTCGCTGATCCCTCCAAGATGCCCTTCTTTATCTAGAAAATTTTAAAATGAATGCTTGGGTATGAAATGGCTACTCCTTTGGGCTAGATAAGTTTGTAATATATTCCACCTCCAGCCATCACTTAATGCCAGTTTGCTGGCAGTTAAACTAATGGCTTGGTAGATAAATATTTCAGGCTGTTCCACAGAGATTTATGTGGACTATACTGCATTGTGAAGTTTAAACAGTAAAGCTACTACAGAGTAATAACTGAAGAAACAACAAAAACTGGGAAAATGGGTAAGAAAAAGAACCATGTAACAGTACCCGGAGATGGTAGGAATTCCTCTAGTGAGGAGAAAGCAGAATGAAGCATAATCAAAAACTAACAGCATCATTACTGATTCTAAAGTTTCCCACCTTCCCCTTAACTTTGATCTAGTTGCTGCTCATTCCTCACAGTATTCTGGGATGTAAACAATACTTTGTAATAATGCATGCAATTGATACATCTCTAACAGAGATGTCTATAACAACCTGGAATTGTAGTAACCTGCATTCAAACTGGTCTATGACATCTCAGTCTATTTGATCAAGAATATTGTTTTCAGCTAAACTATTTCCTTATTTGATTGTTTTGTATCTCTGGAAAAGGCTTGCACATGCTTTCCTGAATTAATGAAAATGAAGAAACTTTGTGAGAAATCTGAGACCTTCTTAATTATCGCATGTTTAGCATGAGGCATTCTTAAAGGACTGCTGGCACTTTGAATAAATTTTGAGTCTTAATGGCATCTTCATTAATATAAATGTAGAAACACTGCAGGGAACTTTATCACAGCTTCAAATCAAGTTGTTTTTTCGATGCATTTCACCACTGTGGCCACAAAATACAGGTTTTCTCAAAATCAATTCTGGGTCAATTTGATTTGATTTCAAGTTGAGAAAATTAATTAATTAATTAATTAATTTTAGGTACCTTTTAAAATGGTTATTTGCTTCATTTTTGTTACTGTGAAACATGATGAAATATTTTCTAATTTACAAACACCGTAACCCCCTTGCTTTCATAGACAGAACTGATGATAATTGACACTTTCCAAGAGTCTTACTGAGAACATATACATATTTAAACTGCTAACAGTCAACTTCTTCAGCATCTCAGAGGGTAGATTTAGATTAGATCTTATAAAAATATTCTTTACTGTGAGAATGGTGAGGCACTGAAACATAGAGAATTTGTGGATGCCCTTGTTCAAGGCCAGGTCCTATGGGGCTTTTCATTAACCTGGTCCTCTGGAAGGTGCCCCTGTCCACGGCACAGGGGTTGGAACTAGATGATGTTTAATGTCCCTTCCAACCCAAAACATTCTATTGTTCTACAATTTGCATTTCTCAATGTTGTACCTATAAATTTTACATTAATTTGAATTGAAAACCGTTTCTCACTTGCAATGCTCTGTATTTCATATGAAAGTCTAAAACCTTTGTGGTCTACTTTGAAAGTGAAATAAACAAGAAGTGGTTGTTGTGTTCTCTTGTACTAAATCATAAATCATCCTAGAATAGACTATAACTAAAAAGTTCTTTAGCACAGAGTTCATGTCAATGCCAATTACGAATTTGTTAAGTCCATGTGATATGTAATTTCCATCCTGCCAACACTATTAGTGTCTTGGGCTGTCTTATCCATCTCAAATACCGAAGCCTCCAGTGCTCTTACAAACGTTGTGGTGTTCACTATGATGTCTACTGTAGCTACATTGGTGTTGCAACTAATTTTGTCTCAACTGTTAGTTCCTGAATTACACCGGTGTTTTGCAAATATCCTGCCCAGTTATTATAAGCAGAAGCCATTGCAAGTCAAACATTTTTGTTCCTTACATATCCACCATGATATGATACAAAAGAACATAACTACCACTACTTATGTAAGTTGCCAATATTTAATCCACAGAAATCTGTAAATATTTACAGGGCCCTCTTTGTGCTGGCATGAACTAAAAGAATTTCAAACTGATTTACCAAACGGAGACCTCGTCAGATGCTGCGTCACAAAGTTGAAGGATCCTGGGCAGAAAGAACTGATTATTCACAGGCATTTTCATGTCCAAAAAGAAGTTACCTACTAAGTTAAAATGCTGGTGAGCAGAAAAGACCAGAAAAAGAAAATGTGGACATCTACATCCATATTCTAAGTCTTTGGATCTCATTATAATGTGTCACTTTAACATGAGTTAATTTGAAAAAAATGTTATCAAACATTGTAAAGCACACACTGCAATTTTTTCATGATCCACTTCTACAGATTTCTTGTTGTTCAGTCACTGCCAATAGCATGGAAAATCAGGAGATCTGAGTCCTGTTACTATCAGAACTGAAATTCACCAGTTAATCTATTCTCATTATAGATTTATTGCATAATTTATTTATTAAAAACTCACAAATTTAATCTCTGGGAAATTTAACAAGCAAAAAATGTCAAATCTAGATCATTACCCAATTTATATCACTAAATTTAGTTCACGAGTTAGTTATATCTGTGTGCCAACAATTCAGATGAACTCTTGCTCTCATTACTTGCTTGGTAACCTCAGTAGATACACGAAAGTTTAAATAATCAATAAGGAATTCTATTTTATTGTCAGAAAACCTGGATTGCCTTGTAAAATTGTTCCTTACGTACAGGTGATTAAGTGCTGCTGAAAATATCTGTTATTGCAAATTGAGTTTTCCTTTGGAGTACAAAGACCAAAACCCAGAGTCTCAATGATATTTAATGCCTTAGCTCCTCTCAAACTAACCAGTAGTTGCAGAATCTAAGTATTTTGAATATCTAGGCACAAAGGATTTGTTTTGTACATTCAAAGTTACAGCTAGTAAATACAACTGCTCCAGTCAGCTACTGCGTTTTCATTAAATTAATTCTAGGTGACTAAAGGTGTGTGATGCATATTTGGTTCTTTTTTCAATAAAGAATTAATACAGCAATGTGTGTGACTAAATACTTAGGCATGGCGGACAAGACTTGAGTGTTTACACTAAATTCAGAGGACCCTAAAGGATGTTTAACATGTATGTATTCCAAAAAGTAAGGCAAAGTTCTCACTGGCTTAATCAAAATCAGAGTGAGCTTGCAAAGTGTGTTGCTATACTGAATTTCTTACCTATGCAGTGAGTAGCACATACGAGGTAAATATATTCCAGCACCATAAATATTTTATACTCTGCGCTAGAAGAAAAATACAGAAGTACTTTCTTTCTCCCTTGTTTTATTTTGGTTTGAAAATTCTGCACTTCTGTCTGCTGCTCTTCCATCTCTTAGTGTGCTGTTAGGCAGAAGGTCCACAGGAACAATGATCCAGGAGACAAACTCTGTGAAAGAAAAAGACTTGACTTAGCTTGATTTGAAAAATGATCAGGAATTTCCTCATTGATTTTTCTAGTAAGTGATGTGCTGGATTTCTGAGCTTACAGAAGGGTATTTCTGAGCTTACAGAAGGTGTAGCATGAAAAGTAGTTATGATTCTGCTGTTGAGGATAATGCAGAAAAAGATATCCTTATATAGTCATTACTGACATAGATTCTACAATGTTATTACATGTAGATTGTAGGGTGCAGCTCTACTTGAACATGAGAAAAATCCTTGTTTTTAATATATTTTTTTAATTGTACCTTTCAGCATAAAGTTATAAAGTTTTAACCATCAGTTATGGCATTCCTTTCCTTGGGTAGCTGTGTTCCAAACTGTGCTTCAGCTTCATAGATGTGAGAAAAGAGTAAGAACGCTGTCAGATGAATAGCGCGCAAGACTACGACATTTTGACTGCATTTCAACTGTATTTCAGTGACAACAGACCACATTCATTTGGTACTAGTCTGCCCAGAAGCTGTAGCAAAGATGACTTGACTTACTGCACAGATATTGACATGTTAGAAACAGACCTGGAAAGCGTATGACCTCAGCAGCTGTATTAGATTCAAGAGCCTGACCCGGACAGAAATTTCAGCAAGATATTTAGAATGAGAATATAAACATACCTTTAAAAAATTCAAGCAGAAGAAAACCTTTGAAGGTTAGAAGAACCAAATGGTTGCCTATTGCATGGCGGAGAATTCAGTAAAACTCACAAAAATTGAAATTAAATACATGTTATAATGAAGAACAGCAGGACTCATTGTCACGTGGTCTCTAAGAAGCATAACCATACACCCTAAAGTAGCAAATTTCTTCACACCACAAGCAGTGAAATGAAACACTTGAAAGAACACTGGTGATCTTACACCATTCATCTTTCTCATTAATTTAGACTGCAGGGAAACAATTGATGAAGGAACTAAGCCTAGACACAACTGCCACTGATCCTGACTGCTATTGTGAAGTCCTGGCAAAGACAAGGAATCAATAGGATCCAATTTAAGACTTTCAGTCTCCAACTGACTCTTACAAAAAAAAGGGCAATTAAGACCCATTATCTTCTAATAAAAATTATCTCCTTTGCTCTTAGTCTATTATTATTGAAGAAGGATCTCCCAGGTTCTGTTTTGTATGTAACTCATATCTGTGATTTCCTGTTATCTTTCAGACTCCTTCTTAGGGTGTTTTTTTTTTTTTTTTGAGCATATAAGGAAGGTGATTACCTAGTGAGCCCAGACATACAGGAATTTTATGTCCTAGCCCTTCAAACTATTTTTAACATTGCAGAGTTGTCACTATCAAATAGATCACTGACTGCTTATGCCTGATGGCAGAGGATAAAATTCGAAGTATGGGGTCAGTATGTAAGGTGTCACCTTGTTCAGATGAAAAACCCTACCCTATCAAGAAAATTGTCACTATTTTCATGAGACTAAAAATGCTTGTAGCAACTATGGCACCTCTTCAGGTCTCAAAGGCTGACAGACACGATACGCATTTCACAAAAAATATATTTTTCATATTCAAAAAGATCAATCACTGAGCCTTTGAGAAGAAGTAAATAGAGGGTTTTAGTGTCTCTTTCTACATGTGGTATTTTCTACCTCTGTTAAACTTATGGATAAGTAATGTACTTGTTTTCTCTCACAGTGTACAGTATGTAAAATAACAGAGCTTCTGCCAGTTTCTCAGACAGGACTGGACAAGACACACTTATGAGACACAGGGAGCAAGAGTATAGGTCTTGATTTCTCATTTGAGGAATTAACAAAGAATTTTGCTAAATTACGAACAAACCTCTATCATTCCAATGAAAATCTACAGTCTTTACTATAGGAGTTTAATTGTTCAATATTATTTCACATTTAAAAAATTAGTTAGAGTGAAAAAGAATGTGTGAAAGCATTATGGTCCTAAACAAGCAGTTAGAAGCCACAACCCCAGTCTGCATCCTAAAAACTGCTTTTGGCCAGTAGAATCCCCAAATCTGTTTGACTTGACAGCACCAAAGAATTAGCTGCCTACCTCTTGTGCAAGGTTCTTTGAGTACCATAAAATAGATATTTCCCATGCCTGTCTCAGGCTCACAGGCTATTAATCTTTCTCTCTGAATGTCTGCTGTGTTGAGCTTTGGAAAGCCAGAATGGGAATAAGTACTGAGCCCAACAGCCTTTCTGCTAAATAAGATTATATGGGTTGTAGGAGATAGGTTAAAAATACTGCCTTGCTCGCAGAGGCTTGAATGAACTACCGCCTCTCAGGAATGTATCTTACCCATGACTACAAGAAGACTTTCTGTGATGTGCTTAAGCGTGATACAATTTAATATTTATGAATACATTAATGGTGAGTGCACTCATCTGTCTGGGTTTACTGTAATTTCTAGTTTAAAAAATACCTGAGTAATCTAAAGCTTAGGTATGTATGTTTTGAGTCTTTTACTTCCATTATAACTCTCACATTTATTCTTCAAGCACTACATTAGGACAGGACTCCATAAATCAGATCTGAAACGTGTTCTTGCTTCAGAACACATACCTTAAAGGAAAGTGAAAAACTGACTGTGTACCAAAATACTTTTCCTGGAGTTTAGTCTTGCAACATCCCAATTCTACATTACAGCTGAATAAACATGCTTAGTTAACCTAAACTGCCTAGTTAAACCTCCTTGAAATTTAAACCTTCATAATTTCTGTTCTGTGCCCTGTCTATTTTACATATAAAAACATTACTTTATATGGAAATATTTCAAAATACCTTATTTTCAAGTATTTTATTAAGTAGATAGAAAATTGAGGCCTCTAAAAGAATGAACAGCAATGCTTCTTCTGCGTGAGTCTAATTCCACGGGATGATGACAGGTACTCATCTGAAGTACTTTTTTTTCTTTCAAAATTCATTGTGCCTCCTAAAGTAAATCTCAAAGTAAACCAATTTATTTTCATTCCTTTGAGAAAAAGATTTACTTCTTGAGGTGTGATAGCATTTTGTGGCAAGCTATAGTTCAGATACCTGTTCTTCATTATAAATCAGCCTATCTTTCCAAAGATGAGTTTTTTAGACAGGCTCACTTCTCTGTAGACATTTACAAAACCACGTATTTCATGACATAAAGAGAAAATGTCCTTGTTTAGTGTAGAGGTATGATTCAGCAAACCACAGCACCTACAGGACATATAATCATTCATCTTTCACACAGATATCACCAGATAGATCAGATGTTCTTCACCATAAACATTTGATATTTTTTGCACTATTGAGTTGCTATTTTTCAGTTTTCATCTAATAATACACATCGGTAAAACAGGCCCATTCTGCTTTTACATAGGTTAGCTACTGAAAGGCTAAATTTTTACCATAAGTAAAAAGCTATCTCCAAAGGCTATATCGGAGTTTGAAATGCAAGACTACAAAAAGCAAAATACAAAATGTAATTACAACACAATTAATGTCAAGGTGGTATTTACAGACCAGATAAAAAAACCCCCAGTGATTAAATTGCATTCTGTGGCCTGCAGGTAGTGAGATCTCAAGTTGCTTGTTCAAATTCATCCCTAGGTGCTATATTCTGCATAAAATTGCTACTTTTAATACTCACAAGATTTCCCAAAAATTGCTAGTGTTGTTTTCTTTTTAGCATAGAGCTCCTTTTATTAATTATTAATAAATAATTATCAATTATAATTAATTTCATTACTTATAATTATGTGTCCTTTTCATATAATTATCATGATCATATATTACATATATGGTATATATAGATACTATTCATATAAATCCTTTTCATTATTAGTAATGAAGAAACATGTAAAGTTTAAGTGAAAGAATTTATTATCCATGAATCATTTATCAAAATCCAAAATGCTTCACTGTAAAATAATTCTCGTTTTGAACTTTTTGAGCGACATCTCCATGTAATCACAGCTGATTTTCACCTTGTTAAATACATTAGAATCCATAAAGGCATTTTTCTAGCTGTTCCAGGGTTAAAGGTCCTGGGAGTAACAGATGCTCAAAATGATCAGGCAAGGTATCCCACCTTTGCCTGGTTACAGCCCTCTCCCAGCCGGAGGAGCACAGCCTTATACAGTGCCACAGCACCTTATGCAGTCAACTCTTTAGGAGACTGCAGACTACAAGTAAATGCTGAGATCTTTCACAGGCACACAAATACTTGTTCTGAGAACAGCCATATAGCCAAATCTACTGTCCTTTGAAAAAGCAACAAAAAGATCTACAAGGAATTCACAGGAAAATAATCTCTGAAGGCGTACTTCCACTAGAGGCTTCTGAACAATCTTCCCTTGGATTTGCCTTTGAGGTTAGCTGAACTTCAGGGAAAGCAGCCAAGCTTCCAGACATTTTAAGTACCACAGGTTGTTTATGGAGCAGCAGATATTACATTAGCTGCACAGCACAGCTAATATACTTCCTAAAATGTTTGTATTAAATATTTATGAACTTCGTCTTTGACATTTGGATTGTCTTGGAAAAAAGTTCTGAATTAATCTATATTCACTCTACGAAAAATTATAAAATTTAAAGCTATTTTAGTTACAATTAGGAGGGTATTCAAACATCATTTTGAATTTAAACATCTATCAGATTCCTTTGCAAGTGCTGTTGCAAAACATTCGTAAAACAAATTTCTAAAGGCTTCCTTTCAACAACTCTTTGTAAGATAAACTGAATGGCTACTCTGGTTGACCCTCATCAATCTATGCAAATAGAGTTATCTAGCCTAAGTACTGGGTCAGAAATGAATTTTCATCTGTGCCACTGCAGACCCTAGAACTAGATTTAAAACATTATTTACTACAAATATGACACACTTGTATATATAGCAGGAGTCAGACTAGGCATAGCACTAACATTATGAAAAAAGAATGGCTCTTTCCAAACTGTTTTTAAAAGCAAGATATTGCTCACTGAGTAAACTTATGAACGTAGTCAAATTACGACTCTCTAGGTATAAGACCATTGGAAAAGTTCTGTAGTACATAACTCTCTAAAATTAATCAATTTTGACAGCTGTGACAGCACTGGTATACTAAAAAGTTGAAAGAGGAAGTGCAAATATCTGAGATGTTTTTGAAACAAAACAGATGTGTAAATATTTAATGGAAATTAGAAGAGATCAAAACTCTCCAAAATGTGTGCATAGAAGGGGGAATCTGTGGCTGGAGGTTTTCTGGTGGTTGATTTGTTTGTTTTATCATACATCTTGCTGCCTATTTATTCCATCTTTCTACTCTGCAAGTTTCCAATTTGTGAAATTAAAATAACTTACTTCTACATAGTTTTGTTAAATGGCTTTGCACAGTCCTTAGACATATGAAAGTGCTAGATATTTGTTTTTTCTCCATCGATCATATTAGAATAAATACACCTTCTATTTATATGACAGAACTTTATAAATAACATTCAAAAACATTATTTCAATAAATGTTCATACCACAGGCGTTATGAGTACTTTAGTTGAAAACACAGTTACATTTGCTATCCTAGCGGACCTAAAAAAGACCTACACACCTACGTCTATTCTGAATAAGTAATATAAAGTGACGTATTATATATTTTATTCTCTAGACCTCTCAAATGGACAAGTTCATTTTTTTCTCTCTGTGAGGTAGTACTCAGCAGTGCATATCAACACTCTATTTTTGTTCAATTTTGCCCTTCAGAAATTTCTGTGTTAAAAACCAAACCACGGTAGAAAAATTCACCTATTTTTTTAAAGATGCAGCAGTTTTCCTTTAGAAATTATTGTACTGTTACATAACTGGTTATTCAATATCCCCCTGCATTCAGAAGAACTCAAAGTCCAGGTGCATTTTTTGAGGTGCCCCTGTTTCACAAATGATAGTCTGCAGAATGCTCACTAATGGTTGGAGAAGACCTGGTATCTCCTGTGTTTTTAGGCATGATAATTAAATCCTAAAGAGTGGAAAAGTCCATATTCGGAAACCTCAGGTATCTGCAGAAGTAATTCTCCCCTACTTCCGGTAAAACATTGGAGAATTATTTTACCTGGTTTTATGAATACCGATCCACTAGATAAAAACATTTACATTAGTTTTGTATAAGTCCTAATAAAGAGTCTGCTTCTGTCTACTTCTCAGAACAAACTATCTTTTTTTGAGTAACATTTATTGGTTTTAAACATGTTAATTTGTTTCAGAGAGTTTATCTGAAGCTTTGAGCTTTGACCTATATAGTAGTTTCAAAAGCATACTTATCAGCTTTGGGCTTGTCCCTACTGTGCTGTTCAGTGTGACAAACAGCTACAAAAAGTCAAGATTTAAAATTTGACACTATTCAAAAGAAGGACCATAATTTTCAGTTCATGCATAAAAACGTGTGTGGCCTACTTATTGGCCAGTTGTTTTATTCTAACTAAATATTCTGTCTGGACATAATCTCTCCATTGGGCTGTTTTAAATACACACATTGAGTTTTCCAATATAACAATTTTTGTTTAAAAAAAAAAAAAAAGGCTTGAAGCTTGAAGTTGCCCAACTTTACTTCTTAGAAGACCTTTCTACCCCTTTATTGCATCTTTACATTTGTTCTGGTTAAAAAGAAAATGTATATATATTATCCACAGACAATGTGAAACCATGGAACTGCTAATTCCAGTGTTGTCTGCTAAATTTTATCCAAGGTTCCTGGTTAGCTTTATCTGTATTGACAGAGGAGATTTGCAATATAGGTCATACCACTGGTGAAAGAATATTTGCAGTCACTGTACTTTTCCTTATCAACAGTGAAAATGATTAGCCACTAGTCACATAAGGGCATGGGTATGCAAAAGGATAACATTGTTCACAGGTAAATTCATGTGAACAACAGCTTGCAGCTCATTAGAGAAACTTAATGGGATTTATCAAGAGACAAAGAGTAATATATGCCAGCAAATAGCATCAGGATTCATATACAATGCTGCGTGAAAGCTGCTGAGTGAAAGTTAAGCCTGATTTCCTACATTGCAATTAAAAGAGATAGTGACTATGTTTTGGCCTGGATTTTCAAAGCAACTCACTGTCTTTATATTTTCTTTTCACATTATTTTTTACTGTGTGGATTATGAAAATTTGACTTTGAAAGCCTTCCTCTTAAGATCTGCTGTAACTTCCTCATAGTATTTTAGCCCTACCTCCTAGCTACAAACTGACAAAATTTGTTTTTGTAGGGGAAAGCCCAGACAAAATTCTTCTGCGATGTGATATGACTAAAAGATATTTGCTTCATTAATGTATTTTCCAAATTAGTAAGATGTATTATTTTTGAGTCATGGGTAAATGCTGTTATACTTTCACTATTATTACTCAACACGATAAATGCCTATTTCAGTCTGAAAGAGAAAGATGTGTGCTGTAGTTTAAAGTTTTAATTGCATTCTTCTGTTTTGCAAGGGTCTTTGCTACCTGTTGCATCCAGAAAAATGGGATTCATCTCTTTTAATTAATTCTATCTTATGGTATGATACTTCACAAAAATAATGTAATTGGGTAAAATGTCTTCTAAAATATGAACTGCATCTTGGAGATTTGTTTGTTTGGTTTCTGGTGGGTTTGATGTGGGAGGGAGCTGGCAGGATTTTTTTATTATTGGTTTGAGTTTGCGTTTGTTTGTTCATTTGTTTGCTTGCCTGCTTGCTTGCTTGTTTTGAGAGCAGGGATAGATAATCAGCCCATTTCACCTAAACATTTTGCCTGGATTGTAAAAGGAAGGGTAAATTGAGTGATAAATCCACAAACTCTGAGGTAGTGTGCTATTAACTTTAAGCAGCAGAGAATATTGAGAAAGAATAAGACTTCATGCCAAAGGAAATTTCCCCATGCAGCAGTGCCTAAGAATGGCTCTAAAGCATGGGAGTTAATTAGACTAAAAATAGAGGGAAGTTTTTACAAATTTTAAAATGATTGTTTTTTCATAAGACAACGCATACATATTTTGAGTACTGAAACAACATACATGAATTTATGGAAATTAACACAATGAGCATAGGTCCCCATAACTGATTTTTAACAAAGTCTAACATATGGATAAGGAGAAATTGAGTCATTTGCATTATCGTTATCCTTTACAATCTTTGAGGAGTGCCTACATAAGCAGGTTTTCCCATTTTTAGCCCAAAGGGGTTTGTTCTTCAGTCAACCAAACACATCATCTCTTATAAGACAGCACCATCCAATGCAAATCCTGGTGACAATCTTGAAATTTGTTTTATCTTCTTAGTTTTCAAAGTTGCATTCAACACCACAAATACAGCTTAGACTATTTCTATTTACTGGAGTAATAGGGTCAATACATCTATCTCTGTGCCTGTCTGCTGTCCTGCATCCTCTTCTAGCACAGCACAAGAACATAAAAGAGCTGGAGACAGACACCTAAGTAACCAGCCACCCATTTAATACCTAGCATTATTCCTTCCTTTCTACACAGACTAAACCCTAAACATGTTTAAAAAGCTCATTTGAACTGGCTTAACCTTAGAAATAAAAGGGGTATCCAAAGTCCACATAAAATTTATGTGATCATGGCTTAAATAATTCTTCTTTTCAAATGTTCTGAAGCTCTCATGATTAAATCAGAATCAATGATTCTTCAGATGTTAATCTTATAAATCAGATTTATCTTTGGACTGATCTAAACACTGATTATTTATAAAGAGCTATTTATTGAACTTGCCTTTGAGGTAGAGTAAGAGGAAGTTATATCAGAACAATCCTTCAAATCCATCAATAATAAACCTTTCTCAAACTTTTAATAGAATTCTGACTGTCGTTATGATAAAGCACCAATATATTGGCTAAAGCAATAAGGTGAAATACAATTGTCAGAAAGTATATAAGATTATTTTTATCAAGCATTCTAGGTCTCAGCATTTTGACATTTAATACTTCAAAATTAGAACTGTCAGTTGTGTTAATCATTTTGTAAGTAACTCGTCCTGCCATATAAAGCTTCTAAAATTAATTCCTAATACGCTTGTAAAAGACCGATCCTTATATTTTAAAATGTGTCACTAAATGTTTTGATGAATCAAAAGGTCTATTTGTTCCTACTCCAAGTCCAGAATATACATTTTTTTAACAGGTACGCAAAGACAACGTAACACTATCTGACTTTAGCAGTCATCACCTATTGCCTCTGCCTCGGCTCTCATGGGTACCAAATAGTATTGTTTATTTTTTATACCCTACTGATCATTTATTTACTTCATAGGAGCATTTGACTCTGCTGGTCTAAGTATAAATGTGAAGGAAAATACAGTCTCTTTCCCTAAAAGGGACTCCTAAATAACAAAAAATCTCACATAAGCAAGAGCATCAACAGCAACAGTAATTATAAAGACGATAAAAATAAAAAAAGAGTTAAATGAGGAAGATAAAATGTCAGTACAGTTGAACACGTATTTGCTACTGGTATACAAATATAAATGGTTCTTACCATACATAGCATTCTAGTAATATTTTTCTTATTTCTTGTCAAAAATACTGCCACAGCTCTTGAAATATCTTGAAATATAAATAATAATAATTTGCAAATTTTTCTCAACATCAATGATTGAAAAATAATACTGTAATATGCAGTGATCTCAAGCAATGGAGCAGGGACAGTATTTCATAACCCCAGATAGTAACAGTTTGTTTCTGCTCAGATCTCTTAATCAAAGGACAATAATTTTAATACACAAAATCTGGGTCCCAGATGGAAAGATTTTTTTGTCTTTGCAAAGAACCAATAGTACAGAGTACAGAACAGTAGGGAGGATCAGCCCAATTTACTTCAACAAAGACCTCCAGAGAGTCACTGTATTTCCAATTTACCTAAGTGCCAAAAAATATGAAATGAGACTCACAGTAGATGAGGGAGTCTGAGGAGTCTCAGGGTCCTAGGCTCTTCTTTAATTCCAAGTTACCGTTCATTAGATACTAATTTTTCCAAAGAAATCCACTAAGGACTTTTCAACCTATATAAGTAAGTACCCCTTTCCAAAATAAGTTGCTCGAATATTTTAGCACCAATTTAAGATGTAATCTCTCATGCTGTAACTAGATTATTTTAAAAAACCCATATATTTATTTACCTTTCCCCTACTTTTGGATAGCATTTGGATTGATGCATTTTTCTTCTCGTAACTTTTCTTGCACTACAGAACAGAAAATACAGCAAAATCTCCACATACACTGACAGGCCAAAATTAATATTAAAGGAATAAAATTAAATAACCATACTGATACTCAGCAATTCTGAAACGAGTTGGTTTAGAATATTCAGATTTTTTCTGTATTCTTAAGTTATGGAAAACAGACAATTTTTCTGTAGTGTACTCTTTAACTTTCTCAACAAAAAATTAGTTAAATATTCAAATTAAAATATGGGAAAAAATGTGATTACTGAAAGAAAAGACTATCATGATAAAATCGGCAAATGCTTAACTTCGACATTTCATGTTGCAAAAAGTGATGGAACAAGATGTTTCAGAGATGTATTTTCTTCCCCTGAAAATCGTAATGGTATCTTAACTGAAAGATAAGAACAGTCACTTTTTGGTTTTCAACGTGAGCAAATGTAGCTAGAAAAGTAATTATTACATAAAATGACCAAAATATAAAACATTACAAAGAGGTGGAAGAATCATTATTATTATTATTGTTATTATTTTAAAAATTAAAATTAAAATTAAATTTAAAATTAAAACATCAAATTATATTATTGGACAGACAGAACTTTCAGGTCTTTGTAGGGCCAGGCTTTGAACACAATCACTGTTGCTGCTGTGATCCTTGTGTTAGAAGAAAGAGTGCAGACATTAGTTAGCAAATAGGCCAGACAATTAACACCAGCTTTCTTTAATGGGTTGTTGTCTTGGGGTGACTTTATAATGTGTATCCCCTATCACTACCCTATGCCCACCAATCTT
>VZTI01000214.1:760992-831425 GCA_013397865.1 Struthidea cinerea
TTTTTTGTTCTTTTCTTCTCTTCTGGACTGTTTCAACAACATCTGAACACATCAGGAGAATTTTCCCGGAGGCCCGGGGGGGGTGGCCCCTCGCCGACCAGCTCCGAGGAGGAGAGAGACCGCACCTACAGAGGACCTCTGACATCTTCCCAGGTTTTCTCTCCACAGAGAGAGAGATCTCATTATTTAGCATTACTATTCCCCACCTGTGTGTTTGTTAAATAAATAGCCTGTTATCTCTTTCACTTTGCTTTGAGGAAATTTTTTCCCGAACCTGGGGGGAGGGGTGGTTGCGACCTGACTTCTATCAGAAGATATTCTCTTCCAAATTTGTCCAAACTAGGACAGTTGTATAAAGTTTGAACATTAAGTTTCTGTAATTTGAGATAGTCTTAATCAAAAAGCTTGTTTTGTTTGCAGTGTTTGTAAAGAAGATGAATTACCTGAATGAGTAGAATTTGAATGTTTAACTTTCATGCTACTTCTACTGGTTTAACTTTTATTGAAGCACATGATAGATATAATTAAAATTAAAATTAAAATTAATAATTACTTGACTAAAAGTAGCTTTTCCTAGCTGTTTTTTCATTGAATCATGGAAAAAAATGAAAACTAAGTATTTAAAATGAACAACTTCTAGTATTAGAAGGATGAGTATTAAATTTAACATTGAGTTATACACGAGTTCTTATACATTTGGGGGTGTTATATTTTCTCCTGTCCAGAAACTAAAACAGATTTTTCTTTCAGTTAATAGAAAAAGAGAAGGAAAGAGAGAGAAAATTTTACTTTCCTCTGAGAAAGTAATTTCAGGTTTTTCCCTTCAGTTTCTCAGAGGATTTCTGGGAGGTCTAAGGATGATTTAAAGTACTCTTCATCCCTTATAAATAATTCCCCAAAGCTTATAAGGGGTTTTGGATTGTTCAGATCAGAGGAAATACTCTAGGTGTTATTACTTAAATCCTATATTATATAACCATGCATGCATATTCAGTTATGGCATTTCTATTAAAACTAATAAGAACCAACTGACTAAATACAAACTTGCAAAGTGGTTGTAACATTTCATGTACAAAAAATCTTCAGCACTTAATCATAGCTGGAGTATAATATAGTTGGAATACAACAGAAGCAGAAAAAGCAAGTTAAAACCTTACCAGTTCAGTATCAACATGAATATTTCTTCTCAATTTTTGTGATATTGCCATTTCACTGTTGTTTCTGTCTCGAGAGTTCACCTTTATAAAAAGGTCACTGCACATACTTTGAAAATTTAGAAGTTATGTATCCTAAGAAGCATACTCGGATTTTCCAAGAGTACGAATCAGCTTGAATCCAATATCTGGTTTATGGATATAAGCAAGGAGAGAACAACAAAAATGTTTTAAGACCAGTAATACTACCCCAAAATCACCATCCACCCAGTGGCTCCTAGTATATAGAGTATTCAGGGGAATGCTGCTTATATAGACCTAAAATTTGGGATTAGGGTCTTCCACTGCAGGTGTTGTTCAAAATTATTCATTCTTTTAATGATGCTGGCCTGTACACTTTAAAAACATTTATTTCAGTTAAATCCATAGGAAAATAGATATTAGGTAGGTTTATTCTTTCCAGCCCCTTTTCACCTTCATTAGCACAGCATGAGATTATGTTGATTTTTAAATTAGCATGCATCCTGAGCTATGGTAATGTGCATACTGATGAAGATCATAACTTTCAAAATTTTTCTAACTGCTTCCTGAAGATATTTTGTGACTCAAATGAATCTCAACTACCATTGACTTGAATAATTCTTCTTTCTAATATCAAATAACACTGTCACCTCCAAATAAAAAAAAACAAATAACCAAAAGAAAACCCTACCAAAAAAATTCCCTTTTTTTTATAGGTTTGAAACTGTTTCTAATCAAGGATATTAATTGTTTTTTCCAGTGAGAGCTGTGGTGTGTCAAAAGAGATATTATTTCCCCCTACATAATACATCCCACAGAAAAACCAGGTATCTTGGTGATTTCTTAACTATCAGCTTTACTGCTACAACACCAAGTTACAGCTCTGCTAGCATGACAAGAAAAACAGAGGAGTAAACTAATATGGCCAAACAGAACTGTTCAAAGTTTCTTTATCATCTGAAGGCAAACTAAGAATATCCACTAGCAGTTGCTTAGCTGCATTTCAGGGTCATGATTTTTTTTATACTGAGATAATTCTGGCTTTAAATTTCGGGAGAGCTTGTGCATCAATAATTTGCATTACCCTCTCTGGTGTCACGTGATGGGAAGGCTAAGACTTTTCCCAGATCACTGTTATTTGGCTTAAGCCTACATCTACTTAAAATCAATTATAAATATAACTTACTGAGATTATTTGGGGCAGAGCAGACGTGAGGCTAAAAGCATTGTAAAAACTCACTCATTTTGTTATGGTTTATTTTTGCTATATCTTATGCTTCTGTCTTTTACTGAAGGTGTACAAGACTCATCAAGACCGTGAACAAAGATGTACTTAGTTGCAAAAAGCACTTGTGTGAACATGGCAATAATGCAGTTTAAGATACCTGTATACAATAATAGGGAAGCAGAAACTTAACAAAATAGCTAATTTGACAACTCATTAACAGTAAGAAACTATTAAGTATTCTTTTCGGTTCTATCAGGTACTTTGTGTCAGTGATTAAACATATAACAATCGCTAATGCTGCTTTATTCCTTACAAATGTCTTAAGTTTTATATCATTGTAATTGCTGAGTGGTTTTCAGTTTACTGATTTCACAGTTTACAAGCTTTCTAATGTTGTTACTAACGAGGAGTTTACACTTTAAACTTCTGGCTTATCATTTGCCTTGTTTTACCATTTAGCACAACTAAACCCTGTTGTTAAACCAAACAGCCTTTTCCAGTTACTCACTCAGTGCCTTGCCGGAAAAGGAATAATTTCTGTCACAACTGCAAAAACTTTGATTGCTGTGAAATATTACAGCAATCTGTCCAGGTTCTGTACATATACTTCAAAATCTGTCAAGCCTGCCTTACTCTGGGAAATAAACCTTTTTCCTGAAGATAAATGCACAGTACACTTGAAACTGTTGGTTTCAAGTGGTTAGATGTTATTTAAAGGTGTTTTTCAGCCTCTGAGAAGTTTACATTCATGTAGCATGAAATATTAACTAAGCATTTAATTATGACATAAAATCCTACAAACCTAAATGGATGTCTGGTAAGTTGAAAATACAGTGAAAATTTACATTAACAAACTACATAAATGTCAGCTAACTGAAAATCTGTAAAACGGGCCTCTGTTTATGTTGAGTTAATCTTCTAGATTTCTCTTGTTCTAGTTTTTCACACAAGACTTCTCAGCATTAAGATGAATCTTATACACAGTATGAACTTAAGAGGAAGTTCTTATTACTTGCTATCCTGCTCTACTATGAATTGGCAATAAATTGAATTAATTTTACTCAAGTGAAGTCTGTTTTGCCTGTGGCAGTAATTCATAAGCAATCTGCTGGTCCATATCTTGACCCACAAGTTTTTTCATTACATTTTCTGTGTCCTGCAGAGAAGAGGGAGTGAAGGTGTAGCTTGGTAAGCACCTGAGAAACAGCTAAATTCAATGCCCCACTCATGTCAAAACTTGTGGACCAATTTTTCCATTTGCAAAAACAGGTAAAAGTGCTAGTTTGCCAATGAACCTCTGAGATCAATGCCTACTTTTTGCTGTTCCTGTTGAATTATGTTGAAATGAAAACATTTCGCAATGTTGGAAATAAAAAATATAAATCTTCAAGACTGACACAAAAGCCAGTAAACTCTCTACTGCCTTAAGGAGGAAATGATAAACTGCTTCCCTTTCTTTATTCTTAATGACATCCCTGAGACAATTTTGTTAAATTCTTACTTACTTTGTAGCTCTAATTAGATTAAGTGATGAGCAATGGCTACAGCGACATGGCTCAGAAGTTGCAGAAAAAATTGTGTTCGCCTTTTCCATTGCTTTTGAGGTGAGATTTTCCTTTATACTAAAGTTTTATAACATTTTTTTAACAAACAAAGAAAGTCTAAAGTGATTAATTGACCCGCTCAAGGGTCAAGTGAAGAGAGATTTTTAGCATTTCTGACAAATATCTGTCTATCCTAGCGACAGAAATTATACCAATTTACCTCCTAGTAGAGGCTGAGTAGAGGCTGAGTCACGAGTAGAGGCTGAGTCACTTACCCTTTTTGTAACTCAACTCCTTGGCTGAAAAATGGAGAAAACCTCCACTGCCCCAAAGGATATTTAGAAGTTACATGTGATGAGGTATAAACTAAATAACAACTTTATGGGAACAATTTGTGACAGTGACTATGCAGACTAACAGTGAGCAGTGAATTGGTAATTGTTTGCTGTAAGGCAGGTTCTAATCATCCTGTGTGATCTGTAGATGCTTTTAGAACCAGATAAAATAATCTAATACATCACCTTTACAGAGTAAACTGGCATGCAGGTTTGTGCAGAAGCAGACAGTGCATAAAGGAGGACGTGAAACTCTCAGTCTGAACTTTATAGTCTGGCGTTTTATGAAGAAACTCAACTGGTTCATTGTATGTAGATTATTCTGTGCTATGGAATGTTGCAGTGCATGTGCTCTCTGCACTGCAGCAGAGCATTCACAGGCCACCAGAACAGAAAGGTCTGATTTTCACCGTGTGGTTACGGTGAGTTCCCACGTTCCTCGTGGTTCTTAGTTTACATGTGTTAAGTTTATCGGTTCAGGAGCTCTCCACCCAGTTTTACGTATAAGTTCGTGTTTGTGCATTTCCCCTAACTGCTTACGTATTAGTTCTGGAAAGTTCTCCCTTCTTCAATGCTCCATTGGTCTACTCATATAACTCCCTCCCTTAAGTTATCCCTATTGGATAGTCCCCTGTTATCTCCTCCTCCTCAGTCGATCCCCATTGGTTGTTTCCCTTTGTTCCACCCCCCTATGAAATGCTGTGCTCTCCCCTTTTTTCTGGTCTTTGTCCCTGGACCCTCTGTCTGCAATAAACCAGGTGGAACCCATACAAAAGACCCCTCTCTCATCCTTTGCCTCTGCCGATGCTTTTACACCACCTTGTTTGGGGATCACTCCTTGTGAAGGAGCCAGCTTTTCCTGCAGGCTGCAGCTGACAGCTTTCCCTCCTTGCTGCAGCCGACCCCTGCCTGCAGCAGCAGATGCCAAGGATGTCTGCAGCTGGTTGCTGTGCGGCCTCGGGCAGCCCCAGCAGTATCAGTGGAACAAGAAATAAACTTTTGGTAAACATGACTTCATTAGTCATAATGAAATCCTCCATGTTTTCTTCTAATTTGATAAGGACTACTCTTCTAGACTTCTAAGAAGAAGAAGAATTTCACAAAGTAAGATTTAAACAGATGAGTCACAAGGCAGGAAAAGTGCACAGACATTTTCATGTGACTTATTTTGCTTTTAGAGAGTTTTTTACAAATAAAAAATATTTTACTTGTCTTTATTTCTTAATAGCAAGTTGGATATTATGCGGTATTATCTCTTTGGTTCAATGTCGTGGGGAAAAAAGGTATCCTCTTCGGTTTATTTATAATTAGGGGGAAAAAAAAGGAAACAAAAGCAAATGTTTTTCTTGTATGTGGAAAGAAAATAAATTTTGAACTGCCAGGGTTTTTTTAAACTGCAGAGTACAGCAAAGTACCTTTTTAAAAGTAAGGGTTTCGAAATCAACAACCAAAAGAGAGTGTCAAAATACAATTTTAGAAGTTGCTACCTAATACCTACAAATTTCCTGTTTTTAAAATACTTTAGAAATATTTTTATTAGTTGGGAGTTACTATATAAATAATTCAAACTAAGGTATTTCAACAGCCTCTGTCTCCATTTTTATCTGAGTTCTCACTCATTAAATCAGACTATATTCAGCAAGACTATTTACCACAAAGGAATCGTATTTATTTTTGTACATTGCTGTGATGCGTGGTGTGGCGGGGATGGAAAGAGCATCGTGTCCATCCCGATCGCGTCCCACCAGAGCCGCTCTGGGGGGTGCTGTGCTCGGCACACTGTAGTTGGTGGAGGATACTCACTGCCACACACACACAGACAGAGCCGGACAGCTCCTGCAGCGTTGCCGGGGTCAAAGAGGAAGGAGGGGTCCTTTGTATGGAGTTCCGAGGGTCCCCGCTCAAAGGGACCCAGGGACAAAGAGCACAGAACACTGAGCGGTCCAGGGTTTTATGCGGAGCGGCACCGAGGGAGGGCAGAACATCACAACCTATCATTTGGGGGCCAGGGGGTGGAGAGGATGTGGGGTGACAGGGCAGTGACCAGTGGGGAAGGCGAGGGGTGGAACAAGGGAAACGGGAGCCAGTGGGGTATCAAGGAAAGGACAACTATCAAGAGCATGGACTTGAAAAGGGTAAAGAGGGGTTGGTCTTAGACCTCTGAGCCTGCCCACCAGCGTACCTCCACTGTTTTGGGGCTCTGTGGCTCCTTGTTCGTTCCTGCAGTGGACTCGACCACTGCAACAGTAGATAATAGCATTACCTCCACTTCTTTATTGCAAATTCAAGCTTCTTTATATTTTTCTCATTCAGCTTATAGTAACCCATTTTTATGATGCTGATTTTTCCATAGGCTTTGGGGAAACAGTTAACAATTATGTAACACAGTATTATATCAGTTTCCCACACTCACATCTGTACTACAGAGCATGTAAAAGCAACTGTACTTTTTCCATGGCAGAAAGTAAAAGGACAGTTCCATTCAGGGTTGTTTTCTGCCAGTTTGTTCATTTTGATATGGAATTTGGCAACCAGAAATGTTAAAATACATTTCGTAGAATCATAGAATCAAGAACGGTTTGTGTGGGAAGAGACCTTAAAGATCATCTAGGGATGATCCAACTCTCCTGCCATGGACAGGGACATTTTTCACTAGACCAGCTTGCTCAAAGTCCCATCCAACCTTTCCTTGAAGATTTTTGGGGGTGGGGCATCCACAATTTTTCTGGTCCTCACCATCCTCTCAGTAGAGAATTTCTTCCTAATACATAATCTAAACCCACCCTCTTTCAGTTTCCATCCATTCCCCCTTGTCCCATCACTACATGCTCTTGTAAATAGCCGCTCTCCATCTTTCTTTTTGGCTCCCTTCAGGTGCTGGAAGGCTGCAATAAGGTCATCCTTCTCTTCTCCAGGCTGAACAATCCCAATTCTCTTGGCCTGTCATCACAGGAGAGGTGCTCCATCCCACTGATCATCGTGGTGGCCTCCTCTGGACTCGCTTCAACGGGGTTCCTGTGCTGGGGACCCCAGAGCTGGATGCAGTACTCCAGGTGGGGTCTCCTTAATTGGCTTCACTTGGACTTTCAGTTACTGACAGTTTCTCTTGAAGAAAAAGTACAGAACACTAAATCTAGAGTCTGTGTGATATACAAGAGTCCTGACTTCACTGCTATCCTAGTGGACACAAGGTCTCTGTATTCTTTGGTGTACTATTGTCCATTGCCCCCTCAAAATTCTGCAAAAGACTGGACTCCAAAAGGTGGGTGATAAAATAAAATATCTGTGTGTCCCTTTTATTTAGTAGAATTAGCCCCCTAATGCATTAATTCCTTGTCTAAAGTGTGCTAATACTGCTGAATATTCAGACTTGTTAAGTCATATCATAGAATACTAGAGAAGATTTAGGTGATAGCTTAACTTAAACTGCACATTAGACTTGCAAAAGAACTATAAATGTTTCATGTTATGCTGTAGTGAATGTACTTAAGTAATGTGTCTTCCTATGTAAAGTCAAACCAAATGAATAATTTAATGCTGGACTATGTCAATGTCTATTAGACGCTGGTGAACAAGTGTTTGAAAGAAAATGGGAGGTATTTAAACAGTAACTGTATTTACAAATACAGAAAACTATTTCTGCTATCCTGCAAGTGATGATTTAATGCGGCCTCTTTATTAAATACCGCATTGTGACCTACACTAGTTTTCACTACAGTATAGTAAAAAATACAAGCACTCTTTCTTTGCCAAGAAAGGTAGAAAAGGGCTCAAATAGTTGATTCATTTAACTTCTGCTGTATGAAGCCAGTACAGCTGAAGTAGCAATGTGAATCTGACAACAGAAGATCTGATGTAATTTATTGCTTTATAGGTAGACAAATAAATAGGCAGACAGATAGATAGATTAGATAGATAGGTAGGTGGATAGATAGATGTAAGAAACAGTGGATACATTAAATGGATTAGAATTTGATAACGAATCAGCAATAGAATAAAGTTCAATTTTCATGCGATCTAATTTACACCAAAGTAAATGCCCGAAACCAATTTTCTCTTCTTGTTTGTATTATAAAGGAACATCCAGAAGACAGCTTAGAACAGATTTTGGAGGCAGGATAGTCTACTATGTAGGAGAAAAGTGTAACAGAAGAAAGGCAGCTGTCTTTGAGAGTGTGGGTCTCCTTTTCTTCTCTTCATTTTATGGCTGTCACCACCTTTGTGTCCTTTTGCACTCAGTTGTGCGGCCCGTGTCCATCCACCTTTACTGTTTCCACTGAAGGGTGAGCATTCATTATAGGGCTCCTACTATGAAATTACTTTTTTATGCAATGGTTCTCAACTGATTTTTCCTGGTTTTGGTTTTCTTCTATTTCGTTTTGTTTTGTTTTGGGGTTTTTTTGGTGGGTTTTTGTTTGGTTGGTTTTTGGTTTTCTGGGGGAGTTTTCTGAGTTTTTTCTTTGATTGGTTGTTTGATGAGAAGAAAGTCCTGTTTTCCTATGTGGTCCAATTCTGCATGTCTATTTGAAGAAGTGGTCTTTCTGCACGTGGACTTGTTTGGTTTTATCAGAAACAAGTTACAAAATATATCCCCAGTGTTACACAGCATAAGCAGAATTTCCCAGAACTGAGAAACATGTGGAAACAGTCTTCTTTCTCACAAATCTTACGAGAATAGTACTTGTCATACAGTTCAATGTTGCTAAGTAAATATTCATTTTGTTGTTTTGATAAACCACCATCTGACTTGCATTTTTTTCATGGAAAGTAGAATAATTATGTGTTGTCTTTGCAAATAAGCAGAATGTTAATTAGGCAGCATTGTTCTGAATACCCACTTCACAAAGCTGTCTTTGGTTTTATACTGATTTCAAAGTAATATTTTCATATGATGCTGGTACTGAAGCAAAACTTGCGTGGTTTTTTTTATGATTCATCTGGAAAATTATAAAAACATTCAGAAGTGTTCACAATTATATATTTGAGTAACTAGAAAAATGGCCAGTTCTTTGATCATTTTGCCCTGGTCTTTGGAAGACCCTATCCAAAATGGGGCATATAAAATTGTTGCTACAGAAGGCTGTGCAATCTTTGTTGTAAAGAGCAATTTGACAAACTAATATCATGACATGTATTAAAACAAACTGGATTGTATCTCAGAGTACCTCTAAAAGAACATTTTAGTTATATCCTTTGTATAAAGAGGTCACAAGATACTGCTATCTTTAATCACCATATCTTTGCACATGCTCTTTTTCTCTTTTGCACAAACAAAATATGTTTCAAATATGTGATAGATTTTATTTGTCTCAAAGTGGAAAGAAGAAAGTTAAAGCCTAACGAGGTTAAAACTAATCAAAGAAAAAGCAAAAGAGTCACAGAGGAATGAAAACCAGATTAATCTCTGAAGCAGCAGGAGGAAGCAGCAGCAACAGTCATATTGTGAAGTGCCATAATGAGTGGTGACACAAACAAAAAAAACCAGGAGCAGTGAGTGACCCCAAGACTTTTACTGAAGTGCTGTAGGAGGATGCTTTAGAGTGACAATTTGTAAGTGTTATATCCTGAATTATAAGGATTTTCATAGTTAGAGCGTAGTTTTAAAAAGCAACAGGAACTAGATCCTTTAGAAGACATTTGCTACTTTCTCAGGAATATTAACAGGGAAAAAGTTGTAAACTCTGAGAAAGCCCTTGTCCTTGTTTTTTTTCTTCACATTTATGTCTTCATAAGGAACTTTGTATTAGCACAGTTAGATGTCTCTGCAGAAGCAGTATTTTAATAGATAGGAGTCATAGATGATTTCTCAGAAGTGACACTTTGAGTCATAGAGTGGAAGTTACTCAGAGAGTCGATTAAACTCTGAGAGAAAGTAAAACTTTGCAAGCATCTGAAGAAGAGATAATGCTATATTTTAGAAAGGAAAAACCATTCAAATTCAATTTTAAGAGAGACTGATTGTTTCCTCTTCAAGCTGAGCTATTTCTTTTTGCCTTCTCTTGGACAAACGCTGAGGAGAGAGTATTTTGGAATCAATTAAAAAAAGAAAAAGACATGTTGGAATTTTAATTTTCATAAATAAGAGATTAAACACTGATCTCTGGAAAATAGTCATCTATACAATGAAGTAACTTTCATTGTAAGAATATTCTTCCAGCAAAACAGCTTTAGATCTAAGATAACATCCACTGAGAGAGAAAAGGACAAAGTTAGAAACATTCAGTTAGCACCTGGAAAAAAAAAAAGAAACTTCTACTAGGAAATATCTCTGAAGGATAATTCACATTTTTGATTTTCAAAGTGATGGATTTATGAAAGAAATAATGAGTCCTGTGCCATCATTTTCTCCTTGTCATCCTAAGTGTCAAAAGTGTTTAAGAATTTATGCTACTAATGCTATCTTTCCACATTCTGAGACTGCTGACATGTTAAAACTTCTGTTATAATGCATTTTTTTGATCCCTTATGAGTTGTACAGTTTGACCAGCTGCTTAACTGATCCCATGAGATTTGTAGGCAGGAAAAATGTATTTGGAGTCACACAACATTTGATACTAAAGTTTTTGTTATTCTTTTATAACTGTTATTTTGTCCAGGAAAGTTTAAGACAAAACATTATTATTAAAATTAATATTAGAATTCTTCATTTATTTCTCGTAACTCAGACATGTAAAAAAGCTTTTGATGTTATCTGTATAATTTTTTCAAAAAGCAAATACTAAAAATTTAGTGCAGGTTGAAGAATGTTAGCATTTCGATACTTTTTATTAAAAAACGACTGCTACACTGAGCTCATAGCAGGGTTTAGCAGTCCACTAATAAGACAATATTGTTATGCTTTTAATTTGGAAATTTTTAATTTTGTATGCCTTCATTATCCATTTCTAATTTTTCTAATGTCCACATAATCAGAAATTAGAAAAAAATCAAACCGAAGGGAAACATCACTGCAATTTTTTAAAAGGGGAGAAGGAAGACCCAGGGAACTACAGACCAGTGAGCGCAGGAAGGTCACAGGGAAGGTCCTCAGGCCAGCAATGCTAAGTCACGTGCAAGACAAGGAGGTCTGACACATGGCTTCAGTAAAAAAAAAATTTTCCGACCAGCCTGGTAGCCTTCTAGGATGCAGGAACTGAACAAGTTGACAGATGTCATCCACTTAGACTTCTTTAAGGCCTTCAACATGATCCCACATGACATCCTCATCTCCAAACTGGATTTGAAGGGTGGGCTGTTCTGTGGATGAGGAACTGGCTGGCTGGATTCGAGTGGAGCCTGGTGGCAGGTGGTGTCCCTTAGCTGGATGGGGCCCTGAGCAGCAAGGTCTCGGATGGCATCCATGCCTGTGATGGGGATTTGGAACAAATGAATTTTAAGGTCCCTTCCAAACCAATACATTCTATGCTTTTGCGAGGTATTTGTATTTCAGTATGACCACTGCCCAAAGCTTGTTAGCATCTAGACTAGCACTAATAACAGTTTTAGTTACTGTTTTTCTCTCCCTCTTCCTTTGCAGCAACATGTCAGACACATGGGATGTCTTCACAGACAGACTACACAAGCTTGATTCCTCAAAGGCCCAGGGAAGAAGTAATCAATAATTAAATACTACATACTCCATTGAAAAGTGAGACTTACAGACTCAAGGGATTGTAGAACCTTTCTGAACAGATGTCCTACTAACATAAAGTGATTTTTAATTGATCCTGTAATTCCCGTGAACAGCATTCTGTGTTTGTAAGTCAAGGATGTTCTGTCATTCTAGTAGGACACCCTCACAAAATGTCTTTTCTCTGTCCACATCGTAATCAGATTTATAATAAACAGATCACAACCAGCTAAGAAGATTTAAAGTAGTAAAGGTTTTTGCTTGATTTGCTCTATGGTTATTACAAATATAACTAGTCTATACTTCAATTCACATAGAAATATTTGTTGCTCAACTCTCAAAAATACAGTACATGATCAGCCCATTCTGAAGCTTCTTTTGTATTATCTAGATTTTCTTCCTAACACACATTCCCTACTACAAATTGACTAGAACAGTTAATATTTCCAAAAAGGCACCAGTGTAGTAGATACAGGGATGTACCATCTGAGCAGACAGCATTTGGAAAGACCCAAGGAAGCAAGCAATGCTGCTAATCAAGAATAGTTAATATATTGCTTTTATAAAATATTTTTAAAAGATAGTTCATGTGTTAGGTAGAAAACACACTGTCATGAATGAATCTTACCATGTGTTCACTAAGCATGTGCAAACATGAAAGGCTCAGCTCCATGAACCCTCTTGCTGCAACTGTTTGCTAGGTTTCAAAACTAAAACTCCTCAGAAGGCTCACAGTTTGATCTCACAGAGATCAAAACACATTCTTATGGCATACGTTAAAAAGAAATTGAAATCTTTTTATAGGACTCTTAGTTTCTAGGGAAAAGTATATCAATAAAATCTGAGACTCTCAGCTGTCTGAAAGAGCTTCAGATTTATCTGAAATCTCACAATGTATTTTTAAAAAGAAAAGTAAAGTTTCAGCAGGATGATCTGCTAAGTACTGCTGCTATGCAGGTAAAGCATATGGCACTTATGGGTGATGAAAACCAGGTGAAATTAACATTACTAAAAGTAATTTTACAAATTATGAGTATTTATACTGAAAGCTTGAGAAGTTTTTTGAAAATATTCTTCACCAAATTTCTATTCTAAATGAGACATTTACTTCCCAATATATCAGCGTTCTTTAATCAAAAATGCATTTATTTTCCTTTTTTAGCACTTGGCAGGAGAGCTTTCTACGCCCGCTCATCAGCTGGCATTTCTTGGCATTTCAGTAAATTGATCTCACCAGTTTACATCACAAAAGTATTTTGTCCCCTAATGTTCAGCAAATGTTTCTTCAGTTCTCTTACATAAGGTGTAGTACTTAGCAGTTAAATCTCATTAACTTACTTGAATTTGCTATGAAATCATCATGCTAGTATATTCTTCTCACCACTCAATACTTTTAATGATAAGATGAAAAATCAAATCATTCTAGTTTAAGTAAAGGAGCTATATATGTTCTGCTTTTAAGCAGCAGTATCTCAGCTAAGACTCAGATAAAGAATGTAAGATGCAAACCAAATTGCAATAGGAGCATTTTTAATTTGTTCTCTGACAGAAAAAAAAAAAAAATCCGAACCTGAAAATGTTTATCTGATCAGTAGAAAATCAACAGTTTCTAAGCTATTATTTTGGTAAGGAGGAAGTAAGACATCTGGTTATGCAAAAAATGCATTGATTCTTAGAAACGAAGAAACCCTCCAGAGTGGAGAGTGAGAAAAATTATTTTAACACAGGTAACTAATTTTTAGAGATACTAGGAAGATAAAAGTTACTCAGAGCTTTTACTCACACATCTATCACTGATTTACAGAAATTGAAAGAAGAACAATGTAACAGCCAAGGGACAGAAAATAATACTCAGTGAAGCTTTTTCAAGTGGCTAGGTTTTGTGCTAATTTGGTTCATCTGTTTCATTAATTAATCTACCAACAAAGTTAGTGCTGACGATGTCAGCGGGAAGAAAAGTTAGCCTCCTATTTTTGAATAGTGAACCAATGTCTCTTTTTAACACAGTAATTAGCAACATGCTGTGCCCTCTGACTAATGACTCAGGCTGTTCCCATATGGAGCTCTAGGATGATGGTGGCTTTTCTGCCAACCTACAATTCTGCTAAGCAAGGACTGCCCCATGGCTGCTCTGGACAGCAGTGCCACCCCCCACCGGCCTGTCCAGCACTTGGGCATTGCCACCTGCCCAAGGGGGAGAGGCTCTTGCTCAGAGTGTGCCCTGTCACACGTCAGGTACTGTGAATGGGTCTTTCCCCACATCAGTCCTAACTCAGAAACACACATCTTTTCCCATGCTTGCTGTTTGGAGATGATGGGGTTTGTTGTTGTTCCTTATGCCAGTCCAATAGCAAGTATTTGGGTTTTGTCAGTTCTTTCTCCCACTAACCTCATCCCTGTCAGCCTTATTTTTGCAATAATTTATTTTAACTTCTTCCAAAATTGACAGTTTCTTCATTAAAATTGATGAAAACATTCAGCCAAGCATAGCAAAAAAGTGTTATAGGAATGACCTTATGTTAATTAACTTTAAAAAAAAAAAATACTAGTTCATAAATTACTTAAAACCAGGAAAAAATAATTAGAGTTATTATATCTGACCACACTGATCTCTGGGAGATGTTGTAATTTGAGGGGTTTTTTTGCTTGACTTAAACTTTAACATATTTCTGTTCCAAAGTGTGGCAAAGATGCTCAGTTTTAAATGACCTGAATATTGAGAATATAGAAGACTTCACCCTTTTATCAGTCTGTGACAGTAAAATTGATTTAATGGTAGTACATCGAATGTTATGTTTTAAGGTATCCTCCTGACTTTTTTATTCTTAGTTCAGCTAAATTTCAAGATGTTCTTGGGGTATTTTTTAAACTGAAACTGAACATGCACAGATGAAGTTGAAATCAACAAATACATTTATTTTCTCAATTCCCAGACATTTTTGACTAAGGAAAAACTTAAATTTGATGATCTGATTAGCATTGAATATTGTGAATAACTAACTTTGAATTGAAAAAATAGGAATTAAAAAGGTGAATATATGCACATTTTTTTCAAATACTAAATGCTTTCCAAACCATTTCTTTGTTATCATGCTATTTTAGTGATTCTTCACACTTCGCATACTTTTCAAAAAGTGCCTAATAAATTATTCATCATGCAAATGTTTAATATTCTAGTTATACACAGGGTTTGTTTTTTTATATTGCTTCTTCACAAGCTGATTGCAACAATTCCTATGCAACCCATAATTTTCTAACAACTCCACAAATGCCACAGAAATTCATCACACTGATGACGGTCCTGCAGTTGTCATCCCAAACTAGTGTTCTTTTTACCTTCCCTTTTTATTTTCTGGGTCAACCTATTGGCCTTTTGTATCAGATTCTGACTTAGAATCCTGTCTACCCTGAGATTCACAGAAGGATCCCATCTTTCTCTTCAGAAGGACAGCACAGATGGTGCCTTTGGTGTGATGTGGCTGTGCCGAGGCCTGCTGGCCCTGCTCAGAACCTCACTGTGCGTGGCAGACTGGCCGTGCAATAGCACTGGCCATGCAGTGAGAACTATCAAGATATTGCACAGCCTAACCAGAGTCCCTGTTCTAAACAACCTTCTGGAGTGCCCCCCACAAATGGTTAAATGCTTCTCCTTCACTGTGTGTCGCTCACAAAAATACCCACATAGGAAAGAGATGAGAAAAACAGGGGACAAGCAAAAGCTTCAGGTCTGTGTGCACACATTAAGCACATGACATTTGATATCTGTCTGCGGGAGCTGCCTCACCAGTACAGATCTAAACTGCTGTTTTTGTGTAGAATGGCTTATCTTCAACACCATGTGCTCTGCTGTGAAAGGAAAATGAAGCATGATGATTTCCTTTGAGGGGAATTGGAGGAATCAGTAACTCTGATTCTACATTTAAGGTAGTTACGTTGAATAATTTTTAGTCTATTAGGAGGATAGTAGACAACGGAATTGCATGGAGATTGCTACATGCGGTCAAAGACCTGCCACCTCCCTGCCCATATAAGGTGGTTTATGGTTATATGTACAAAATGTAAGGCAGATTGTCGGAGAAGGAATATAAACCTATCAAATATTTTCAAAGCTGTACTCCTGATAGAGAGAAAAGTTTGATAATATTCATTAATCCTTTTTAAATTGAAGGAGCTGGTTTAGTTCTGTACCTAAATATTTTTTTTTTTACTTTTATAACCTATGTGTTAACTGAAACAGTCTGTCACCAAAACACTCTGTTCATTCTTATAATGATAACTTTAGTGCTTTTGACTTTTAATTCTTTGTTCATTTAAAGCAGATGCTTTACCTACAAACAGTTTGGAAACAGGAAAGTTGACATTGGAAATGGAGAGATCTTGAGTTTGTCTCAAAATAGCAAATGGCAAGTCTGCATGATAAACATATTTGGGAAACATACCCTTTTTGCCTCTTGTACTAGTTGCTACAAACCTGCTTGATTTAAAGGATAAATGCAAATCAAGCATAAAGGATAAATGCATTTGAAGGATAAATGCATTCTGTTTGATGTGCACACAGATGTATTGCATTTCAGCTAGAAAGTGAAATATTTTTTATTATCTGCCTCTTTTACATAACTTTGTAAAAACAGTAAAAATAAAATAACAGTCTGCAACTAGGAGGAATCTAAGAATCCAACACGAAGTCAGGTACACAGTCTGCAAAGTGGTAATAAGCACATGGAGGTGCAAGAACAGATCAGCACTGACAGGGTGTGAAAAGATCAACCCTTCTTGGCCAGAATAGTCTACCTCCACAGAAAAGTGTGTCTAGACATGAGCTCCAGCATAGTGGAGTGGGCTGAAGGGAAATTTTCAGTTTTCTTGGGCTCCCTTCTAAAGAACTCTAGAAGCTGTATCTTGACCAGGAGACTAAGAAGCATCCCACATAATGGATGTCAGGAGTAAGTGTAAGACTAGAGGTACCATAAATCCAAGGCTTCACTGATATGTTAGTTTAACACTTGGAGTTTAATTGTCAGCAGATGAGTTGTCTAGTAGCTGATGAGAAGTTAGTACATTTGAAGACTTGGGAGTTGCTTGTTTTCTCAGTCTCTCAGGAAACTTCCATCAAGTTTCCAACAATATGAGCATTTCTGGTCTTTCAGTTACATGGCATGTTTATGAAACTGAGTGAATTGATGGTAAACACTTCTTTAATTATGAGTTCCTACTTCTTTACTTAACACAGAAATAAAAATCACTGTTACGTTACTTATGATTTAAGTTATGTAAATAATTTTTACTATTTGATAAGAAATTGTATCCAAGTTGGAATATTACCTACCTTTCAACTGATATCTCTTTAATAGTCTAGTACTTTAGAGGTAAAATATTTCAGGTAATGTGATGGGAATACTCTTACCAACAGCTATGTGGTAAGAAAAGCTCTGCAGAAAATAGCTGAAAGGTGACCACAACATCTTGCACTAAACAATGTGCATTAAACCACATTATGCATTAAACAACTCTCTTCTAAGCACAGAAACTACAAGCATTTCCTCATCTCTTCCCCTTTACAACCCATGAATCTACCTTCTTCTAGAGAGGATTTACACTGTATTTGGTAGACACAGAAATGCGTATTGACTATTTTTGCTGTTTTGTTCTCTTTTTCTTCCCAAGTGATGGGCCCATCTCAAAATTTTCCTGACTGGAAATTAAATGCTGGGCTTAAAGATATCCTTCGTTTTGTTTTGTTTTGTTTCGTTTTGTTTTGTTTTGTTTTGTTTTGTTTTGTTTTGTTTTGCTTGTTAGCCTGGCTTATATGAATGGATTCCAGCAACAAATGATGTGAATCCAGTCCAGTTCTGATAAGGAAGAAAAGCAATAAGTTAGTCTATCATGACTGACTTATGACGTTAATATAATAACAAAAAACCAATTATGAATAGATCAAAAAAAGTTAAATAAAATGTTAAATTAATACAGTGCAACCACTTATCATCCACCCAAGCATAATGTAAATATAATGCTACTAATGCCCTGAAATTCATTATTCCTGATGCTTTTAAATGCTGCTTTTAGGAGAAAAAAAATAATTAACAGTGCAGAGAAGTATCATTAACATGAATTTCCTAAAGGAAGAAACATGTTGAAAATGATTTAAAAAAAAGTCTGCTTTGGAAAAAATGCCTGTGATGTGTTCTTTTAATATTTTCAGTGAATTTTTTTCGTTCATTCATTCATTCATTCATTGGTCTAATCTGAAGGAGAGTTGTAATGCCTGCACAGCCTGGAAGTGCTCAGGCAGTTGGACAAGGTGAGATTATGTCTACAAATATTCTTGCACCTGAAATACTCTGTTCTGTTCTAGGCTCCGCAATTCTCCACATGCAAGTACATTTTATCAAAGTAAGTAAGCCATAGACAGGTTCACACACACACATAGAAATACAAAAAGGAAGTGTTTTATTATGGCTTGTGCACTAGTGAGTAAAGAATGTAACTACTGACCTGGTCTGAACATACATTTGCTAAAAAACTGTGACAGTTTTTAACCAAGACTGAGCTAACTTTAAATTGCCTTTCTAGCCTTTGGCTGAATCCTTGCAGTAGCACTTCAAAGCATAGGTTAGGGGTGTTTTTTCTTTCCATTGAAGTATCCAAACTATGTGATTCTCTCATTGATTTCATTGATTTCATGGAAAAATGATGAAAAATTAATGTAACTGTGTATTTTTATGGCATATTCAGCACCTAACAGCAAAACATTTTGTGTTAATTTTGTTTCCATATATAAATTGCAACTGAAATATATACATTTTCAGCTTTCAGATATGAAATAACATGACTACAAGCAAAAACTACTTTTTTAAATTTCTGAAAGCTGCTGTTTCTGTCTGCTTCATTCACCTGGCAGAAAGACCAAGCTGCCTTAGAACCAGCACAGTCCATTTATTCCTGACAATTTCCATTTTCTTTCCACAATAATTAATATATGTTTAACTGCAAAATAAAGGAAATTATCATGAAAGCTTGCTTATTCTAATTAGCATTTTTCACCCAAGGAGAAGCATCTAAAAGCAATTCCTCTTAAAATAATAAACATTTGGCTTCCTGTATCCAGCAAAAATATCAGAGCTGAAGGAATAAATTTTAGATATTACTTATCAGAAATAATCATAAAATTCTAATAATAAATTTCTATCTTCAGGGCAAAGAGAGAATTTTATATTTAATATTCATTCATGTACTGCAATGAACTTTCAAAATGTTGTTTCATAATGAAAAAGGATTAATAAATTTTGGGGCCTTTCCTATAATTCTTATCTTAGAAAACAGAAGCAAAAGCCAACGTTTTCCTATGAATGAAAAGCTGACCAAGAAGTTAGATAAAATAATTTACTAATTAATGTCCTAACTCAAATTCTATATATTTTTCATGGATTTGATTTAATCTTAATCTTCTAAAATTTTTAGATACATAAATTAATGCAAGACTTTTAAAATTAAATATAAAACGTGTGCCTGTGGTCTTGTATGGATATTACCCATTCACTCTTTTTTAAACTGTAGCTCAATGACAGAAGTGTTTGCCATGGGTGAGGATTTTTATATTTACTGAGAAAATACTAAAGTAGGCTGGGATTAAAAGTATTTAACATATGAAACAATTCACAGGTAAAGGGATCAGTTAATGACTGACAAGAGACTCTCAGCTATTTGTAACAGTTATTTATTCAGGACATAAAAGCTTTAGAGAGGTGTCCATGGGGTTTATTCTTTCTAGACTGATAAACAAAGGCTGTTTCAAAGCTATTAAATTGTTTATGCATACCATTTTGAGAACCATAAATAATACAGCTGTGGTGGCATCAAGTTCCAAGACACAAGATTCCCTAATGCACCACATCACCTTGGACAGAGAGCTGGCATAGGACGTGTGTCTGCAACTTAATGGCAAAATAAATGCTTCATCACATGAAGCTATTTTTAACTAACTAGCCCGACCACTAGTATCACTAGAGTTATGGAGAAAATCCTTCAATAATTCCCTGCATTGTTTCAGGATTCATCTCTTGCATAAGTGCAACACACTTACTGTTATAACTAACCAAACAAAACAAAACAAAACAAAGCCAACACTAGCTACAGAAATACTCAAGTTTCAACTCTCAGTGTTCTCCTTTGGCATACAATTGCCTTTCACTCCAAATCTGTATGATGGCTTCCACAAGTTGCACAAATATCTAGGATTGGAACATTTATCCCTTCATCTTGATCTACCAAAAAAGGATTTGGAAGCTATTGGGATAGTGAGAGAAGACAGAGGGAAGCAGTGAGCACTCAAAAGATGTGACTGTAAAATCCCCATTTCTCTGGAAAACTAAAATAATACTTAAAAAAAAAATCATATTCTGAAACGTTTCTGCAGTTACAATCCTTAGCAAAAGAACTTGGGAGATTTTTATTAAAAGAATCGAACCTAAAGGAACAGTTTGTATATCAACCTATGAATCTTAGTGTAGCTGACTAGTTTATTAATGACAGTATTTCTGTAAGTACAAAAAAGCCCTCAAACCTTCCCCAGTGACAATTCTTTTGGCATTTTGTACTACTGTATTATTTGGTGTCTGTCACAGGCAAAAGTAAAACCACTAAACTCTGTATAGGGAATGGAACAAAAATTATTCAGGAATGAACAGTCAAAAATTACGAGAACATAATGTAGCATTTTTGTTAAGTGTTTGGTACTCTTTGGAAACATACAAAATAGGCAATTTCTGTGAAATTAATCCAGGTTGTATTCACACATCACTAAATAACAGTTGCAAATATCAAACTGTGAAAACTCGGCCTTTCATCTTGTTTTTCTGAAAAAATACCCAATTTTTGTTAAAGAATGCCGAATACAAAATAATGATAGGCCTTATTCAGCTAAATGAAATTAAAATACATAAGATATTGTTGAAATAAATTTCTTCTGTAGATGTCTAAACACTGAAGTTGAAGCCATATATTGTTTAGGCTGGCTATGTAATTTTTATTCTTCTGATGAAAATCGTGAATTAGAGTAGTGTGAGTGAGTATTTAACATTATTTTTTTAGAAAGAAGTTCCATGCCAGAAAAACTTACCTTTCATCATACAGTATAAAAGACAATAAGTTAAAAAAAAATGCTAACAAAAAAACCCAAAACAAAACAAAAAAACAGAATGTAGAGTTTATAGATTATCTAGAGGTTTCAAAAACATTTTTTCAAAGCTGATCATACAGTAGAATAATAGCTGTGACTATTTTAGGAGACAATACAGCACAAAATTGAACAAAATCAAACAATTCAGAATCCCTTTCTGTCCTTCCTAACAGCTCCAAAACACTGAGGTCTTCATTCAATCCCTCTGCCATCAATGAGGTTCTGATAATTTATCTTCTCACAGTTTTGCACCTCTGTAACTGCATATAGTAATTCAGATTACTTACGTAACTGCTTTTTGCTATCCACAAAAAATTATTTAAAATGTCATACTATCATGGAAAATAAATGAAACTAAATCTTTGCTGGTGAGAGGGCTTAGGATTTAGTAAGGGCACTGACATTTTAGGTCTTCTTTAGGAGATTGTAGTGAGACAGGTCAGCACTAATGCTCTAGGAAACAGAAGTTCCATGATGAATAAACTTTTTAAGCACACTCTAAAGAAATGCAGAAGGGATGTGTTGTGGTTATTATGGCATTCTACTACACTTGAGGTTTATTTAAGATGCTGCTACAGCACTAACACTTGACATTATTAAACTTCTATTTGATGTACTGTCCCCCACCTCTAGAGGGGAAAGCACTCTGCTTAGATCTCCAAGTGCTGTTCTCGCTACAAGCGCATGATTCCCTCTATAACAGCCTGGCAATCTGGAATGGCAGTACTGAAGCCAGCCAGACACAGGCACGCATACACGTATGCTGCACAAACCTAGGACCACAAAGTAGCAACCTCTCACTGTTACTAAACACAAATGTGAATTTAATCTTCCTAGAAGCATAACTGATGGCACTGAAACAAATCCCAGTCCTTCCATCTCTGTGTAACCTCTGCTGCTGAAATTGTATCTGTAGATACAGCCATAAAAGTGTTGTAGTGTCATTAATAATATAACAGGAGAAAGGTTTTCATTGCTCCTCAAAACTGCCCGCTCACATGCAGTGAAGCACAGCAGTTGATAATGTGCACAGACTAACGAAGCATAGAAAATATCTTTGCTCGTGAGATCCTGACAGCCTGAACAAATTTTAATCAATGATTACTTTCTTTGTGCCAATATGTTATTGCATTTTTCTTTGTGACAACATGAGCAGCTGAGGGAACTGGGGCTGTTTAGCCTGAAGCAAAGACAGCTCAAGGGTGACTTTATCACTCTCTACAACTACCTGAGAGGAGGTTGTAGCCAGATGGGGGTCGGCCTCTTCTCCCAGACCACCAGTGACAGGCTGAGAGGACATAGCCTCAACCTGCACCAGGGGAGGTTCAGGTTGGACATCAGGAGGAATTTCTTCACAGAAAGGGTTGTTAACCAGTGGAACAGTCAGCCCGTGAATGTGGTGGAGTCACTGTCCCTGGAGGTGTTCAGGAAGCGACAGGGCATGTCACTTAATTCTATGGTCTTGTTGGCAAGGTGATCAGTCAAAGGTTGGACCCAATGATCTCAAAGGTCTTTTCCAAATGAAATGATTCTGTGATTCTCTGATTTATTTTACTAAAATATATTATCAAGCAGATCCCTCATTAGTAATTTTTCTTTTTGTATAAAAATCATAATTTATTAAAAATAATTTCTCAATGTCCTTCAGATATTTTATTCTCTGACACCTACTTTTCATAAAATTACTTTTTCAGCAAGTGAATTTACTAATATAACCATATGGATGATTTCAGTACTTTAAGAGGGTCAAAATTATATCTACAGTTGGTTAATTAGAGAATAGCTCAGATTGGAAGTGATCTTTGAAATCACCTAGTCCAATCCTTTCCTTAGAACAGGACTAACTTCCCTGTTAGAACAGGTTGTTCCTCACCTTGCCCAGCTGAGACATGAACATCTGCAGGGGCAGAAATTCCAGTATCTCCTCTGGTAATCTTTTCCTCTGCTTAAACAACTCCTCCACATATTCCCCCCTATTCCTCCTCCTCCTTAAAACAAAACTGTTTAGTTTGATTTTCTTTTGCTGCACTTTATGTCACTTGTCTCCTGTGTTTGTTCTGCACCTGTCAGGAGAGTATGGCTGTTGTGTTCTCTAGAACTGATCATCATAAATCTATTTACAGCAGGTGCACACACCTCCCCATCCTCAGATTTTTCATTCTCACAATAACCAGATACACTTTTCAGGCTCTCCTTTTACACCACGTGCTGCAGATCTCTGACCAGTCTGGTGCTGCTCTGCTGAACTCTACTCAGTTTGTCAGTATTCTTGCAGTGGAGTGCTACAAGTGCACCAGTATCCCACACAAAGTCTCACAAGTGTGAAGTCACTTTAATTCTCCATTTTTTTCCTAACCCAGGGACAGTTTGTGTACTTGAAGGTCTAAGCATTGTCCTTGTACCCAAAAGCCACAGATGGGATATCACCTGTTCTTTCTTTCCTGTGCTCAACTATGTCTGCTGTGGTAGTGAGGTTGGAAGGCAAGTTTCTGTACCTCGTCGTTATTCCTTTACCCTCTCCACCACAGACTGCTTCAAAGTCTACCCGGACACAGCACAGTCCTTGCTCCATTGCAAGACCATGTGGATCTGTGACCTTTACATATTTGGAAATTGGCAAATAAATAAAAGAGCTATTTTCCATTACTAAGTCTGATACCGTGATCCCACTCCCATCCTCCTTAGAATATGACTCACTGTGAAGGACAGAAATGCATGACTCAGCCTTGCCAGTCTGAGACCGGGCAGTCAGTAGCTGAGTTTAAAGCCCTGATAAGATATAATTAAGTGGTAAATGTTGTTCTTTCTTTGGCTTTTCTTAAGAAATCTTTAAAAGCAAGGCTATCATACCAATATAGACCACTTTTTTTTACAAAATGAGAGAAGACATAAGTTTATAGTATCCTATTATCATGGGTTAACCTTGGTCCCTACCTTTGGGTAATAAAATTGATACAAATTTAGTTTCCATATCATGAGACAATCTGTTTGTGTATGAGAAAAAATATTTTGTATCTTAGTTTCCATATCATGAGACAATCTGTTTGTGTATGAGAAAAAATATTTTGTATCTTCTGCAGCTAGCGCTTCTGAATTGTAATTAAGACTAAACCAATCATACTCTTACTCTCTAAATTAAAAAAAAAAAAAGGTAATTTTTCTTATTGAAACCTCTAAAAGGGAAGAATTCTAAAAAATCAACTGCTGCCAAAAATTCAGTGTTACTTTAACAATCTTTTGAAAAAAACCTGTTGGCAGTGGACAAGTTGCTCCTCTGCACAGCATCACTCCTCTCAATAGGTTTCTTCTATAATTGCAGTACCTGCATAGAAATGGAAGCCTCCTGACAATGATCACGTGGCACGGAATATACAGGAAACTTCAGAAAAGATAAAGAAATCATTACTTCTCTGAGTGGTCTAAGCAAGATGAATCTGTTTTATTTTTGCTGCCAAAGCTATTCATAATCCCTTTTTCTAAGAGCTGCATGAGTCTTTCTGTACTAAATCCTCTCCATTTTCTTTCTATTTCCTTTCCCAGATCAGAAAATCATTGGCTGTGTAAATTCCAGTGTCACAAAGCTGTTTCATTTTCACATGTAGATCTATATTCAAACACATTTAACTTGAGAGATGATTCAAGTTGACTCCATGGTTCAAAAACACAAGACGTCCTTGGGAGGACATATACAGCTCAGCCAAGTGCAGATTTTCTCTGCGCGTGGCCACCCCAAAAAATATTTTTTTTTATAGTTAGCTGTTACTTCCCTTCATTTTTAACTCATGCCTAAATTTGCAAGATCAACCTTCTGTTTGTAGAGAAAAATAAATGACAAGATGTCTTATGATACCACTCCTTTCCACACTGATGCTAAAGTTCCAGCTGCATCCTTTGCTTTGTGATCTTTCAGTTTGCATAAGACTAATTCACTGCTCCTCTCAGAGGCCCTAATAAACCCCACACTGTACAGCATGAGAGCGGTGATAAATTTAGAGGGCAAGGAAGGGAAGGTGATTACTAAAATTGTCAAATGAAAAGCAAATCGCTTTTAAATAAAAGTCTAACTATTTATTTTGGTTTTTTTTAGGAAAACATGCCTGAAACTGTAGAGCTCTGAATACTTAAATGTTATATACTGTTTTATTTGGCTTTCTTCTATGAAAAGCTGTTTCATTAAGGAAAAAGATTTCAAACTCCAAAATGTCAGCAGACAATATTTTTATATTAGAATAGTTTTTCAAGTAGCTTTATTTTTAATTCTTACCCTCAGATGTACCTGCTCTTTTCTTTCAAGGGACATAAAAAATTAAGAATTACCTCCCTGAATACAGTCTGTAACATTCAGCATATGATGGCTGGAAGCTATTATTTCAATATTAATTTGCATTTTTCCAAGCATTAGAGACTTACAAACTTCCGGTGTATACATTCTTGTTACTTGCATTCCCTTTGTGCATTTATTATGTAAATTACATTCTCATGAAATGGAATTTTGTGACTGACAGACATATAATTAAGATCTGAACAGTACTATGTTCAGTTACAGATAATTCATGCTTACTAACTGGAGGGCATTAATACTGTATGAATTTATATTGTATTTAGCTTTTGAAATATAATTTTCAAAGCCATGAACAACTACCAACTACTTGTGAAAAGAGAGCAATATAATCTGAATTTTGGTGTCATATTCCAGTGAGGACATAGCTGATCATCACAGATAAAACTTACAGATACTCAGCAATGTTGAGACTAGTATCAAAATTTTTTATTGAAGAGCAGGTGAAAAACAACGGTTAGGCAGAACACACCACTGTATACAGAATAGACACAGTAGAAAAACACTGACAGAAATAATAATTTTACTTGGAAAAGGTCCCTTTAATTGGCTTAAAAACAGGACAGAAATAAAGTGACCATTTTTCTCTTTGAAGATAGCAAAAAAAAAAAATCTTTATGGAGTTCAAAGTATGGACAGAAAAACAATTTTTATCAATTAACTGTTCCTTGTTGCATAGCTGCTTGTTTCCTGCAAATGTGAGGAAAATCCCCCTTGCTTTTTTAATGACAGAAAGGTGAGCCATCTGCATTTGCAGCTGAACATCAGATGTGAACAGGTGGTTGCTATGAAAGAGATTGTATCTACTAAATTCATACTGCATCTTATTATGCAATAGCTTCTTCATAAGCTTTTACCCCAGCGTAGACTCTACTCCATTTATCATACAGCTTAAAGAACAATCTCTAAACACATTGTCATTTTCTTTTCACTCACTTGGCCTGTAGACTACAGCATGAAAAAGAATGACTGTTTTCATGTTGTTCCTGGGAAAATATGTCATTGAAATAAATGTATGAAATGTATGTGTATATGAAAGTATGGCAGGAAAGAGGGTCATCTTCTATATTTTATGGCTGTATGCTAAGATGGAATCAAGTGCATTTACAAATTTCACTACTCCTGAGGACTTCAGTGGTTGTACTCCAAATCTTTGTTTTCTTCCAAGCCTTCTTAAGCTGTCAGCATATAATTTATTTTAGAATATACTGTGCCAGGTTTTGAAATCCAAAAATAAAGATATGGAGATGTGACGAATTAGCAAGGGATAATATATTATTAAAACACTTTAGGGTGAAATTTTGATGCTGTTACTGTCAACAATATACCCTGTAGCTACAAAGATGCCACCATCTGATTTTAAACAAGGGCCCTTTGTAAAAAGCTGTTGTTTTTCAATGAAAATAAAGCCAAAAACCGACATTGGAAATTTTCTCAGATGAGGTTTTTACTGTAAATTCATTTGTGTTAAATATTGAGGTCTACAAAAAGAAAACCAGCAACTTTTGTTACAGCAGTTTTACAAATGTACAAGTCACAGACACTCTGATTTATCACTGAAGTCTTACTAGAATGCATCCTCCATTACTGTCCTCTGTTAGTTTTAATAGCTCACAGAATGCAACTGAACCTGCCTTTAGTAGTTAAAGTAAAATGAAACTGCTTAGGGTTTATTTTGCAGAATTAGAAGCAAAGTTTTCTAAGTAAAGTTTGTGTGTAGGTGTTTGGCTGCCCACAAAAACATCAGCTTTGCCCATGCAAATAGTAGACATGTTTACTGCACTCTGAAGGTCCTCATAATACCCAAAAATGAAGGTAATTTCATCTTCCTCCTGCCCCCTTCCCTTTCCTATTGAAAGCACATACGCAGTCCAACATGAAAACTTCCTTGGGATTCTACATTGCTGTTGTGTAGAATAGACAATTATCTACTACTGTAGGATTATCTATCCATGATTGATCTTGCTGAGCCAAAACAAGTACATGAAATGTATGCTAGTTGAGGACTGTGGGTGCATCTCACCTGTATATTGAAGTGCCTCACCTATAAAAGTTTTACATAAACCATAGACTTTACAGTTCATGAAGGAAAAAGAGAATTTATATTGTCTTTCTGTTGTTTTCTGTGTCTTTAGATGAGTGAAATTCTGGATGCTGCTGCTCTTAAGAGCAAGGGTTCCCAGCCGTGAGTGTGCATTTTCAATATTATTATCTTTATTGAATAAAGAATTTCTTAATTTTTTCACAACATAGCTTGTGGTATCTTTTCATATTTAATTCCATGTAGAGAACTCCAGACATGGTTTGATCCTTTTTATGTTGCATTTAAAATAGCTGATTACATTACAAATTCTGGTACATCAAAAGCAAGAGGTAGAACAGAAAAGTTTACTTTAAATCATCTTCTTGTTCATCCTCCTGTTATACTGTTGGTTTAATTTTTCACTTTCAAAGCAGAAATTCATGAGTTATATTTCAGCCCAGTCACTAGAAGTTTGAACATAAATTTATCTAGGGTAGAAGTAAGGCAACACTAGAAATATCTGTAACCTAATCGTGTTAGAATAAGTATAGTTCATGTAATACTTTAAAAAAAAAACCCAAACACACCTGATTCATGCATCACTTCAAGAAGACATATGTTAATACAGTGAGCAGTCAGAAACAATTTGTATCAGCTTGTGGTGTCTTTTAATATGGAGAATTTTAAATGGGATATCCAAATGTTTGTGAATCCTACATGCTAGTATGTGTCATCTTGTGGTCATGCTGCTTAAAATGATGGTGTTAATCTGTACTGTAGAAATAATTAATTTTTTAACATCACAACAGTTATAACCAAAACCAGTTCAAAGGTTTTCCCTGCCATGAATGAGTGGAAAGAACAGCTACAGGCATTATAAATGCCTGGGCAATTATTTTAACTCTGCACAAAACCACTGGCTCCTGGCTCTGAGTAACCGAGGATGAGACAGTGCACAGCAGTACGCTGACACTAACTAGCGCTCAGTGGAGTGCCAGGAATAGCTCAGCACGGGGACAAGAGACAAGTTCGGCCTGATACACTGTACTTTGGAAACATTTCAGTGCCTGCTTCCCACTGTCTAGTAGGCACAAGACGCTACAGATCATCTGTTCCTACCTAAGGCTGATAATGAGCCAGTACTAGGAAGCAGGATTGGTTGTGCTTTGCCTGTGTCCTAGCCAGGGTCTGTTACAGGGGTGAGTAATCACCAGTTAAGATGCATGAGAAAATTTCTTCCTGCCTCTGCTCAGCATGAACACGCATGATTGTCAGACATCAAGCATCCACTCCTGGTGGTAAGTAAAATATGCCCACACAAACCAAATAACACATGAATTTTGCTCTGCTGGCTTCCATCCCCATCTTCTTTCTTGTTCTGATGGAATTGAAAAGGAGGCTTGTTCACAATGGAGATTCATGTTTAGAGTGTTCCTGTACAGCTGGTACACAGAGGACCTTCAAATACCTCCTCTGGGAAAAGTGAGATATGTCTACTGAAATCCAGAGGGATAGAGAAGGGTGGCAGACACGTCCTCCAGAGAAATGTCTCTGGGGTAAGGCTTCACAACATGCAGGGAGCCGGAGTCGGGAGATCAGAAGCAGTCTAGAGAAAATACAAAGAGGGCAATGGATGAAAGAGGAGAATGAGAATGCTGTCTTCATCTGAGAGTCAGGTCTGAAGTAGAGACTGTACAGGCTGATGTGGAGATCCTCCCAAATTTTTGCACAGTAATCTGGTTTACAGAGTTAGATTTGCAAAGCAATACCTGATTGCCTCTTTGCCTGAACATCTTCTAAGTGAAAATTTAGCAGGTTTGTGGGCTTCTGTTTCTTGAGACTCAAGAAGAGTAAAACAATGGTCCAAGCTGCACGTGCTCTGCCCAGCTTGAGGAGCAGAGATGTGACCCAGTATATTGTAAAAGATATATGAGAATCAAAGGTATCTAGAAGCAGTTTTTCAGGGACATACGTATTATTTTATGCCAGAAAAAAAAATTTATTTTATTCATAATACCAAAAATAATTGCCTTCTTATGATTCAGGGACACTAGTTTAAAATCTCTGCAAATTTATAATCTTATCTTTAGACTCTTATCTGTCTTTAGACAAATATGTTGCATTTGAACCACAAGGAAAGGAGGTAAATCTGGATGAGTGAGATCTCTTTATTTTTCAATGGAGATTACAGTGTCAGCAACCAGAAAAACAGGTTAGAACCAACACTGAACATGAGACATTTGAATGTATGCATATTCTATAAAAAAATGTTTACGTCCTACCAATTAATTCATCAGCTGTTTTCCCCAGTGTCTGGGTAAAACAGAATGATTACAAGTATCATTGTTTAAATTTAAAGACTTCTTGGCGGTTTTAAACTCAGGGATTTGCACTCTCTGTGAGGAGAAGTACTTCAGCAACAGCAAAGTTGTCATCATACATGGTATTGAGAAAGTTTAAATCCTTGGAGATTACAGTAGTGTAAATATTAAGATTCAGAGTTACTTCTGAAGGAGAATCATGACAGGCACAGGAAAAAATAAATAATGTAAATTAATTTTTCATAGGAGTTGAGATAAATCTCAGTTTATAGAAAATTTGCATTCTTATAGCAAATATGACAAAATCGATCTAAATAAAGATGAAGTGTGCCTCTGCAAAGTGATAGCATCTCCTATCTAAAATAGAAAGTTACATTTTCTGTATTTTTATCAATAATATACTGTACAATTAATGGGTATAATTTTTCTAACATTAAGCATTTTTAATTGCTTTCCTTTATGGTTCATTTATGAGTTGAAAAATGCTCAGACTACTTGGAATCCTTCTTTTTCCCCAGCAGTTAAAAGAGTGAAAGAGGAAAAACTGTGGGCCATAAGCACATTATTGTATCATAGCAGAATCTTTTGCACAGCTTCTCTACAGTAAGGCTCTATGCCTTACAAATTAAATATAATTATCATCATGATTTTACAATTTCATTAGTGGATCAAAGTGGTGGTAAACTTTCAGATAACATCTTTTTATCACAGTTAGAACACCGCAATGTCTTATGGATCATATTTTCCTAATGTGTCTTCATTAATTTCCCACTAAAATAGTCCAGAAGGACCTTACTTGATTATTCTAAGAACAGATCACTTAGGATTTTGTTTTCAACTCCATATACTCCTTTTTCCCTAACTTGTTTTGAAGTAAGTCTACCTTTGATAACTCTGAGCTTTTTTCAGTATGAATTTGTGTGAATGAAGCAACAAATCCTGCTTTCTCAAAAGGGTATTCATACATGCGAGACCAGTCGAAAAGAAAGTCTCAATATTGATGAAGTCAAATATAGGGTTACATATGATCATTTTTATTTGGAGGAAGACTCTACACCAATTTGCAAGCTGCATTTTGCAATATAAGTAATCAGATGTTAAACTGAGATGTTGCAAAGCAATTACAACTTTCATTGTGTGCTATACAAAAAGTAATGTTCTTGATACTTGATTTGAAGAATAAGCTTATATTTTATATATGCAGTTAGTTACATAAATTTCAGATGAGAGAGATACTCTATAGCATATATGTTCAGAAATTTTTAAATTTATTAACTCAAGCATTTCAAATCAATGACTTCTAAAATTTCACTATTCAGCAGTCTTTTCTATAGAAAATCTACAGACTTTTGACTGAAAACAAGCCCTATTTGCTTACTATTCATGGAATTATAGAACAGCTTGGGTCAGAGTGGAATATCTAGTGCCAAACCGGCTGCCATGGGCAGGGGTACCTTCCACTAGACCAGGTTGTTCAGAGCCCATCCAGCCTGGCCTTGAACACCTCGAGGGATGAGGCAACCACAGCTTCTCTAGGCAACCTGTTCTCTCCACCATCACAGTAAAGAATTTCTTCCTTATATCTAATCTAAATCCACTGTCTTTCAGTTAAAACCATTATAGCCCTTGTAAAAAGTCCCTCTCCAGCCTTTTTAAAAGTCCCTTTTAAGTACTGAAAGTCTGCTCTAAGCTGTCCCTGGGACCTTCTCTTCTGAGTGAACACTGCAGCTGTCTTAACCTGTCTTTATAGAAGAGGTGTTCCTGGTAGCTGACCATCTTCTTTGCTTTCTCTGGGATTGCTCTACAATGTCCAAATCCTTTCAGTGCAGATAATCACAGAGAGCTTCAAGCACAGCAATATATCTGACAAGAGTAGTGCTGGCCTACCTTAACTGCAGTTAGTGTGAGGAGCTTCAAAAAAAGGAAATTTTTACAGAGACTTAGGATAAATACACCTGAAGATTAATTTGGAATTCTTAAGTAATTCATACTTGTCCCTCCAATACAAACCTCTGCTTACTTTGTCAATAACAAGTATGAAATTCTAAATGTTGGACTATTCATATGACAGAATAGTTTGTATATTCATCCTTCAGCATGATCATTTATGTATCATTTCAGATGTTAGAAGCAAATTAAAGAGCTTGATTCCTATTAGGAAGTTGTTTGGGTTTTATGCTCACTAAAGGTTTTTTGTATGAATATGAATTACTTTGGTAAGAACAGTCAAGAGCAAAAGACTCCTTCACTGATCTGTGTTGTGAATACAGTAATTTAAATTAATAAATTTTACTACATTGATTCAGAAAGTAATAAGTGAAATAAAACCATATTACACAGCAGCTTTAAATAAAAAATAAATAACTGAACCACTTAATAGATGTGCCAAGCGTTTGATCGACAAAAAGTCTGCACCACTTTTAAAAAGTCTATTAAAAGGATGGACCGGAGAAAAAAACCTAATGAAATTTTTTTAAAATATTTTTTTTTCTCTATGGTCTTTTCCTAGAACTAGCTAGTTAACCTAAGAGTGGTATTGTTTTCATTGATGGAGAATCTGAAAAACAATAACATCAGAGAATATTTATGTTGTTTGTTTGGGTGTTGCTTTTCAGAGCTTGCTCTGGGTTGATGATCTGCTATGAGGACACAGATCTATGCTAAAGGACCAACATAGCAATGCAATCTTTTCAGGCATTCTGTTCTGAGGTGTAACACGAAACATCTCAAAACAAACCACAAACTGCTCTTTCAAAGAGCATTCGTTGCTCAAGGTAGGTGTTTCATAAGCTAGAGGACCCCAGGCAGCTGAAGATTTATTTTTACAAAGAGAAAAGTGAACGGCTTCAAACAATCATCGACCCCGTTGTCCAAAGTGAGCAGACAGAGCCACTGGTAAAACAGCATGTCTTTCAAAACATTTCTTATACCACACTGAAAGTACAAAACTGTTAAAGCAACCCAGTTCAGAGGTCAATCTAAGTTTTCCAGCTAAATCTCTTCTCCTTTTTAGCATCACCTAGCCTAAAGTATCAAAAATTTCGGCACTTCAGGATGAGAAATGTTTTGTCCCACACTGTGAGCTTTACGAATATTTTTCTCTTATCCACTCTAGTTTCAGTCAAATGTTGAAGCTCAGGTGCATTGGAATGGACAACAGAGAAAGAAGAACAAGCCCTATTTTTTGGAAGGGTATAAGGATCCTCTGAGCAATAGAAATAATGACGTGACTAGTACTTCTTTAAAAACAGGTTTTGGGTTTTTGGCTTGACTACCAGGAGGCAAATCCTACACATCTAGTTTTTTTATTTTGATTAGTTTTTCAACAATCAATGAAGACTGCTAGACAGTATAGCTCATCACAAGGGGAGCAACCATTCCGAATCTGAATTTCACCAATATAAATAGAAATACTCTGCATAGACTAATTCCCAGAATAATAATGGAAGATTTTTGCAGAGTGTAGCATAGTCTAGCCACTAATTCTCTGAAGGAAATAATGAACTTCAAGTAATGACGGCCTTCAAGGATTTTTTTCTCCAGCACTCCTTTAATTGGTACTTAGCTTAATAAGATAAAACAGAAAAATAAAAACAAATCCAAATAATTTCAGTATAGGTTGAAATCAAAACTTTCCATTTTTACTATAAAAGAGAACGCATTTAAATTTTCTAGGTACTGATCCTAAGTGACTTCTGAAGCTGCTGCAAAGACTCCCTATCATTAAATTTAGTCAGGGTTTGAAACAGGCTATTTCCACTTTACCTAAAAGAAACACAATGAAGCACGGAAAGTATAATGTAGTTATAATGAAGTACAGCTAATGGAAGTCTATTTGTGTAATAGAAAGGGGATTGAAACTAGATAAAGTGACAAAGAAAAAGCAATATCATACACCTCATTTTGTGCACAACGTGCTCCTTTCCTCTGCCAGGAGTAGAGTTTACGTTGTTTTGTTTCTTTTTACATCAATGATATGTTTTGCTGCAGATGAAAAACCTGCTCAGTGCTTGCCTAATGACAAGTCTATAAACTGGTACCACAGTTTGCACTTGCATGGAGGTAGTTGATATCTGTTGGGTTTGCTCAAATATCTCATGAGTGGTAGTGCCCACCACCTTGCATAAGTCCAGTGCACACAGCAAAATCAAATATGATTCAGTTTTTTTGTAGCTTCTCCATTTGCCTGCTCTGTACATGCAAAAATGTTTTTGCTACACGGCATCTGCAAAATTTTCTCACTTTACTAAGAGCTGACTAAACTTAACAAACCGTATAATGTTTGTTTCCCGTTCACTTTGAACTACAAGACACCATTAACTTCACAACAGGGAATGTATTTTTCCTGTACTCTCCCTACTCAAACCGTTACCACCTTGGTTATGCACACCATGTTTAATGCAAAAAGTCATTTTCATTATAGCAAAAGAACAAGTAAGGATATTGCTGACGGATACTGGTATAACTTTCTCTCCTAATTCAAATGACAGACAACTAAAATGTTCTGTCCTACTGTCAGACACAATCATGAGTATAATTGGGAATTATATCATAGAGTTGTAGGTATTATTATTAACTTAAAATAGTCAACACAAAAATAAGAAAATACCATAAAATCTTTTCGTTTTTGCAGAAGCTGGAAAGTTTGTAGTAAAATAATATAAAAAAGAAGGAAGATTCATAGCTGAGATGACGAAATGATGCTTGAATGATTGAATTCAATGTAAACCACACCAAGCATTTATGTGATTCTACACTAATAGCACAATCTTTTTGCTTTTTAACAAGTTCCAAGTGATGGTGTTTGTCTTCTCAAGTCAAAGTCAAACATGGTGGAGCCCACATTTCCTGGAGATGGCTGAACACATACCTGCCCTTGGGAAGTACTGAATTAATTCCTTGACTTATTTTTAATTTTTCCTTTACCTACTATACTGTCTTTAACTCAAGCCATGAGTTCTCTCACTTTTACTCTTCTGATTCTCTCCCCCATTCTACCAGGGGAAGTGAACAGGTGTCTGTGTGATACTTAGTTCATAGCTTAAACCACAGCAAAGGGAGAGATAAAGCATTGGTTAACTAAGAGGTATGCACTGCGTGTCTACGTTGAAACTCCCATAAAAGATGCCAAAATGTATGCATTTCTTTTCTGCTACAATGCACTTTAGTGTGTGACCTAAAGTCCCAATCTCATCATCATTCACATCTTTTGAACTGCTTTGGAACTAATCTTTTAGCAATGGGCACCTTTGCAAGAAGTCAAGGCTCTGGGAAATGACAGATATAGATATAGATGATGTAGATGATACAGACATGTATGTATGTATGTATTTAAAACACTATACGAACATAACTACATGGTAGAGCAGGGCCTCAGATGACATCACTTCTATAACCAGAAGTTTTGGTTTTATCCTAGACTTCAGGAAGATCCCCATTCCACAACCTTTGAAGACAATGAAAATTTTGGTTTAAACTGTAATGGGGTTGCACCTGAAACGATCAGGTCATTTTAATTATTTCTCAATCAGTGAGACTGAATTTATACAATCATAGAATCATAAAGATTAGAAAAGACCTCAGAAATGATTGAGTCTAACCTTTGACTGAACCACCTTGTCAACTAGACCATGGCACTAAGTGCCACATCCAGTCATTCCTTGGACACTTCCAGAGAGAGTGACTCCACCACCTCCCTGGGCAGCCTGTTCCAATGCTTCCTTCTGATGTCCAACCTGAACTTCCCTGGCAGCTTGAGGCCTTTTGCTCTTGTCCTGTCCTGTGTTCCCTGCGAGACGAGGCTGATCCCTACTTTTCTACAGCTTCCTTTGATGCAGTTGTAGAGAGCAATGAGGTCACCCCTGAGCCTCCTTTTCTCCAGGCTAAACAACCCCAGGTCCCTCAGCCACTCCTCATACAACTTACTCTCTAGACCCTACCCAAGTGCCATAGTCCTTCTCTGGACTTGCTCCATCACCTCAATGTCCTTCCCGAATTTAGGGGCCGAAAACTGGGCACAGAACTCAAGGTGTGTGGCCTCATCAGTGCCCAGTACCAGGGGACAATCACTGCCCTGGTCCGGCTGGTCACACTACTGCTGATACAGGCCCGGTTGCCATTGGCCTTCTTGAGCCCAGCTGGCTCATGTTCAGCTATTTATCAGCCAGCACACCCAAATCCTTTTCTTCTGGGCAGCTTTCCAGCCATTCTGCCCCACCTTGTAGCACTGCCTGGGGTTGTTGTGACCAATATGCAGACCTGGCACTTTGTCTTACTGAACCTTATCCAATTGTCCTCAGCCCATTGATCCAGCTTGTACAGAGCAAAGTCTCTGTCCAGATAAAAGGATTTTCTTTTAAAGGCTCTTTTCAAACTTTACTTCAAGTGTATGTTTTTAAATAACTGGCTTATTTATGTGTTGCTGATTCTTGCTTTCAAAATGCAGTGAGGATGTAAAACTATTCAAAGAATTGTCAAAAAGCAATTCTTCTCGTAAGTGAATTAGGAATGGGTTACAAGGACTTGAGTCATTAAGCTAATCATCTTTCATACTTAAGTGTACACATCTAGAAACAATATTCATTTCCTTGGGAAATTCTCACTGATTTGCAGATTGTTTTTGCACAAAAGGCAGCCATGCTGCAAATGGTAAATGTTCCTTCATGCTACTCAACTGCAAATAAAACTTTCATTAGGAAAACATACATAGTACAAAATACTGAGTTTTTTTTAAACTAATAATAGAGTTATTTAAACTGTCTCCTGCGGGAAAGTCCAAATACCTAAACCAGCCCTCATTCCGGGTACCTTCCCCCAGTTTATATACTAGGCATTACATTCTGTGGTGTGGAATACCCCCTTAGCGAGTTTGGGTCATCTGCCCCAGCTATGCTCCCTGACAAAAGCAGAGTCCTTGTTTTAGGATAAACATGACTTAATAAAAAACAAAGCATCAGTTTGTTACAATATTAACCCCATTCTGATTCCAAAACACAGCACCATACTAGCTGCTGAGAAAAAGTTAACTCTATCCCACCTGAAATCAAGAGAGCATGTCTAAATCACCAACCAGCTTCTCAAGTTAAATGGCTGTACTATCTTCAAAACAGTAATGAAGAAGACATTTCTTTTCTGTGATCAAGCAAGATGAAAATTACAACAGCATAAACTGGTTGTTTTGGGACCAGAATCAACACCTAATTGGAGTAGAAGCTAAGGAGAAGGGCTTCAGAAACACGGAGGAAGGTGAACAAATGTGGCAATAAAATGTAAGACAAGTGAGCTTATTATGACACCCAGCTGGACCCAGTAGCAGAATTAGAAGCTGAAAAATTCACTAGTAAACATACAGTCTGAAGACGGATGGGACAAATGAGATAGAGATGAAGAGGAGGATAAAACAGAATGACAGAATTTCTGTCAGGTAAGAGAAATTGCTAGAAGAGTTATAACTCCTTTAGAAATTAATTCAAAATAGAGGAACACAAGAAAGAGACCAAATCTTGGTGTTTGTAAGATTCTTTCACTTGCAATTTAAACAAGTGTTTGCTTGCTGTCTCAGTAGATCCTCCACAGACAGTATTTTAGAGTAGGCAATTCTCCACTATAAGTCTGTAAAGGTGCCAGACACACAAACAGCATAATTTACACTTTAAATTTGGCCACACTCAGAATCCCAGGTGCACAAATAATGTGGGTTATCCTATAAGCCTGGGAGCATTCAACAAGATGCAAGATTCACAAATAGTGCAATTTATTGACTATTGTGACAGAATAAGGTTCAGAAGTCACTGCTGATAAATCCACTGATGTCAGAAAGCATAAGCAACTGTATTTCCACAGAATAAGGTTTACCCAATAGATGTTTCCCTGGGAGGACAGGGGTACAGCCCTCTGACTGTCCCAGGATACAAAAGTAGTCTCCTCCGATCTTCCTCCCCCTTAATTTATATTCATATTGGTTTTTTTTGAGGCTGGGGAAAAGGTAAAATTTCAATTGATGTAATTTCATGATCAGGTGGAGTTTGAGTGACTTTAGCCATACATGTCAAACACGTACAGGTTTTACTTCATTAGCATATACAGGCGCTTGAAAAGTAAAATGTATTGTCAATTTGATGATGCAAAGTTCAACTTTCAGTCACCATTTGGATCAGTTCTTTGTCTTAATACGCCTTACCTACGTTGTTTTAAGCAGACCATGACTGCAACACCTCTATGCTGCTCCATGCTCTGTTTGTGCCTCTCTTAGTGCAGCACACCAAGCTCAGTGCTCCTTCTCCTGACGTGTGCACACGGTTTCACCCTGGTGAGCTATTGCCAGCATAGGTGCTCCTCCATGCTGAGCTTGTCTTTCCACAGCACATTTTTCCACAGCACTGCACAAGCTTTCAGCACAAGGTGAAAAATAAAAATCAAAATGTTCAGTACCTGTTTAGTAAAGGTGGCTGAAATAATTACTTTGTGAAAATTTTCTGTATGAGGTACTTAAATTATGTTTTGCCTTTATTAAGCAAAAAAGAAATTGAATTCTATTTATCTTTTCTAGCTTCTCTACTAATTCACTGCTGGTCTGGAGAAGTGTCCTGAGATAAAAAGTCCATATTCTCAAAATCACTGCTCAAATCAGGAAAACCAAAGCCTATGCGATACAAACACTGGCACAATAAAAATATAATTCATGTCACTTGTTTGTCTTGGACAACCATTTGCATTTTGTTCCCTTATTTCTAAATAAGAGAAAACAGAAAACACTTGACAGTGTCTCAGATGTGACTGGAATCATATTTCTGACAGCAAAATAAGAGATAATGTATGATAAAACACAGTATGTTTACTTTCAGTCTTTCTCTGCCCTTTCTGGAGGGATAAAATTTGATGTGTGAAATACAGGTTCACCCCCCACCTGCTGTATTGTAATTCAAGTAGATAGTAAATTCAGATTGTTCAACCTTATTTATGTGCTTTACGGATCTGAAAGAAATCAGGAAATCTCACTAATGTAGAACTCTCTCCTTGAAGCATGTTCTGATAAAGGTCAGCTGCACTCTTAGATGACCTGCAAACTAAGTTTGATTTGTTGTTACATTGCCAGAGTGGTTTTTTTCTTATTATATTGATGGATGCAACTTTGCAAACTCAGTGAGGTCTTGAGTACAATGTGATGGGCATGAGGTAGTCAGTGATCGGAATTCAATAATTTGAGACACTCCAAAATCAGTATGTTAAAACAATATATTCAATTGTTCATTTATATTCAGCCTGGGTTTTTTTAAGTATGGAATCCTCATCAGATGTTCTTTTAATGTGAAAGTGCCACTGCGATCAAAGGCATTTGTCCTTTTTTCTTATCTGACACTAGGTAATGCTCAGTGAGGTAATTACAAAGTCAATAAAAATTTAAAGGCAATTAAACTTTTTACAAGATGCACAAGCTCTTATGAATCCTAAATAAGGGCAAAATCATTGTTAAAGACCAAAGTTCTATACTATCATTATTCTTAAAACAGCAAATGTTAGATAAAATGTCCAGAGATAAATCTGTGCCCAGCACTCACTCTTCCAGGTTCTACAGAACTCCATGCTGGCAGCACATGAATTTTCTAACCATTATTTCATACTTGTTAGATGCTTGTTGGAAGCCATTACCAAGGTTTTGTCTAAAGTATTCTTTGAAAACAAACAATCCTCCCTGACAAGACAGCAAATGTTAAAACAAATAAGACCCAGATGATATTTCCTAATGCCATAATCTAAATGGAAGACATGGTTCTAATCTTCTTTATTAAATACTGAAAAAAAATTCACTAAAACTCAGAAAAGAAAGAAAGCAGCCTCTTCTTCATATGAATAATTCTGTGAAACATTTTGCTTTGAATTTGTGCATGCTTTCTGGGCACAGCGCTCTTTTTCAGCTAGAAGTCTCACTACAGTAAAGTGTCAATTTTTAAGCTGAATCTAATTCTTGAATTGCCTCACATAGGCTAGACACTACCTCTTTTTTCTATAATTTGATGAGTTTGTTGGAGTTTCCTAGTAATAAGTCTTGCTTATTACTTTTTTTTTTAACTATTCTTTTCCAATCTCTTTAAAAAATTTTGTTTTCCTTTACCTATTACCAGTGTTTTTATTAACAATATAGTGGAAACTTTTGAAGGGAGATTTTACCTGTGATCATACCAGAGAAGAGATTCAATTCAAAAATATGCTATAAGAGTTACCTCTGAAAGAAGAACAAGAGGTTCCTAATCAATTTATTTCTCTGGAATAAATAAATATAGAAACGTTTTAAATGAAAAAAAAAAGGACAAAGTACTTCTGATACATGTCTGGGGCTTGCATGTGTGCATGTGCAAATCTGTGTATGCATGAGGATGTGCATGTATGTACACATCTGTGATTTAAGGTAAAAGTGTCCCAGCAAAATAGAAAACCTCTTCCTCAACCAGAATATTAATTAGAAATCAAGAAGTAGAGGACAAAAAGGCACCAGAGAGCCATAGCTGGGATCTGTGAAGGTAAATGAGGATGAGCTCCATGAAAATAAAAACTGTAGGCATCACGTCTACATGAAATCAAGAGAGATTTGAGGCAATTTCTTTCTAACTATAAAAAGAAACAAATATTAAAAAGGTTGAAAAATTTGCTAAAAGTACTCAGAATATTAATTCTATTTCACCAAGATTTTTTTGACAGATAGAACTGAATACTCACATTTTAAACTGTTCAACCACCAGTTAGTTACAAATCGAAAGTGACATAGCTATGGTCAGCACAACGCTGAATAAGAAGGCCCAAGATTGGCAGGGACCGTCCACCTCGAGAATCCTAGACTGGACCACCGTGAAGTTTGCTTGCAAACCTGAAGGAAAGGACATAGAACCATGAATCATAGAATGGTTTGGTTTGGTTTCAAAGGGACCTCTCAAAGTCATCTAGTGCAACCTTCTTTCAGTAAGCAGCGACACCTTCAGCTAGACCAAGATGTCACCAATGACACGGTGTCTGCACACTGATTCACCTTTTGTCTTCCATAATCCAAGCCAATGAAAACAAGAGTAGCAACAGACCTGTGACCAACAAAGCAAAACACAGCCAAATCTACTTGTCTTTTTAGGAGTCTGACTTAAAGTCTTTATGAATCACCAAGAGGTGCAGCTACCACTGACTTCTGCCAATACAAAACTGGCCTAAGACAGATTTACTATAAATACAAAGGTTTTTTTTACTACAACTATAAGGTTTTGCCAACTTGTGTTTTGAATTAACACGAATTTTGTTGACCAAGATAGACACTGCAGCAAAACTTTCAAGCTAGATTGTCAGAGATGACTAGGAGCAGGCAAATTTTACACAGGCAAATTCCATCAAGAATTCCTTCATTATGCAAAATAGAGAGATCTTATCCAATATGTGTGACCTTTTCAACCAAGCAATGAAGTTTTAAATTTGAATATGCATAAAAACTGCAGTGTAATTTATTTTATGAGATTCCTGAAACAAATATTTGAATATTTTATAAAAATAATTACAAAAATTGAGATTCTTCTTTTTAGAGACATTCCGTACACTGAAAGATTAATGAAGTAATAGATTAAATTATTTGCCTTCAAAATTGTGCAAATGGCTAGAGACATTACACAAATTTTAAGAGCAACTTTATCTACTAGCCCAATTCTGCTGCCTAAAGCTGAGACTCAATAACAAAATGCCAGCTGTCTAAATACCTCTATGAATAGCAAGTGCTGGAAATATTATAGTATGCAATCAATTTTTCTGTAAGGGCAGAGATGTTCTAAGAGTAGCAAAAGAATACATGACCATGTTTTGAGAAAGAGTAATAAAGTTGTTGCCATATGATTTAGTCTAAATCTAATAACATTCCCAGAGGCTATCAAAAAATGAAAAGACAAGCTTCCTGTCATAAAAGACCTAACCACTTCTTGAACAGTTCCGTTGACTGAAGCCTCTCTTTGCAAGCGTTACACTGTTGAAACAGCTAAGAATATCTTACTACTTACTGTGTTTCATGTTGAAAGGAATGCAAAATAAGTGCCAGACCAACCTCCTAGACAAACAGGTGCTTTTTTCCTTCTTTTATGTCACTTAGCAGTGAACCGTCATTTCAATATTGTATGTAATTCAGGTCATATCCCTTTGAAGTTTTATTTGCCTTATTTCCCCCCAGGATATTTTATTTAATAAAGATAAATTCAATCCATAATGGGTTCTGATGACTCGTGTTAGGATGGTAAAGAACCCCTCCTGCAGTGTATTAGTTCATATGACAAGAGTTCTTCTAGATGATGTAGAGGAATGGGGTCTGACAGAGAAAACCCCTGGAGAGCTACGTCAAGTTTATTGATTACTTTCAACAAATGCAAAGATGTGAACACCAGGAAGCTGAGAGAAATGTTTAAACAAACTGGTCAAATGAGAAAAGCCATACATCCCCCACTTACAAATGAATCAGATAACTGTTAGGAAAACATTTCAAATTGCTCTAATTCAGAATGTCCTTGAAACAAAATATGAGGAAAGGAAAGAAAAGACCTTGAATGTTTGCAAACTGAAGTAACTGGTTGGCTGTAGCTACCGATGGGTCTCTCATGATAGAAAGTGGTATGAATTTTCTGTTTCAGTAGATACCTCACTGCACTTCCTTTTTTTTTTTTCTTTTTTTACATGGTTTTTGAGATAATTTTAATGTAGTGCTTTATTTTCATTTGATTCTTTGACTGGAGCTATAATTAGCACAGTATATAAGTAACCTGGTCTCCTCATGCTATGAGATCACTATTCCTGCTACTGAGGCACTGAGAAACAGCCATAAGGTATATCTCAAAATTAGCCTAGAGAATATAGATTACTGTGTCTTGAAGAGTGTATGTCAAGCATATCCATAGGGCCTTTCATGTGACACCATCAAGAACACTTTTTGCACAGGTAGATGCTTATTTTGATGCACTTTTGTAAAGAGAAAAGACAACTCTGAACAAACTGAAATGATTTGTGGCATAATTACAGAGCTGAGTTAAAGTTTGTTTTTCCTAGACTAAAGGGAACAGATGGCATGCAGATTACAGAGCAGATTTCTGTAAAATGAGGTGGCTAATTTGTTCACTGTGAATAGTACCTACTTTCTAGAAAACATAAAGTTGGAGTTAGGGATCACTAGGAAGCTGGTCACTTCTACACAAAATCCTATTCCCAGGCTACTTGACTTTAAACCAGACTGTACCAAAATGGAAGAATATGGCACCAACTCTGCCCACAGTGATGTAATAAATATCAGTGAGCCTTTCAGAAATCTCAGGATACAACAAAAGTTGTAATGTGCATTGCCAAGTAGTTAAGGCATTAAATTTTTCACAAGCATGAGTCAATGCTACTTAGATTCCATATACTGACTTTTAAAAGCAGCTAACATTACTGATGATGGATGAAATTTGGCAAGCAGAAGATTCAATCTTGAGCAGAAATATTTCTAGAAAACTGTATAAAATTAATAGGTATATTCTAGAAGTTATGGTCCTACACTCTGTTATGTACTTAATTTTAACTGTCCAGATTACAAGAAAAAAATGCAGGTGATCTCCTTCACAGCATGTTTTTCAAGCATGAGATCACTTATTTCCAGGTTTGCCTTCTCTGTAAGGAAAGCGTGGTATATTTTGAGAGAGAGATGTATTTTTCTGTTCTAGCCCATGAGATTAAACCTGCTCTATAGCCACAAGCAGAATTTCCTGGAACTCTCTCAAACCAGTGGTGTGGCTTTGCAGCAGGGATGGCTTCCAGGAAAGGGCTTTCTCCTCCACTCTGCTCTCTTTAGACCACAGGCAGTGGTGCAATTTTGTACCCCGCAGTACCAGAGAGACATCAAGAAACCAGAGTGAGCTCTGCAGAGCAGCATTGTGATGGTCAGGGCTGGAGCACTGGCCCTTTGAGGACAGGCTGGAGGGCTTAGGGCTTCAGCCTAAAAATTTGGGTAGAAAAACCTGAGTTTTTCTTGTATGTATTGCGTTATGACTGTTACACGAACTATTCAATATTGGGCCTAGCAATTCTAAAGAAATTGAGAAAATGTCTTTTTGTGCATGCTTGAAAGATCACTGGAAAGCAATAAATTACTGAAGCCATTTAAAATGTTCCCCTTAACTGTTTAATGTGCCATTTCTAGAATGACTGGGTGATATCAGACTCATTCTTTAGTTCTTGTTTTATACACACACTGAGATTCACCTATTTCTTCCAAATTTGACTGTTTTGTCAATTCACACTCAATTTAACTAATTTCAGTTCTATAGTTAAGTAAGAAATTACTGTTGAAAAAAATAAAGCAGGGACAAAATTGTTTATTGCATTTTGTCAGGCAGTCCTTTCTGAAGTGTACCTTGTAATACTTTTTGTTTTGAAACAAATAAATCTGTTACAAAACCACTAAAGTAAAAGAAATCCCTCTGGGCACATAGTGTTTAAATTTATGTTAAATTTTTCATCCTCTTTTTCCTGGACATACCTAGAGATGTAGCAACCATTTTACTTAAACACAGTTAAAATGGTGCAACATAAGCTGCCCTTTTTTTTTTTTTTTTTAACTTTTTGGCTAATCAGACTAATTTTCTCCTCTGTTTCTTCAGAGTTTAGGTCAGGACTCCATTATTTTTACAGAACATATGGTGAAAATTCAATTTTTGAAATAAAAACAGGAAATAGGAAAAACACGTCACAAAGATCAACTTAGGAGAGAAAACGAAATGAGACCAGTAGCTACTAAAACTGAAATAAAAATTAACACCAGTGTATTCCACAAAATTGCAGTAGAATATCTGTGCCCTTTATATTAAATATATCCCTAAAGTCTGTCTTCCAATTCCATTTCCTGTGACAGGAACCAAGTATATGCACGCAAGGCTGTGTGAGAAAGCACAGTAACAAAAATGGGAACTATCAGAAAATTGTTTTCAGAGGTGCACTCCTAATGAAAACTAAAATCTTACTACATATGACTCACTCTTCTTGAAGTCAGTAGGGTTATTTGTGTGTTTAAAACCATACATAAGCCTCTGTACTTTATTAGCCATAGGCTTTATTTTATAAAGCTTCACAAGCAATTAATGACAAAAAATGAGTGATAAGTAGGAGAAATAATAAATTCAAGAAGTACCACACTTTAAAAAAAAATTTAAAAAAGAAAAAAGAAATGCAAATTCTATCATCATTTGGTACTTCAAAGGACATTTCTTCCATTTGTTTTTCCAACATTTTCCAAACTGTTGCTTTCTCATAAACTTTGATTTAGGTCATTACACATATTTCTAGTCCCACAGCGATTAGCACATAAGTTAAAGATAAAATCTTAGACAAAGTCACCAGGGATGCTAACAAACCTGTATCCAATAAATTTTTCACTTAACACTCTTTTTGAAAGAAAGTTGAGAACATTATTAGGCTGCTCCCTCATCAGCTGCTGCTAAGACCTGGCTTTCTGTCAACACTGGAATCAGATTTATTAAAAACCTTAACAGGAAGCTTGTTTTTCTGCTCAAAATCACACAGGGGACAATCAGCTGCAAGAAGCAAAGGTCTGTCCAGGGTTGGATGTTTGCAAACTTCAACACTTCCTAGACCAGAAAAAAAATGTCATCCCTTTTCCCCAGATGAACAAAATGTTACACTACAGAGGAAGAAATATTCATCTGTCATTTCACTCTTCTTCCTAACCCAGGGTGTCATATTCTGACACCAGTTGTCAACTAAAGATCATGCAGCCACTAGTTCACTGGTCCCCAGGAGGATGGGGGAGACATCAGAAAAATAAAAGTTCATTTTATATAGCCTGGAAGAACACAAAGATTTTTTTTGTGTAGCCAGACATCAGTTCAGGACACCTAAGCTCTGATGGAATTAGAATCCTGCTTGTAAAATACGATTTCCTTTTATGACAAGGTAATCCACCGTGTTGATCAAGAGAAGCAGTTGACAGATTTCAGCAAAGCTTTTGATATAGTCCCTCACAGGACCCTTGTGGATAAAACATCCAGCACACAGCTGGATAAACACAGAATGTGATGGGTGAGCCACTGGCTCACAGGTCAGGCACAAAGGGTTACAGTGAATGGGGTGACACCAGACTGGTGACCTGTCACTGGTGGGGTTCTGCAGGGCTCCATCCTCGGCCCCATGCTCTTCAACGTCTTCATAAATGGCCTGAACACAGGACTGGAAGGGATATTAAGTAAGTTTTTCCAACAACATTAAACTGGCAAGAGCTGTTGACTCCCACGAGGGCAGGGTCAACATACAATTGTTAAAATCATATCTACTTAAGCAGTTTGTACAATAGTCTTTTTAAGCTGAAATACTCTCACTAAAATGCATGTCTCCCAAGGAGGTATTTAGCACCTTTTTTTTAGGCATATAGAAGCATCTATAAAACATGAGGACAGCTTTTCAATAGTGTATGGCAATCACACCATACTCTATGGCGTACAACACAAATATTGCTCTATTTAGAACAAATTTTCAAATCTAGAGGGAACATGTGACAGGGGTCAGAATCGTTTTTTATTTCACTTTCATCAGCATGGAAGGACACATTTTTTTTGCTGATTTGAAGTTTTGATGTGAAAAAGGGTAAGGTAAGAATAAAAGACACATCAGACAACTATTTAACTACCCTGAGAATGGGAAAAATTGAGACTGTCAAGTATTCCCCATTGCATATATATTCCAGCTGTGCTAAGGCTGAGCTGGCACCTTACTGCAATGGAGCTGGTGGAACTGTATCATAGTAAGCATGCTGCCCCACTACTGCAAAAACAGGTTTTGGACTAAGTGCTCTTCTGATTTGACTAATCACAATCACTCCTGCCCAACTAGAATACTCACAACTGGTGAGGAAAGATAGATGTACTATCTAAAACACCTACAAACCCCAATTTAATATCCTGAAAAAAAAAACTTTAAAACACCCCCAAATGTTCAATTTTGAGGGAGCAAAATGATCCTTCAGGTGCTGTTTCCATTGTATATTGTTTGTACCTCAAATCAAGGTCACTGTGTTGAGGTAGCAAGTTCAAAACCATCAGCATAATGCAGGTTGTTTTTGTTATATTCATGAGAAAGCTTAAGTTTTTCAAAGCAACTAAAATTATAATATAATGCTACCATTAAAGGAGACCATTGCTCAAAGTTTTCCAAAGTATTACCAGTGTCATTAAAATAGAGTGATGTGTCTTTACCTAAAGTTGGAACACCAAAGTCAAGGACACTCTTCTCTTTTTCTTGACACATGCTCATGGTTGAACTCAAATTCATTAATAATGTTCTCCTAAAGGACATTTCGAAAAGTATTCTAATTACTCAACCCACATTTGAGATATCTGGAAATTTTGGAGGTAAAAGAATGTTTGTCTAATGGGCTGTTCTTTTTGCGTGTAAAAACCTGAACTTAGCTCATTAGCTACTCTTCAATGACTGCGATTATATTAAAAGAATATTATAAAATCTTTGATTCCACGTATGATGAAACATTAAATATTCTTATAATACTGGGTAAGGAAGAGATGATACAGGTCCCCAGCACTCCCAGGTGTAGCTCTGGCATCCTACCACATATACAGATTAAATAACTAATTAATTTTTTGGGTTACTATAAAGTGATATACAAATCCAGAAAATTTTAATCATGTTCTCAGAAGTAACACTTTCAGGAAACAAAAGAAAAATCATGAACACTCCACAAACTACAAAACTTAGAACCTAATCATTCTTGAAAACATGAGCTGTTATATATAACTCAGCTAATAAAAAGGTGGTCACAGTCTCCTCCACCAACACTGCTGACGTGGCTGGTAGTTCTTTTATCTGTGGAGTTCACAAACTTAACAAAACCCAAGTTGAGCAGATTAATTACAGCTAGTGTACACAATGTTTCAAGTTTTCAGAAGGCAAAACCCCAAGATAAGTAGTAGGCAATCCAATTCTCTAGAAACCTGTCTTTCCTGCTAGTCTTTTCCATCTGGTCTAGAAATTTCATGTTGGAATGGTCTAGTTTCACGGACACATAGCTGTAGAGAAAGACGTATGTTTCTGTTACAGTAACATTATTATGCAAATAAGCAACAACGTATTTTATTACATGATTTAAATAAATAAGTAAGAGTTAGTTTGTTTCATTCCTTTTTAAAGTGTAACAGTTAATATTTTCTTTCAATTTACAGAAACTGGCCTAAAATCCATTAACTCAAACACCAGTGGCACTTGAACACATGAAGCCACTTCAGACCAGGAAAACAGGAATTCCAAGCAAAATAAAAGCAGGACATTTCTAGAAATATCTGTGAGGAAACCAGAGAGACACAGCTCTAGAGAGGTTTATTATCAGTTACTCAGACAGCTACACACTTCAGGTGTGTGTACTAATTGAATTCCATCTCTGTTTGACCACCTAAATTATACATTACTTGCAAAAATATCAAATAAGGTGAAATACCCCACACAAAAAATTAATGTTCTGATTGAAAAACTGCTCTTCTGAAATGCAGTTTGAGCTAAATCTTAATCTGAAATGTCTAGCCCCCTCATAAAATCCTGTATTGAAATAATACATTCCAAAGTTTTGGCTTATTGGTTCTTTAGAGCACAACTTTTTTATGCTAAAAGCAAATGCAATACTGAACCAGCAAGTTGGGTTACATGCTCTTGTTAATTATGTGGAAAAAAAATCGAAACAACCAACTAAGAGCAGAGAAAACTTATTTAAAAATACTTTATAGGGGGAGTTTGGCTTTCAGAGTAGAAATAGAAAGTAAAGAACTGCTTGGAATAAATACACTATTCATGTTCTTTCATAGTGTGTTTGTGGTGACAAAATGACATTGACATGAATAAGTATGTTGCTTTAACTATGCATTTTAAGAATATTCCTCTAGTAGCTAACTTCTGTGCCAGAGGAGATAAAGGCTCTTTTACCATTTATTTAACTAATGCTGAAGATCTTTCTATTTCTCCTCATCTAGTTCTGGCGGTACAACCACATTCTCCAGTAAATTCTCTCTGAAATAATTGTGACAGTCTATGATCTGATTCTTCTCCTGGAGGGACTAAAAAAATGAAAGAGTCAGGCATCACAGAGTTTGGGGAATAAAGGTGATGATAGGCATTCCTAAACAGAGTGGAATCACTTGTGGTTTTCAACTCTATTTTATAACCCACAGGGAGAAATTGTTCTAGCTGAAATATCTAAAATCTCTGAAGCACAGCTAGTAGGGAAAAGGACTGATGCACTGTGCAAGAAACTAAAATAACCATGGCATGAGCCATGCATCAACTGTGTAGAAGACAGAAAGACCCCTGAGAAAAATGATAAATTAGGATATTAGGATGTGACTTTTACAAGCCAGAGCATGCTCTGACCGCTAAACGCTATCAGGGATGGTCTTTAGAGAGGTTATAAGTAATTTTTTTTCAGTTTAATTGTTGTGGGCTATCATAATAAAGACAATAAGTATAGAATTTTTTTTCAAAATATATAATTTTATATCGGATTTTTCCCAGTTAATGTGTAATCCAGACCAGAATCAGTTTTCCATTGAAGACTTCTTTTTTTTTTGTATTAAGCATGAGAATAGGTAAAATTTCACATGATATCTAATTCCCATTACTTTTAGTCTAGTATTTTCAAATTATTTCCATTAATATCTCAAATTTGAATGAAAAGAACCCCATACTTGTAATTTCATGTGTTTTCTTCACAAGATTCAGAGAGGCAGGGGAAAATCCAATTTCTAAAGGAAAACATGATCTAGAAGTTCCAAGTGGTAACAAGTTAGTAGATCAAGAATTGCTAAGTTTCTGTTGGTTCTATTGCCCAAGGTACAAGTCTTACTGAAAATATGGTTGGAGTCATGCCTGAACCGAGTGTTATTAACAGTTTAACTTCACATTTGCCAGGAATGTAAGTTCTGGCCTCTACTGTCATACCTTTAAGTACCACACAGTGTTTAAATGACATTTTATTAATTATAGAGTGCTGAACACATAAATGACATCATTTAACATAGAATAAAACTAAACAGGATGAGTATATCAGAGCCACAACAAAAAGCTAAAAGCATTCATACAAAACATCCTAGAATACAGGCAGCTTTACTCATGTCATAACTAGCTTTTCTGTGCGTAATAAGGAATCACCAATATGTGTTAGTCAGGAATAACTAGAATGGTTAGTACAGATTCCCCAAAGCAGGTCTTCTTGCAGTAAATAAATGACCTCATGAAACTTCAGGGACACATAGAAATTCCCTTCAAAAGAATTGTGAATACAATCTCAAAATCAAATAATATCTTATTGAGCTTACACGCACACACACACAAAAAAAGAATTTCCCAATTCATTTTGGAAAAATTTTAGGAATTCCCTTAAAAAGCGATAAAATATTTTCATGTGCAAATACATGGGGGGAGAAAGGCCTAGAGGTGAAAGAGATACTCTGGGGTTCTTCACTTCAGTGAAACAGCCTCAGGTCATGGCTTGAATTCCTAGAGGAAATTTCACAGACAAAATCCAGTTTTTCTTTAGGAAGTTTCAGAACTCATAACTCAAATACAGGAGGAAAGCTGAAAAAAACCACAGTCTTACATGAGCTTTGTCTCAGCAGAGCAATCAGTGGAATCAGTGTACAAAGAACCCTGTGTGAATGGTAGCATCAAATTTGTGCTCTGAATTCTCACAAGTGACATATGTTTATGCAACCTGACAAGTATCTGTGCTACCTCCTCCACAGTATTTTATTTTCCAGGTCATTATTTCTTAATTTTTCACATATAGTAGCAATTTTAGATACATATATGCTATGCATTAAAATTGACCCCAGGTTTATTTTCTGTGTTTTTTGACACGTAATGACCAAGTTCATTTTTGCATGTTGGAAGGTAAAAATAATAATTAAAAAAACCAAAAGGAGAAAAGGACAAGTCTGTAACCTGGTTTTATAAACTGGTGTTGCTATAACACTGAGATATTTGTTTCATGTATTTCAAAAACTTTACCTAGAAAACAATGCTTCTGCTTATGAGAAATGCTGGTCTATCAAATCCTGTGCAACATCACTGTGGAACTTCTGACAATGGGAATCAGAAGATTTTCTCTTTGTCCAGAGTATTCTGCAATAGATCTAAAGTATTAAAATGTGGATTGTTTTGTTATATTTTTTTCTTGGCCCATTTACTTAATTTTATTATTTTGTGTTGCCCATTTTTTTCTTTCCCTGGCATTTCTTTTGTGACTTCCAATGTACTTAGAGTTTGGCATCTGCTTTAGCAATGTCTGTAATTGTTTGTCAACCCTTGTGAGGTAAAATTCCCAACAAATTTCTGTTCTCTCTCTATATATATATTTGCATTATATTATGCAAGATCAAGTACTAAATCAAAACTACATTCCAGGTTTATAAGCAATGTAAACACAAAATCTGTGAAATACAAATTGAAACAGCATATAATATCTTTTTGTTCTCTAAAATGTCTTAGAAACATTCACTGACAAACACAGCTTCTGTATGAACTGCAACAGTTTATGTGTTAATTAAAAACAAATAACTGCTTTTATACACAAAGGAGCATGAAAATTTAAAAGATTACAACACTGTTAAATATTTACACAAGTGTAGTAGCCCTCTTTTTCCTCGCTATTTTAGTTATTTCTCAATTGTTTTAGGTAGTTTCACAGGCAAGATTGAATAAGACCAAGAGCTCTGTGTGTGCTATGGTCTGTAAGTATCTGCATTTTAACTCACCCCACTCGTAACACTCTCATTCATGTTCACAGATTGGGGATATATAAAGTAATTTTTTTAGACATTCCTAAGTGACTTTGGATATCAAACCTCATTTTCAAATTTTGCTTTGTACATATAAACTCCTGCCTGAGTGAAAATTTTCTTCTAGTAAGATACTAAAAAAACACAAATAAATCATTTGATTGGATCCCATCTGTTTCTTTAGCTCAAATCAGACTTTCATGGTCCATTGTACCCCACCAACTCAGACCAGACAAAAATTTTTTGCCTGATGCATCTTCTCTCTAGATAGCCACCAAATATCTTAGACAAGCAATTTGGAAGCCACTAAGTTTGAATATTCAAGAGGTTACATTAAAGTTCATTTGTTGTTAATAAGGATATTTACTGGGGATAATTGTAAACTGATTTCTCTGGGGAGAAAGGAGATACAAAAAAATTTCATGTTTTAAGACAAGAGTCAGATAACAGAATAAATTGGAGGTATTCAAAAATCAACCAGACAATGTTTGAGTTATCTAAAATGAATCTTATGAATTCACACCACTATTTTGTTTTGTTGCCACTGCAGCTCTTACTGAAATATTTTTTATGAAGTCTTAAGAAAAAAGTTTAACTGTGTAAGAAAAGTATTTCATTTTGCTCAGGGTGAAGCATGACACCTTGGGTACTATAATTTCTAATACCTTTTAATTAATGCAAATTCTTTATTGGACACATGACAGAAATAGAAATTTCTTTATATGAAGAGATTATTTTAATGACGTAAAATTTATCTTCAAGAACATCTCTTCTATTCCTTCTTTGAACAACCTGCTGTTTTTAAAAAGTCAAATACAAGTTTTTTGAACAATTTGGAATTCTTAATATCTATTCTGACACACATTCTCATTTTCTAAATCAAAATATGAAAACCAGACTGGTGAACTACTTGTGAATACATTCAGACTGACCCAATGCAAAGTAGAATAAAATTGGTACTAAAATTGGGGAAAAAAATATCAGATGAGCAAGTAAGTATTTCTGAAGCTCCCTTCCAAAGACCATAATTGAAAGAGATTTCTTCAACTGAAAATAGATAAATCTGTAAAAGACAAAAATTGCTTTAAACCACTACTTCAGCAGTGCTCTGAGCGACTTTCACAGAATGTTTGGTAAGCAATAAGCTAAGCCTTAAAGATACAACTTGTCTTTTTAAAAGGTACTAAAAAAAATCTTATATTTTGGAGTCACATTGCTGAGACAAGACATTTTTTGTTTTGTTTTCTTAATTCTTTCTCCCACGTGAGACAACCAGTGGTAGTAAAAATTCCTGAAATGTATCTCCTAACAATCCTTATTTCACTAAAGCGCACCGCAGCATGCTCCTGACACCACTGTTGCGCTATTGCACCTGATGTGACTTTTGCCTACGTTCTTTTCACGTGCTGTTTCTGATAAAGCGATGTAAGCAGGAAAGGTGTCAGAATTTTGTCTCTTGAATGATGTAATTCCTTAATTCAGATTAATCCATTTCTCATATATGATATTACGAACCAGCTAGAAGAATTGGTTAATTTAGAATCTGTGTTCATAATACTCCCTTAAAGTTTTTCTCCTTAATCTCCCAGCAAGGTTTAGAAAGAAAAAAATAATCTGCTGGATATACAGATGTGTAAGGTGAAAGCGTTTTTATGATCTTCAGGGAGTCAAGGTTTTTACCCTAAACAGAAGTTCAGCCCCTTTTGTCTTCTGGGAATATCCCTCATCCAAATTTCCCTGCCACCTTACCTGATTGGTCCCATGCGAAACCAACCTTTACAAATGACAAAAAAAGATGACAATTCCTGTTAGACAAAAAGTCTCATAAATGTCCAATCATTAAACTGTCTGGTCCCAAAGAATGTTGGTCAGATATGTGTAACAGTGTTTGGTTATTGGAATCCCACAGATCTCTGAGTTAAGCATATTTTTCCAATAAAAATGATTTTAAAAGAGATGTGGAAAAGGTACCTGAGTAATAATCAATGAAGAATTACTAAAAATTAAATTATTCATACCAAATTTTGAACAACACTTTTTTCTCTCTTGGTCTCTCATTCTCTCTTTGGCAAATCAAATGTCAAAAGTGTCCAGAGAACAACTGCAGTCATTCTAATATATTTAAGGTCCATACAACTTGGAATGATGCAAGGCCACAACGAAACACAACACAATTCAATGTTTCAAATCCGCAACTGATTCCAGAGCCATAAAATAAATTTTAGCTTTAACTTAACAAATTATTCTCCATGTATAATTCTACCAATAAGACTCTACCTAAATAATGAACTTTAAAAAGATTTTAAAAAGCATCTCTTGATTTAAGTACTTGAAACATGCATGGGCTGTATATTAGAAGAGTCACTTGGAACCTTCTGCAAATTTCCAGTGCCAGGTTTGGCCAGCAGCCCCTAGAAGGCTTTCATTAATCATCAGAACACCAGTAATATTCTTTCTCAAGCTATCTCTCTTCCCTTTAATGGCAGATTTTTTTTTTAACCATGGATGAGAAAGAAAGTGACACTGGCATCACAGCTATTCTACTGTAAAACAAAGACATTATTTGCAGAATCGGTGTTCTGTTTTGGCCATCCAGTTCCAGAGTTCTAATCATATCAGACCTCTGCATTCTGAATACCTTCATGAATAATAACACAGGGTATAGTATTTATCATCTTTTCAGCTTCATGTACACGGTTCTTCTATAAGAACTGATCTAAATGCTGCCTTTGCATCATATTTATGCCAGGAGAATTTGGATTTATTGTTTCGTAACGTGACTTAAATAATGCATCTGAATAATAATGCCTCTTTTCTAAGAATTTGATGAGTGACCTGAAAATAATTTGCCTAACATAACCTTTGAAGGTGCAATACACTTTTATGCATATAACATATAGTAATTTCCTTAATGAACTTTTGTTTACTCACCAGAGTTAATACTAGGCATCTAACAGGTCTGATTTACAGACAGCAAATATAACTGAAGGTCACATTATATTATATTAATTATATTAATTATATTATATTATATTATATTATATTATATTATATTATATTATATTATATTATATTATATTTTATTAAGCTGTCATAGCAGCTGCATAAAGAATAACCACAAAGACCAAGAGATTAAAAAATCTGGATTCCACCTGCAGAGGGTCAGTGAGGTTCAGCCTAGGGACAGTAGATCCAGGAGGTCTGGATCTCTCTCTCCAGGAAGTGCAAGGTGGGTTATATGCATAGAGAAACCGTATGGTACAGCTCGCAAGCGAAAGCTGAAGGGCATAAAAGCCTCTGAGAAGAAAATCCCACAGTATTTTTTAGGTAAGGGAAGAATAATGACACTGATTAGAGAACATCCCACAACAGGCACTTTCTGCTTCTTTCTCCCTTCCATTGCTTCTTATTGTCCACACATTTAGTTAAGAAATGAGGTATTTTAACTTTCCTTTTAGTCCACAGCTTCTTACAAGTTTCCTTGTGCAAATTAGTTAGAAGAAATTTGTCACTTCACATCCATCTATGAAAATTTCTTAAATGTCTGTTTATATTTATGCAAATCCAGTCCATATGGTATCTTCAGCTCTTTAATTTAGTAGTGTGCAATAGGACTAAAAAGTGCCATGTTTCATACGTGTTGCAGTTCAAGAGGAATGCAGAGCTGCATGTGTAAAACAAGAGCAGGGACATTTCAATTCATTCTTCCAGTAGTCTTTGTTCCTGTGTTGTCCTGGACTTTTAAAGTCTTGGGGAAAATATTAAATAATATTTATTAAGGACATGATCTCCACACAGAAACTTTCAGAAATTCATGGCACTTACATAGCAGGATTGCAGACGATCTTATATTATAGAATCATAGAATGGTTTGGGTTGAAAAGGTACTTAAAGATCATCTGGTTCCAAGTCCTGTGTCATGGACACGGACACCTTCCACAACAGGACTGCTCAGAGCCCCAGGCACCCTGACCTTGAATACTTCCAGGGACATGTCACCCACAACTTCCCTGGACAACCTGTACTTGGTGAGTGCCTCACCGCCCTCACAGTAAAGAATTTCTTCCTAAGATCTAATCTAAATCTACTGTTTTTCAGTTCAAAGACATTCCCCTTGTCCTGTCACTACATGCCCTTGTAAAAATCTCTCCCCATCTTTCTTGCAGACTCCCTTCAGGTACTGGAAAGCTGCAGTGTGGTCACCCCGAAGCCTTCTCTGCTTCAGTTGAACAATCCCAATTCTCTCAGCCCAATTTCTTCAGAGGAGAGGTGCTCCATCCCTCTGATCTGGACTCTCTTCAACAGGCCAGTTCCTGTGCTGAGAACCCCAGAGCTGGATGCAGTGTTCCAGGCCGGGTCTCACCAGAGCAGAGCAGAGGGGCAGAATCCCCTGTGAGTGCGCATGGCTGGGCCATGTCCAGCCTCTCATCCACCATCAGCCACAAGTCCTTCCAGAAGGGCTTCTCTCAATCCCCTCATCCCCCAGCCTGGATTGATACTGGGAGTTGCCCTGACCCACTTTGCACTTGGCCTTGTCGAACTGCATGAGATTCATACAGGCCCACTCCTCAAGCTTGGCCAGGTCCCTCTGGATGACGTCCCATCCTTCAGGACTGCACCACTGCACCACTCAGCTTGGTATCATCTGGAGATTTGCTGAGGCTGCACATGATCCCTTCATCTATGTCATTACTGAATATATTAAATAACAGTGGTCCCAATCCAGACCCTCGAGGGACACCACTTGTTACTGATGTCCATTGGGACTCTGAGCCATTGACCACTACCGTCTGGAAGTGGCCATCCAACCAACTCTTTATCCACCCATGAGTCACTCATCAAATTTGCCTCTCTCCAATCTGTAGTGAAGGATGTTCTGGGGGACTGTGTCTAAAGCTTTGCAGAAGTCCAAACAAAAGACATCCCTAGCCCTTGTCCCTCCACTTGTAGAATGCCATTAGGTTGGTCAGGCAGGACTTGCCCTTAGTGTGTGTGTGATGCTAACATTGACACACTCAGGTACTAGATGCTGCTCAGGGCTGAGTCTGTGATACGCATGCATGTTGAATCAGGGCATAGAACAGATTTCAGCTTTTGCACTGCTGCCATCAAATATTATTTCAAAGGGATTTCTACTTTTTTTTTTTTCTTTCTGTGCCAATCATTCACAATCCCCCCAGAGTCAGGCCTAGATGGGGAAAAAAATTCTAACTCTGCTCTGGAGTCTGGGAAGGAAGCAGCTAGAAAGTCAGAGGATGCAAAGAGCTTCGCACATTTTAAGAGTACTATCTCAGGGTATCTCTTATAACTGTATCCAAAATTATTTCAGTTTTAACTGCCCCCTACTTGCCACGAAATGGTCCTAATCCTCACTAAGGTTAGACTGCTGGCAACCAGTGTTGCATGGCATAACCCTAGTTTTATTCTAATTTACATATGGTAAGACACTACCTAGAAGGGAATTTATAGATTAAATTGCACTTCATGTTGTAGTATAAATCTCACCTTTTAACATTCATTAGAAAATTTGTTTAAAATTAATTATATATATATATTTAAATTAGAAGAGTTAATAACAAGGATTAATGGTACAGGTGGATTTCAAAACAACAGGAAACATTTGTTTTCCTGTGGCGAATACTTAGGTAAGAAATCATACTGAAATCCACAAGAATAAAAAGCACTCTTTGAGGTTTTTCATAACTCCTAATGAGTCTTGACATGATTAGAATTAAAACACTATCTTTTGCTTTAAGCTGGACTTCTTTCATTTTTAGAAACAGAAGTAGATTTCTATTATGTATGAGTTGTACAGGCAAAAATTCAAGAGTTCTTCCATAAGTGATCTACAGCTACAGTGATCTATAACTTTAGTCCATCATAAATTGACAAAGTGACTGAAAAATATACCCAGGAATACTAGTAGATGACAACTATCTCTCTGTTCAAAGTTAAAACTCTCTAATTTCTTCCTGGGGGGAAAAAATCCTGTTTTATCTCAAAATACAGGCATACATTTGTTAGCATTTAGAAACATGCTTCAATGAATTATATCAAGCCAGCATCTACAGTTCTTAGTGAAATCCATACATAAACTATTTTAAAATAATTTCTTCTCTGACTTTCCTTATATAACACATCAGCAACATGTAACTGGGTTGCCAACTCAGAAACTGCCCCAGATGTTAACAAAGACGGTAGGTATGGCATAGGGACAAACAAGAACTAATTTCTCCATATCTATCTCCAGGCTGCCTGCAATTTTTTGGTGTTCTTGTGGTTGTTACTTAGTTATATAAGTAGTTTGCCAAAGAAGCAAAATGAGAACATCTTAAATACTTCTGAGCCATGTCTCATTAACTTGAACATTAGGGAGAAATGAGAAGAGAGAAAGCAAGCATTTAAAAGGGGACATTTTTTTGTATCTCAGTATTCACATCTTTTGCTCTTCAAGCTATAATAGAGAAGTAACATCTTAATGACGACTATTCTCAGGCGCTTTTTCAGGAAATCCTGAATCAAGTAAAAGAAAAGACAAGAGTTTAGAGTTCTAGAAGCCCTCTTATGTCACTATCACCACCATGAGGAAGAGGTGATTCACTGTTGTTTTGCTCCTTTAAGAGGATTTATGGTTTTTGGCATTTATTGTGACTAACAACCCTCATCCACACACATTCTTACGTCTGCTAGACAAAAATGTTAAATATACATCTTTTTCATGTCAATTTTGAAAAAAAAAATCAGCTAAATATTTTCTATACTAATTCCTACCAAAAGCTATGGGGTGTAAAAAAACCTTGGAAACAAATGAAAATCTTTGTGTGTACTCTGGGGAAGTTTGCTCATTTGTTGTTAAGAGAACACATCAGAAAGAATCCAGCATCATTTACCTGGGTAGTAAAACTCCGAATGTCATATAATGTTCTTTTTTTTTCAGGCTGTGTAGATTTTTCTAAAAGTTCAAGCTAGAATTTTTCTAACTAATGTGAATGTTTATTAAGTTCCCAAGAAAGTGTTAATTTTTAAAATACCTCCTCTCACATTCACATTTGTGTAACTTTTACATATTAACATTTATAAAGTTTACCCTTCTCATTTAAGGTCCTCATATTTAAGGTCCTCACTTTGGTCTTTAAGCTGTACTCCCCTACACCAGATCGGTTGTGTTCTGCTCTTACGTCCACAATTATGATCCACTTCCTCCGCTTGCCCAATTCATACTGTGAATTTAGAATTAATTCATTTACTCAATCTGCATTTTGTATCCCTGATTTCCTAGAAATTGAAACCACTTAACCTGGGTATTTTAGAAATCCAAAAGAATGGAATTCCATACTACACAAAGAATAAAAGCCTTAAAATATTTTTAAATAAGATATATTAATCAAACCCAATGACTTGTGTGGATAATGGCTGGAAGAGTTTAAGACCAGCATCACATAATTTGTCTTACTTATGAAAAGCTCAGTTTTGTTGGCAAGTGGGGTTGCTTTTTTTGGTTCGGTTTTTGGGGTTTTTTGTTGTTGCTTTTTTTTTTTTTGGTTGGTTGATTAGTTGTTTTTTAGTTGGTGGTTGGTTTGTCATTGGATATTTTTGGCTTTTGGGAAGGTTTTTTGTTTTGGTTTTGGTTTGCTTGGTTTTTTGTTTGGTTTTTTTTAATGTAGTCAAACTTTACATTAACCTATTTAACTTAAATTTAAAAATTTACACATCTCCTGCAAACCAGCTGTGGGTTACTGTGTGAGCAGAATAATGCAGTATTCTGAAGTGGAAAGTGAAGAATAATGCTGCAAAATATTGTTGCATCAAGTTGCTAATTGTTTCCTGATGACTTTGACAGCTGCGAGATATAAGATAATAGGGCCTACACAGTTGGCTATTTTGTAGATTTATTACTCATTCTGTTTGATCAATGAGCTTTTAGCAGTTCTGAGAATTGCCTTTTTCTCTACAAAACTTCTGGCTCTAGGTTCTATTGTTCCAATGGAAATAAACACAACTCATTTATGGTCCTCCCTACATTGGAGAAATTTGTGTGCTGGTGACTGAGATGTTTCTGTACATGGAACTAAAAACACATTCCTGAGAATGCATGGAAGTATTTACCAGAAGTTTACTGTTCATATACAGGCTTCCGGATCCAATTTTTTGCTCTTTAGTTTTGTGAAGATGAATACCCTGAATATCCAATAGAATAAGAAAACAAAATTCATTCGTGTAATTACTTGGAGTTGATTTTCTCAGCTTCCCTTCTACATATTCTCTAAGATGGACAGGTCCTTCCCTAAATACTACTTAGCTTTCTGTTTGGTTCTGCTGGAGCACTGTTTGTATTAATTCTTACTTACTGATCCTAGGGTTCAATTCAATATTTAACTAAGTTCTGTGACTGCTTGCATTGAACTCCATAGACCAATTATTAATGAAAGTTTCCAAATAAATGCTACAAAAGCACATATGAAGGGACATTTTCACTAACTATTGCATGGAGATTCGTTGCTTATTTACCATGACTCACCAAGCTGCTGAAGACAATAAAGGATATGTTAAAGGCATTTATCATTAAAATTACATGTAGATAGACTATGGTCAAGGATAGCAGTGCAGGGAGCGCTGTGTGGCAAAAATCTAAGTGGCAGTGATTCACCTGTTCTGCACATTTGTTCTGCCTATGACCACGTCCAAGAATCTTCATTACAGATGCTTCTAAATTGCCCAGACTTCTCAATTTCTTCTGTTGGGATAAAACAGAAGAGAGTAGTAACAGATCTCACTAAGATCATCTGGTTTGCCAGTATGACAGCTCTTGCTCAGAGCTTGCATTAGGACAGATTATTGTTATCATTTATATACAGTTACTTTTCCAGTATTCAATGTACATCCACAATAGTGCACCATAAAGGAGACTATTTCGGTGCATAAATATTGATTATTTCAGAAAATGTAATTTTTTCTTGGTTCACAGCATTATTAAAGCAGTTTTCTACTCACAAAGAAACTGAATTTCAATTATTATCCTTTTTCTATAAAAGGAGATAAACTCAGTACTTTAGGCCAACTTATTTGCAAATGATTTTGTGTACAAAGACGACTTATCCCTCTGGCAGATGGATGACGGATAGTCCTTAATTTGGAAATTAATTTTAGTACATTAAATATTCATATTAGCATTGCCTCTTTCTCATTTTGCAAGTTTTACTTAGCATTGAATATTTTTCACAAAGCGTTTTTAACCTAATAATAATTGGAATCTCCGAGGATACTTGGAGCTATTAGCCACACTGCAATATTTTCCTAATTACTTGGTATGGTCATCTGTCTGCATTTCACAATGTATTTTTTATTTCAAACAGATGAAAAATATTTAAATGGCATTTTTAAATAATCTGTGAGGAAAAGCAATCTTGTTATTTCAAACTGGCATAGCTGTCATTCACAAAAAAAAGAAATCATGATGTCAGCATATTATAGACTTGGAGAAAATGCTTATGTATGCATTACAGGCAATTTATTGATTTTCAGCTAGCCTTTATAAGTAATTCATGAACTCTGATTTCACTTGATTTTTTGTATGAGTAATTCATGAAGCCAAATTTCATATTTCTTCCAACACAACTTTAAGATTAAATCCACTACAGCCAGTTTTTTAAAAGCTTTTAATGAAATAAATGCAAGAAAAGTTATCTGAACTTTCATTTTCTTCTCGTTTTACCATCCAAACAGAATGGGAGAAGAACTTTCAGATAAAGTTGTACTCTACCAAATCATGCCAGCTCTTTTAAGAGGTAGCTGACAACACATCTTTCATAGAGCTTTATGAGAGTGTTCACATTCATAATGATCAGATAATTTTTAAAACTTATCAGCAAAAAATTATTTAAAATCTGAAAAAATTTTGATATGTCTTGACAGTGTAGTTACTTATCATAACATAAAACAGCCCAAGTTTGCATGAGGGATGATAACGTGGCACATTAGACAGAACCTAAGATATTTTCAGAAATCCATTTTTTTGAAAATGATGTAGTCCAACAACAATAGCCTTCACAGAAAAGAACTCATGTCTCAGTTTTGCCCTGTTCTTCTTTTATTTTCTTGGTTTTTGTGAGTCCGTTTAATCAGAGTTTGAAATAGAAAGCGGGAGATGTGAAGTTTTCTTCAGACTTGTTTGTTATTTCTTATCTATAACACAGCTGCACAGAGACTGCTTTCTAAGTTAACAAGGTGGAAAATGGCTGTGAGTTTCACCTTCCAAGGCTATTTAAAGCCTAATTTAACCAGTTAAGAATTGCCAAGCAATATGTTTGCATTTCTAATCCAATAATTAACTATTCATGGTCCACATTGTGGGACTTTTCTGAACCAATACCAGAAAACCCAGGTTTGTGAAGAAGAAAGAAGTAGTACAAATCCACACCCAAAATCCTCCATCTTGTTACACACACACTACATATTCCATAAACCTAAACTTCTACATTTCTACATATTCCACCCCGTGACATAACTTCATAACTTTAATTACACAGCAAAAACCTCAGTGCTATCACACAGTCTGGGAAGTTTTTCCCAAGGTCTAAGGTCAAATGGAGTGTGCTTTTGAGGATCATTGCTTGTCAGAAATGAAAGAATGTAATTCTCAGAATTCAGGGTTCCAACACTCCTGCCAGGTCTCTGTTGCAGTTTGCTCTGAAGGTGGATGAGGGGAATGGCGTGTGTTCTCCTGCCGTCCCTGTGGACTACAGGCATGAATCATATTTGTGAAGTGTATTAAACATAAACAGAAATTGTTGGGTTTCCTTATGTTTAATCTCTGCCCCAGCTGTTTGTTTAGGAATAAAGACACACACAGAGAGCATATTCTGTGTTGGAAGGGGCCCAAAGGATCGAGTCCAATTCTTAAGTGAATGGCCCCTGTGGGGATGGAGCCCACAACTCTGGTGTTATTAGGACCGTGCTCTGACCAACTGAGCTAATCTCAGGGTCCTACTGTGCTTTTTAAAGTTCAGAGTGTTTAATTTTTGGCCCATCTCCACTTCTGAGCCTTCCGGTGACAGACCTGCTCATCTTTCCAGTGTCTCTATGATTGACTGAAGTTCCAAAGGTACACATTCAGTTTAACTGTGCAGGATATTTCTCAGACCGGTATTTATTTAATATCTTCCTTCACTAGATTTTCTGAGACCTCTGACACAATTTCAGTAAGCAGAAACCTGTTGGCACTTTTGTCCTTCTTTAGAACCACAAAAGAATTCAGCTCTTTAATCTTTCTATGTTTTAGTATACTTACTGTCTCTCTTCAGGAGTTCCTGAACAAGCAATATCAAAACAGAGGAAACAGAACATGCCTATACATTTTAGGAAGAAAATAAATATAATATTTCATTAAAGTTTTAAATTAGATTATTTTCTGTGAAGTTAATTTTGAATTTTCCTTCTACAAGTCTTGAAAGAAACCCCCAGAATTTTTAAGTTTCATTACTGGGTCATTTTAGGAAACTGATAAATTACTTGACCTGCCTTAAGATCTCAGAACTTGAGGGAAAATAATTGGGAAATAGTGTATACATAACAGAAGCCATCCTTTGCTTCTGGTATCCCTGGCAGATAGATGTTTCTGGTTTTTCACTACTGGTGCTTTGGGAGTTAAAAAACCCCCACAATCTATTTATTAATTAATTATGTTGTACAGTTCTTAGTAGGGGGAATAATACAGTGAAAGCTAAAAACCAGAAAGAAGGACGGGACACTCAGAAAAATTTTAGAAAGAAAAACAAGGCTCTCCAAATTTCAAGATAGGTGGCTCAGGTAGCTCTCTTACTGGCCTTGCTCTTCTGAGGAATCCACCTCAAGCACTTCTACAGATTTGCCCTTCTTTAAGAAAAGGTTATAGAAATTATACCATGTGTATACCGCATCTTGATTGCAGAGATTGTATTTTAACACTCTGCTATAAAAAAGACATAACTATTCTGTTTCATTTTTTAATTTCATGCTGGTGCACTAGCATATTTCTTGCTAAGTTACGTTAGCAAATGTAGCCTTTAAGTATCTGTTTAGGCGATTTGGCTAACAATAGCTATCCCAAAATCCTGTTTCCAATCTTCACTTTCAATAAATTTTCTCTTTCCTATGCACAGAAACACTCACAAAACCTGTTTTCAGTATAAGTCATAAAGCTCCACTTTTACATCTGCTCATAATGATCCCATTTTTAGCTGTTGTTTTGTAACTTTAAGCTTAATATTATTATGTAAAAAAACCCCTATGACTTCATGTTATCTACAATAGAGTCAGTCATGACAACAGCTTTCAAATCTCTCTGGAGACCATCCAACCATATTGATATTCATGGCAACTTTCTGCCTTGACATTCTGGACAGTCATTTGTTGATTTCCAGGCTCCGATGCTCAGCATTCTAGGATTTCAAACATGGAGAATAAATTCATTATCTACTCTTGCTCAGCACTTTTTTATCAGTCCTCATTTGAGATAAATATAATTAACATGGCATCAGTTTGAGAAAACTGTGACAATTAGTATGCTGTAATTGGCGAAGGCTACCACATCACCAGGTTTTATTACAAGTCAGTAGCTGTAGAACTTTCCAACAATGAGAATAAGAGGAAACATTTAAATTCTGTAAATAGAAAACGCTAAAGTTTATGAGAATCTCAGATAAACCAGACTGATGGAACAGTAAAATGCCATAAACTGAAACAGGACTCATGCCCCAGTGGGATGGGGGAGAGAATTGAAAGAGATTATAAAATTATTGACAGCAGGCCTAGGGTTCTCTGCTGTTATTCCTGAAATCACACGGGACAAATAGCTGCAAGGGGCAGATTTCTCTCCTGGGTTTGGGTGTTTGCAAACCTTGACACTTCCTTGATCAGAAGAAATATGCTATCCCCTTCCTCAAGATCAGCAAAATGCTACACTACAGAGGAAGAAGTGTTTATCTGTCATAACACCCTTCCTAACCCAGGCTGTTGAAATTTATCCCCAGCTGGCAACTAAAACCCATGCAGCCACTCAATCACTACCCTCCGGGGGAGAAAAGTAGAGAATTGAAGAGTAAAAGTGAGAAAACTTGTGGGCTGAGATAAAGATAGTTTAATAGGGAAAGCAAAAGCCATGCACACAAGCAGAACAAAACAAGGCATCCATTCACTGCTTCCCTTTTGGCAGGCAGGTGTTCATCCATCTCCATGAAAGTCAGCCTTCATCACATGTGAGGCTGACTTGGAAGGCAAATGCCTTTACTCCAAACAGCCCTTCTTCCCTTCTTCTTTCCCCCTCTTTATATGATGAACATGACGCCATCTGGCCTGGATTGTCCTTTGGGTCAGCTGGGGTCAGTGTCCTGGCTCTGCCCCCTCCCAGGTCCTTGTGCACCCCCATCCTGCTCACTGGTGGGGTGGGTTGAGAAGCAGAAAATGCCTTGACTCTGTGTAAGCACTGCTCAAAAATAACAAAAACACCCTTGAATTATTAACACTGTTTCCATCACAAATCCAAAACACAGGACTATACTAGCAACTCTGGAGAAAATTAACTCTACCCCAGCCAAAATCAGAACAACATAGTAAAAAGAGAGGGAATAAAAACTGCAAAACATTATGCAAAAACAATTCTGAAGATTAGTGGCAAAATAAGAGAATTCACATGGTATATTTATTTTAAAATCCCATAAATAGTTTGTATTTACTTTTCTAAGTACATGTTACAGATTGTTTTTAAGACTATTTAACACAGAGAGAATTTAAATGAACATATGAGGACACAGCAGGATTGAAAACAAGCCCATGTGCTTACGTGTCTAAAACAGAATTTAAATGCTAATTTTAGGTACCCAAGAGATCCTAACAAATTATAAAAAAATTGGCTACCCGGTCTTTGTGTTTGTGACTCATTCACTTGGCATGTCTGACCACTAGCCCAGACAAGCACTTGGAGCTTGAGTGACAGAATCGAAAATTTTGTGTATCTTCTACTTTGTTGGCAAAGCAGACTTGGCAGCAATACCCACTTGAGGGGATCCTCAGGATGTACATAATGCCTAACTGGATATTCCAGAAGGTTGTGGGTACGTTACTGTTTCTGAAATTACCTGGAAGCAACTTCAAAGTAGAACAACTCTCTACCAAGTAGTTAAAGCCCGAACTTTAACTACTGCACATTTAAACTACTGCACTTTAAAAACGGCACATTTTTTTTAACTTTTCATGCTACCTATTTTTATTCAACACTCTATTTCCTGTCTGTGTAGGCACCATTCCTATTCTTCTTAAGTGATACTGGTGATACTGGTTGTCTAAGAGTTGGGAAAGGTTTGTATTATATCCATTGTTATAGAGGCATGAGAAACTGAAATGTTCGTTCTTTCTTTCCTTTATACTTCTTCTTAAGTGTTTTTTATGCCTTTATATTGCTATATTTCTACAGATAATAACCCAACACTACATACATCCTTTCCATTGCAACCAAATTGTTCTAAAATAAACCTTTCACACACACACACACACACACACACACACACACACACACACACACACACACACACACACGTGTGTGTATATATATACACACATATATATTTATACTCTTATAAGAACCTGAGTTACCCTTGCCCTCAGGGGTGTGTTGTAACAAGAGGGAATTCTCTGGTACTGCCAGCATACTCTTTCCTTGATGCCACATGTGCCTTCTTTGCCCATGCAGTACAGACATGAAAAGTTGTTTGCCTTAGCAAACCTCTTGCTCATCTCCCATGGAGTTCAACAGAACTTTTAAAATGACATATCTACAGCAAATCCTGACTTCTCTGTCTATTTGTCTTTAATTAGAGCTCCTCTCCCTGACTGTCTCCTTTACTTGGTGATTTTTGGTGTCTGACTTATGCAATCAGTTTTCAGGTGCCAAGCAGAGCAACCCTGATAACCAAAGCATGTATTTAGGAGGAGGAGGCTATTGGATAACAGCAGTTATCTCCCTTGTTTCACTGGAGAAGATATTGTAGAAGTGCTAAAACACTGCAAAATTCAACCATCAAGCAAAATTATTGTCAGTTGGTATGTCATGCTTTGGTGTTGTTTGAACGACATATTAGAATCAAGAGCAAAGGTTGTGACAGGTTGAAAAGCCCATTAAGCCTTGAAAACTTATTTTCTTCACCTTCTGTGACAGTTAAATTAATGTCAAAATTACCCATAACCAGATGAAGGAAAGCAAAACCACTGGAAGGACACCATCAGCATTTCTGAACCTATTCTCCTGTGGAAATGTACAATGAAAAAGGAGGTGGCATATGCTGGCATGCATCAGATTCCTATTTCAAAATACCAACTTTACACTTTTTTATTAAATGAAAAGTTTTTCTTACTTTACTACAAACACATTGATGATGGGATCATGCCCTTTTTTTCTAAGTATGACAAATATGCTGCTTGATTGGAGAACTTTACTGTGTTGTAGTATTCATTTTGCCACTGCCAGTTTTTGTGAAATGTCTCTAACGTTCAGTTCACATTTTGTGATTAGGTCTACATTCATTAACCTTTTCATTCTTTGACTGAGTGAAACTCCTACTGATGTGCAGCATTCACAGTTGCAATGCAGAATTTTGTGAACTATTTTAATCATCTTTTGACACTTTGATTAACTAGTATACATTTCTTTTAAACTATATTGTGGTTTATATTTATATTTATATTTATATTTATATTTATATTTATATTTATATTTATATTTATATTTATATTTATATGCTAAGGGTTAACCTTTTGCCATTCAAGATTTCTACTGCCATGAGAATTTGTTGTTTAATTTGCAGTACTTGCTTGTATTTAGCTTAAAACTCTACTCCTACAGCTGTGAGGCAGAGTTATCAGGTATTCCCATTTCAAGAACAATTATTTATTTCATCCACTGCTTGCATAACTAATGGAAAGAAGGGATCAATATTTATACAGGCACATTAAGCAAAGTTAACTGAATGCGAGTTCCAATCACAAATTTAGTCTGCAGTAACCTTTCCTTCCAAGAAAAAGTAGTCAAAACAAAAAGTAAATTTTTTCATACTCTATTGCTACTGACTCCACCTGGGGAAAAAGTATGAGAATGTACTCTTAAAATATTAATCCTTTCTCATGGGCATTAGTGTGCTGCATTTGAAATGCTCACTTATATTTTATGCAGGGGGAGCTTAGAAAACAATGACAGACAATCTCTGGCACGGCCTTTAAATTTCCGCATAGACCCTCATGAGAATTTGCAAGCCCGTAGACTGAAAAGGGTGACAGCACCAAAAGAGCTTTATTGAAGGGATCTGATGGCGTGTTCAGACCTGCTGGATTTGTCACAGAAAGACAAATTAACAATTACGTGGTGGAAATAGAAATATGCACGGAAATTCTAAGAGATGAAAATGAAGACGGAATAAATTGCAGAGGAGAAAAGAAGTTAAATATGGTGTTAGAGCTTTCACTGAGGCCACAGTTTGATTACTGAAGAAACTGACTATAAAAAGCCAAAGACTAAAAATTAACTACATAAATTACCAATCATGACATTAGTCACCCTTCACAGTTTTTGTACTCCGCTGGAGTGAACTGAGAAGCATGGTTCAAATCAGAAAACCACTGTTAATATACACCTTATTACAGCTCAAAAATAAGGAACTTATTGTTAAGTGCATACCGCCAAACATGCCAGCAAGGAATCAGGTCAAAGAAGATAATTCCAGTATGGCATCAATGAACAAAAAATATTGGCTGCCATAGAAGCTATTAAAATATACACCAATAGTTGGTACAACAATGATTACAGGACTGATATAATGGCATCCTAGTAATTAATATAACATAGCTCATAGTAATGAGTGGACTGTGCCAACAAATTAAACAGCATTGTTTTCCAGGTTTCCATCTTTGTGATAAAACAAGGCACTGAAAGTATAATAAAACTTTGCACTTTGCTAGCAATTCACCAGTGTCACTTTCAATGGGAGAAAAAATTAGAGACGTGTCCTTGAGGGTTCAGAAACATGAAGAAGTTTAAATAATTCCAGCAGTTCCTCTTTGCTGTAAGACTGAAAGGGGAATTATCCCCTTGCTAATTAGTTACTTCTACGGCAATACTGAATTGTAAAGAGAAATTTAAAAAAAAAAAAAAAGGGAAGGAGGTGTAAAAGAATGTAAATCAAATCAAATGTTTTTAAAACTGTTTTAACATAGCAAAACATCATCATGTTTTATAATAATACTAATCTATTTACAATTTATCACCAGATGAGATGGATATTTTTAAATTGATATGTGCATCTCTCATATATTACATTATGAAGAAAAACATACTACAAACCATCAAGTTGTTGTGTTTTTTTTAATCTACAGGTTCCATAGCCAAGACCTTAACTTCCAAATTTTTCAGAACTAAGAGTCACTTTCCTCTTTATCAACTTCAAATATTCAATATTGAGGCATGATTAGAACCATGACGACTATTGGGAAAGTAAAGGCAGAGAATAAGATGCACAGACACAGGCAAGAAGAAGGAGCAACTGAAATAGACTGGTGTGGATGGCTGTGAGCCCTTGGCACTCCCTTGGAGGACAAAAACCTGAGGGCAAAAGAGTCATACCAGAGATAAGCAACCTATAGGTTATGGTGACCAAGTGAACCACCCCCAGCATGCCTTGCTTCCTTATGGTAATACCTTGTACCCAGCTGGCTCACTGGTTCCTACCCCAGACCCTGCCTTTCCTATAAAACGACCCCTGTTTCTGCCCCTGGACAGGGAGTTCTTGTCCCTGGCCTCCCCTTCACAGAGGCTGCTGGGCAATAAAGCTACCTCTGTGGAACTGCCATGTGAGGCTCCTGTCTCTCTATCCCTGAGTTCTGCTGGGGTGATTTCACAAAGAGCTGAATCACAAGAGCTGGAATCACTTGTAGCTGAGAAATCGCTGCACTTGCTGAAATCACCTGTGGCTCAGGGAAGTTGCTAAAGCCCCTAGAAAAGCCTTTCCCTGGTGGGACGCTTTCTCTAGGAAGGCCGCAGCACACCGGGTTGCTCACCCCCGGCTCCCTGAAAGTGACAGATTGGCACTGAAGCTGAATAGAAAAATCACTGACAAAATCCATCTCAAGGCTCATGCAAAGCCAGAAGCACAGCAAACTTTCCATCACTGTGACATCACCTGTAATCTCTTGGCACAAAGTCCACTCAGATGGATTGCTCAGTTTTGGTGCAGGCATATTTCATTTGTGAACTTTTAACAATGAATTGTGTCCTATTTCGAGGAAGGCGTGCTTAACAAAAGTTAGTGAGGAGCAACTCTGTTGTACTTAACATCTACATTCAACTGAGGCCAAAACTGACAAAATCTAGGCATGCCGCCTACCCATGGACATTTTGGCAAGCAGATATGTAGTGCTTTAGTTCGAAGTATCCATTACTTACTTATTTTTCTTCTGTGAGATAAGAATTAGGAGAAAACAAAGCAGGCACAAAACTTTAAAGAATATAAAGATGTTTATTAACAGAACTAAGAGGAAGAAAAAAAAGTCAGACTAAACCTTCAGAACACTTCTCTTCCCCCCACCTTTCTCCCTTCTCCCACTGACAACGTAAAAAGACAACCCTTGAGATTTTTCTGTCATTTTACCACCTCTGTAATAATCTTATTTCAGTTCACTTAGGGAGAGGAGTCTCTCTTGCTCATGCTATGGAGACATCTCCACAACAAACAGTTCTCTCGTGGCTTCAATGTCACAGCAAGACAGCTGCCCGGGATGGTTCTCTGCTCGCATGTGAAAGTCCCTTCCCTCGACTTACAGCTTTCCCCACAACTGCTTTC